>CAKKXW010000003.1:52314792-52330737 GCA_920937365.1 Sphaerophoria rueppellii
AAAAAACAACAATATTGTAATTGAATTTTCTTTATTTTGGATTGTTATTTTTCTTTCGCCTTAGTTGTAAAAACTTAACTTTAAACACATTGTCTTAACTATAAGAATTATACTATATCCCTGTTTGAATTAAGCCTAGTCTACCATTGTTTTTTAGTTTTAAGTGAAATGTAATAATTCAAATCCAAATGGGCCTAAAAACCTTTCCGTGTTGGAGGCCAAATAAAAAACTTATCTATCTATCTATGTCAGTTCTTCCTCTTTTGATTTTTTTTTTTTGGTTTAGTTACTTCCGTTACAGTGCTTTCCGGCTTAGTGCTTGCTCCCATAGCTCACCCCATGGATTACTTAGTGGAAGACTCCAAGTTCTATCAGCTCGGCTGTTAGTGTTATGCCTCTCCTTTTTTGTCCATGCAGGTTAATCAACTTAAAATTGTGGAGCCTTGATTTCTTAAAGTGCACACGCTCCAGAATGCCTTTTTTTATCGTCGATCAGATTTCTATATGAATAGTTACAGTAAGTGCATTGCATTGCAGTGAATAATAAGACATGTTTTGGATGGATTTGTAAGACTTCCGCGTCTGATGCGGTTCTTGTTCTTGATTTTACAGACTGCTGTCAAACTTTTTCTTTTCTTTGAATTTATTCACTAAAAGCATCCCAAACTTGTCATTAATTTAAACACACAAATGATAATGAATATCAAACATTTCCATTTAAAATTCAAAGAAGAATCTTCAAGGCAATTTGCAATCAGTTATTTATGTATTTTAAGGCAACTTACTAAAGTGATGATTTTATTAAAAGCAACCCGAATCCTTGCAAAAATAAAAAATTGACAAGCTCTCAAAACTCTTGGCTCAACTTAAATGGAAACCACCTAAATCTACTTCGTTCAAGTACAACGAATCAAATTCTTTCTGCAAACATCTTCGACATTATTTCGTTTGGGTCTTTTTTATTAATCGAATGTTATCTCCTTTTTTTCATATATCCTTGAAATGGAGAGGAAAGAAAAGGACCATATATATATAAGTGTCAATGTTATTTGATAAGTAATTGAAAGGAGCAGATGATCGAAAAGTGTAATTCAGTCCCAAGAAGTAAATAAAGGGATATAAACATAACAAGCATTCTTGGAAATCTAATACAAGCTTGGGTAAATAGTTTTACGAAAATCCTTTTGCAAGAGATAGTCAAGAAATAAAGTTTTATGTTAGTTGAGTCGATTTTGGCTATAAAGAACAAACACAAGGAAATGGATTCTCGTTTAAAATAATTTAATGTCTTTCTCTGGAAATATTCATTCATTGAGTAACTTTCTTTAAGTTATCAAAACATAAAGTTAAGGAATTAAAAGATTTAGTAGGAAAAAATTGTAAACAAAATTTCAGTAAACTATCAAACTCACGTTAGGGAATCCAAACTCGTCCGTTTCTTCGGCAGTAGAGAGCCATTTCTTCGGGATCGAGAGTATTGAGTCCCTCCATCCTGCAAAAAAGAGAAAAACCAAACAAACAAGACGTCAACATAAGATGCGTGTAAGCTGACACAAATAATGCGAAATAAAATAATATTTACACTGATTAAGTCCTAAATGACAATACATTTCTCGTCGTTATCCCATTGACGGTGAACAAGCAGCAATAAATAGATTATATCACGTGTCATGTTCGAAAAAAAAAACAACATTACCTGCCATTCCATATTTAGGATGGATGCCTTGAATTTCCACACAACCCCAAAAGCAACTAAATTAAGGGTAGTTTGATAGATTGGCTGACAAAGGCGATTTGTTCAATCATTTTGGTTGGTCCTTCGTCCGACGCGACGTAACTAACGATTTTTCTTTCTCTACGGGACACTTTTTGGCTCCCAGATTTGTGTAGGAAGAGGGGAGGTGACCGATGCGTTGATAGCAAGAACAAGACTTGGGAAGCTGGTAGACAATAATTTAAGTCACACAAGACCACAAGATTAATGATAGCTTTGTGGTCTTTATTGGTTTCTTGAATGCGTAACGATGAAATCGGACAAATAAGATGTGATAGGGATGTTATAATGGTTTGATGTATATCGTGTATTAGAATCGGCAGTAACGGTGTTGTTAATTAAGTTCTTTTTTTTCGTCAAGTCTGTGAGATATTGCCTTGGGACATCTGTGTTCTTCTCGTTGGCGGGCGTTGGTAGATGAGATTAAATTAAGATATGGCTGTCAAGGTGATTCATTACTTAGGCGAGAACCTTAGAGGTCAGGGGCTTTAACCTTAGACATTACATTTATTTCAGTCGGAAACTCCAACATATATTGTAGGTGCTTTATTTTAAGTAAATTAAACTGGCAGTTGATTCATTCATTCTAATTTTCAAAAAACGTCATTCGAGTTCTTTTCATTCGTATACTAATAATCGTCAATCGAATTCTTTTGAGATATGAAGAGTAGCAGTAGTAGGTTTGAGAAATCATTCGAATGTTTTCGCAGTGCATATTCGCTTGATTCCGAATAGTTGCCTAAATCAATTAAATCATTCGAATGCGCCCAACACTTAGCTCTGATACGATTGTCTTTGACTACCGCAAACTTTATTAAACCATGTATGCCGGACCACCGAGATATCGCAGCAAATTGTAGAGCCGATGAACTCGCTAAAAATAGAACCGTCATACCCATCTCACCTGAAAGCGAAAAGATAGGTATACCGATAGCTACATGCAAACTTATACTAAAAGAAACAGTCTCAACGATAACAAACTCTATGTGGTATAATTTACCAACGTGCGCAGTCACAAAACTCATATGACCGTCACTTGACCTAAAGCGTTCCAAGGACTTGTTATCTCAAAGCTAATTTTATATTAGCTGTCTTATAGGCAGACACGCAATACGACTTGGTGTAGCCTCAAATGACTTCTGCAGGAGCTGTATGGACAAAGAAGAATAGGAAACAATCTCTCACCTTCTCTGCACATGCCCTGCTCTTTTCTTAAGACGCAAACTTCATCTGGGAGAATATTTTTATGATAATCCTTGGGAACTTAAAGCTCAAAATGGTTCGACTAGTAAGAAGTAATTCTCTAGATGCATGTGGTATCACAATAAACCTTTTCCTTTGGCCTAAGTGTGTGGATCCTGTATCCGCAGCCTTGCCTTACCTATGTATGAAGTCAGTCTGGTGGTTTTTGTTTATGTGAAATTGCCACCTTAATAGATTGTTGGGATTATTCATGTTGGATGAGCAGACGACGACAACGTTCGACCATCGTGGAACGGCTTAAACAACGAAACACAAACATAGACACAGGCACATGCAACAGAAAACAGGAACGAACTATACAACGAAGAAGATCGACATCGTACGATTTAACGTGATCGCGTTCCCTCTAATTATTATTCATTCTGGTTCGAACCATTGTGCTGGCTGGTCGTTGCTTAGTTTCTTTAAAATTATTAATTCCATAAATTGTGAATTCTTTGAAGTAAAATAAACTTCATAATGATTTTAACGTCATTTGGAAAGAATAAAATCTATCTTTTGATCATTTTATTGTAAACTTTGAAGGTGAGGGCACATTATTCAAACAGTCTTGACATAGGATCAGCAGGACACAGAGAACACTTGAAAGAAGTTTCATTATCATTCAAAAATTCAAAACTTTAAATGAAGCAACGATGAAAAACAAGTGATCACAAGAATTAAGACTACCTTTTTCTGGGCTTTGGGGGCCCACAGTAACATTCCACGTGATATTCTGGTGATTGGTCGTTAATTTAACCGTTTGGGACTTTTAAGCCTTAAAGTTGTTTGAAATGAATCTGATAATCACGAGAAAACTGAAAAATGGCGGTTTTTCTTGTTACCATCATGTGGATTTCTTGTCTTTATGCTTCGCCACGTTTTGAAACATACCCTTCAAAATTTATTTAAAGAAAATGAGCAGGTTGTGTCTGGTTGCGGACTATCTAAGAGCTATTCACTTAGATTTCTTGTCTTTCATTTATCCTTTTTGTTTTAATTTAAGAAAACAGTGCTTTAATGTTTCACAACCGTTTAAAGAAAGTTTTGGCTTAAAGGTATTAAATATGTATAAAAAAAATAGTTTTTAAACTATTCTGTTTATAAGCGAAAAAAAATAACAACTTTTTTATGCATGAATAAATAAAAATATGTAAAAAAATAATACATAATTTTAAAATTAGCACTGCTGTAATATAAGCCCTCAAGTATTCATAAATTCGTCAATTATAGACTTCCATCAAAAAGGAAGGAATTTAAACATTGTTTGATATGTAGGTAGCTCTTTTTTTTTTTTCTCTTCAATTCCTTTTTCCTTTTGTTACCTAAACCAAATGAAGCGCACCGTGTTCTATATTGAAATATATTATAAAAACGGAAATGATGACTTAGTGAGGATGGTAAGATAATTGGAAAAACTCCCGCTGCGTTGAATATTCATCCATGTTCAAAAGGAACACACCTTCGCATAGCTTCATCATTTCCTCTCGGTTCGTTGCTTTGGCTTTGCCATATCCAAAGCAAACAAAGAAAAACAGAAACGAGAACAATTTTCCATTCGAAACGGCACGTGGCGCTTTTAATTTTACCAACCTATCGACCGACTGAACTCAACACCCTCGTCTACTCACCTTTAAACCCGCTACTATGTTCTATAACGCCCCGACCTATTCGCTTAATCATTTAATTCGGCATCGAACATCGTGTTTGCTCTCCAATATCCCTCGAATCCCCTTTTTCTATTTTCAATCCATAACCAAGCCCCCAATCAACAATAGAAAACGTGCAAAACTACCGCCCAGAAATATAATAACATGCGGTTGAGTTTTTTTTATGCTTGCATTCGTTTTGAAGGTATGGGGTGACCCCGCTCCACGAAGAAGGAATAATAACGTTGGTTTTATGTTTTTTGTTTGAAGGCTTAACGAGGCCAATATTGACCCGAACAAGATCTATGGTAAGCCCCATAGAATTATAACACTTTTTGTAACGAGCGAGCCCTGAAAAAGGGTCTAAATAATTTCTAAGCATTTTCATTCAAAACCCAGGGTTGAATTCGAAGCTGTACGAAGAATATGACTCAAGGAACCCACAAACGTTATTGTATGTACAATGAAATGGAAATCCAACTTACAAAAAATAAGGTGAAAAGGGGTTTGACGTTTGAAATTTGGAAATTTCCCTCTTAATCAGCACAGATACGACCTTTTTTATGGGTATTTAAAGGGACACGTTTTGTAATAAAACTAAAGGGATACCTTCAAGTTTGTTTATTTTGTTGGGCAGGTTGTTCCGAACTTGATATTTTTCTTTTCAAACATTTTTATTTAAGGTAAACTTAAATTCATAGCAGTTTTTTATGGTTATACTTTCCGGTGAAAAGCAAGCAAGCAAGAACATACGACTTGACAGTAGACTTTGTTAGACAAAACTTATTATTTCTTTGCACGCTTGTCGTGCGTAATTCCACTCATTTACCACAAGGCTCTTGGGTAGTTTTTCTTTCGTATTTCTTTTTATTTAGTGCCTCGACTAGATGTGAACATAATATTAAAGTTCCGAAAATGGGGTGCCAAGGCAAAAGGATCTAGGACAGCTTTTCCGTTTTCTTTCGGCTGTCATTAAAAGATATGTGAACAAGGGTGTTTGGCTGGTGCTTTTGGGTGAATTGTGGATCTCAAAGGACGAAATGAAATTTTATAAATGGGCGAAAAACTTTTTAATTGGAGTATGTGGATATTTTACTCGTTTAAGAGTTGGTGGAGTATAAGCTCGTAAGTGAATTTTCGTGGTTAGACTAGAGAATGGGATAAATTGCTTAATTCTATAATATAATGTTCGTGAAAGTTAATATTCATGCATGACAGTGATGTGCGATGGTATCCTTCTACTTTTTTTTATCAAGTTCTGGATTTTATTAAATAAAATATGAATGTATTGAGCTTGTGGCTCAAAGTTTTTTTATTAAATTCTGAAATATATATTTTCTTTTGGTTTATGAGCTATTTCACGAAGAAAAAGCAGGCAACAACCATTGTAAGATTGCTTAAAGAGCCTTTTGAAGGGAATGATGCAAATAGTGACGAAGCTGAAAGATAATTAATACCCTGTTTTATTTACTGAACAAAATATTTTTTTTTATTACTACGCTCAAAAGAATACCGTCATATCTTGAAAAATTTGACCTAACGATACAGTTAGTTATTTAATAAGGTCCTCGGACCTAGTAAGTTAAGTTTATGGTATTTCATAGTGGCTCTATTATTCCAACGTGCAGGGTTTCTGGAAATGTTTTTTCAGCTCTCTCCAACTCTTCCCTCGTTGTGCTGATTCCTGTCCGACAGTTCCTGCCTGCCTTCCTGCCTACGGGTTCCGCTGCACAGCTTGACTCGTAATGAACCGTGCGTCGTCGCCTTTTCGAAGCGTGTGGACTTTTGTCTTCCTATAATAGAAAAGTTCATAAAATCTTCAAGATGTTTCGCACCCATCTATTAACGAAGGTTTGAAACTGATTTCGTCTCCACCATCCGTAGAGACAATTCTCTCAAGATATTTGAAATCCTCTACTAATCTCTAACGGTTGTCCAGAAATATTTACTAGGGTTGATGAGGAAGTTTCAAGGCTGATCCTTTAAGTTTTTGTTGAGTTGATCTCTAGCCCCGACACTTCGGCTTCTCTCTCCACCCTTGTTGTCATTTGATGGAGATCCATGCCGCTTAATCCACATGTTTGATGAGCGATTGTAAAGTCTATTGAATTTCTCGATCTTCATTTGACAAAGCTGCTTGCATTACGTTACAAATCTTCAACAGGAACAGTATTGGCGAAAGTATACATCCCTGATGCCTAAACCGTTTTTGGATCTCAAAATCTTCTGACAACCTTCCTTTATTCAAGGACTGACATGTGGATCCATCATAGATACTCTTGGTAATAGCAATATATTTATATGCTCCTGCGCAAAGCAATTCAGATAAATTCTCTTTTCATACTGTTGAACACCTTTTCGAAATCGATGAACGCCAGTTGAAGTGGTGATCAATATTAAACGCACTGTTCGATGATGATCCTCAAGGTGTCGATGTGATCCACAAGAGAAGATCCAGCATCCAGTGTGGAATACTGCTTGTTCAGTGTCCAGCACGGTCCCGCACTATGTCTGCTTTTATCTTGGCTACTGCAGGCAGGCAGTGTCTGTAGCTTAGCGGTTAGGTGCCTTGGCTGCTAAGCAAAACGTCGTGGGTTCGAGTCCTACTCATATGCCCATAGTTTTTATTTCATCTTTCACGGGCACTGCCTCTTGCGAAGAACTGACAAAACTTCCAAGACTGTCAATCTGTCATGAAAAAGTGCGTCTCAACTTTGCCGTTCAGAATCGGCGTTAAATTGTAGGTCCCCTCAATTCCTTACACCCATCCAGAGAATTGTTGATGAGAGTTAGCCACTTAGGCCTTGGCTCTTCAAGAGCTGTCGCGCCACTCTATTTATTCATTTTTTTTACTGCAGGCAGAACGCGTATTCCTCTCACATCGTGAATTTATTTGAAAATAAGTTTATGCATATACTCAATGTCGTGAAATCAAGACAATATGTTTGCGAATATGCAGTTATGCACAGACATCCATCCATCTTTAATCTATAAATATTAATTGCTTAAGTCTTTGTATGAAATGAATTTATGTGGTCCATGAATATTTAAAAAAAAATTTAACACACTCTTTCTAGCCTCTTTTTTGTCTTGACTCCATTTAATTTACAAAAAAAAGTCCTTTAAGCAAATAGAAAAACGAATTTCAAAAGGATTTATTAGAGAAGAAAAAAAGTGCATTATATTCTTCCGGAACACCATCGACAATTCTTTTGTTGGGCATAACACTTAACAGAATACCCTGAATGAGTCTTAGAAAAGAAAAAGAACTACAGCAAAAGTACAAGTAAAAGCTGGCAACAAAAAAATATCCGTTTCTCCGAGAACGATGTTTATACCTGCAATCGAGTGCCGGAAACGAATATCCTATCGATTTGTTCGTTTTTCCTTCTTTATTATCTTTCTACACGGAAAATGGGTTCTTTTCTGTATTATGCTTTGCTTCCTTACACAAAGTCTTGAACTTAATTTGGACAAAGGATACACCTATCGTGTTTCTTTATTTTTTTCTCTTTCTAAGGATTTTCAAAAACGGAAGAACTTCCCTGCATGTTGCATGAAGAAAGAACAGAAGAGTCCTGGATAATCTCATTTTCATCAAAGAAGTGTGTTTCCAGGTACCTTTAAGTTGAATTCAGCACAGTTTATCGCATACTTATGAAGAATTTATTGTACTTCATATCCTGAACCTGGAACTTTGCTGCTCCTCCGGCAATTTCCTGCTAACAAATTTTCAACTGAAATGAATGTTCGTTTTGAGATGGGGCGAGTCTGCTGTAGTTAGTCCATCTAAGGTCAGCTTTAATGGGGTGTCTCGGATATAGTAAATATGTTTGTTCATCACAGCCAGGATGTCATGTTTTGATGTATTGTATCACTGGGCTTCCTTTTTCTCTATTTCTTTCCCTCCCTTTAAGGAGTCAGGAAATCCTCATAAAAAATTTAATACAAGATTTTTCCAAAATGTCATAAGGGCGTAAATTCTTCCTTGAGTTCGACATGAAGTCAGTCAAATGCAGACATTGCATACCTAGTCTTTGAATGAAACACACTTTCATTTTAACAGCAGGGAATATTGCCTGCAGCTGGCTGGAGATTTGGTTTTTGCTGTATTCAGCGGGATATACCTGCTTGTCTGAGCAGGGAACAGTGTTGTAAAAAAGAAATTGCTTTTTAATAGAAAAATATACAATACAAGCTTGCAGACACATGGTGTATAAGACGATGCGTAACGAAAGAAATAAAAAGACTGTGAGACATTGGAAACGAATAAAACAAAAAAATTGGCAATGAGGATGTCAAAAGCTAACATAAAGCGATGTTAAGGTGACAAAAAAGTAGAATTTCTACGGTACGACAGTATATCCTGTTGCGATTAAGCATGTAAGTTCCGATTATTGTTGAAAAAGGTATTAAAATGTTATGAAATGAATTTAAGAAGATCTTTGAATTAACATAGGTGCCCGATACTTATTACTGCAGCAGGTGAGGTCAGAAAACTTAACAGAAATAGAGTAAACGAGCCCAGAAAAGAGCAGAATCTCTCAACAACCACTTAACGTTTCACACGAAAAAACACTTTTGGTAAAGTTTCTGCATGTCTTTTATTTAACAAAAAGGAATTGCTCAAGGCCTGCTTGGTGGATATTGTGGTTCCTCCCAATTCCAATTGGCCCATTTAACACATTGCTTCTGACTATCCAGCCATGCCAATCCGTCGGGACACCTCACAGAAACAGCTGCAATATCTTTCTGTGCACAAGACCAGTATCTTGTAGGATCCCAGACGTTTCTGTAGTTAACAACTTCCATTTCAGCCTTCGTCTTGCATCCAGGTTGACCATTGTCATTGACAACAGAAGCTGTTGCCAGACCAACCAACAGGACAAAGATTGCAATGCCTGCAAAACAGTCGAAATATTATGACGAAAAGTCTTAGAGTCTTCCAATTAATAACAAACCGTAGAATTTCATTTTGAATGAAAGGCAGGTGAAAACTATGAATACTAAAATATCAAAAACCTTATTTATACATCTAGGTCCTAGGGAGATTAAGATAAAATTGTTTTTGAAGATGTTCTTGAAATGATTGTAAATAAAATAATTCCGTAATCGTATTTTTAGTGGTTCACACGCTTCATTGGTCAACATTTTGTTTGCTTCTTAAAGTTAATCGAATATTATGAATGTTTTACAAGCACTTACAACATTTTTAACAGCTTGACAAATTTTATTTGTCTGATATCTTTAGGTGTTTTATCAAGCCTTTTATTTGCTTTTAATTAAGTTCCCGGACTGTGAACATTTCAACAAATATTGACTAGGCACTCCTATTGCAAGAATTATAGATGATGACAGTTCTAAATAATGAGGGAAGGCACTCAAGTTTGGAACTGGTTCTTCAACAAGCTTGAATAGCAAATGCTATCTTTAAATTATGCGTTAAAATTCCAAGTCAATTGAAGCCAGATATTGTAGTTTCCTGGCGTTTGTATCGCCTCAAATGAATTTGTTACTTCTGAAGTAGTAGAAAAACAACAACAAGCAAATTAATTTTTTGTTTTTAATTGTCAGACCCAGAAGAACTTGGAGTCCCAGTTACAGAATAACTTCTTGAAAATTTTACTAATTTTTTCTTATAATCTTAACGCACTTAAGACCGAGTGCAAACAAGCAATTTTTTGACGCTGCGATGACGCAACTAAACAGTGCCGAATGCAGGATTATACCGCAGGATTCAATCTGTTATTTTAGTTTGTTCTTCAGCAAAGGAGGTTTAGTAGAAAATATGAGACCAAGTCGTGAACAATTTTTTAAAACTATTTTCAAATGAGTGTTAAATATTTTGTTGACATGAAATCATCAATGTTCGAATGTTCGATGTTCGAAGGGAAGACACATGCATTCCAGAGGTCACAAGCGTGTACAGCAATCTCTGTCTATCAACTCCTACTCTCCACCGTCCCGCGGTGAACATCGGGTGCCCAGTACCTCAACCGAAGATTGGGTCCCAACCCCAATGGGAAATTGTTGGCGGCAGCAAAGAGATAGAGGAGGGTATGCGTCCACTATGGCATGCCTCCTTTTCGACAGGCGGCAGCCGAGAACTCCCAAGATGGAATCAACGGTGGCGTCAGTTCCAGTCAGGATGAACTACTTAGTGAACACCTTATAGGGCTACTACGACATATGCGCAGCCCCAGGCCTATGGAGCGGTTTGGCCGGCTCTTTGTCTAAGAGTTTTGAACTAAAGATCTGGCCCTCCAGATTGGGGGTCGTGCGTCGTCGGGGTGACTGTCCGGCCACATAAAGAAGACATGGTTCTGGTATTCCAACAAGCCTTGGATGTCGGATACGGACGGAATTAATGATGACAACCCACGCAAACTATTTAAGGACAACGAATTTTGGTTCTGCACGTGGAATGTTAGGTCCCTTAATAAACCACGTGCAGCCGAACAACTAGCGGAAGCCCTTGACTGCTATAAAGGAGATATAACTACCATCCAAAAAATGCGATGGGATGATCCGGGCCTACGTAAAATGAATAACTGCGATATTTACTACGGCGAGGCGACTGCTACCGGGAACAATATCAGCGTCTATTTGGATGTTGATTTGTAGTTCGGACTTGACTCAGGAGGAAGGTCTTGAGTTTCAACTCAGTGAATGAGCGCATCACTACAATCCATATCAAAGCTAAATTCACCAACATCAGGCTCATCCGTGCTCACGCCCCCACTGAGGAAAAGGATGAAGACACCAAAGACATGTTCTACGAGCTCCTCGACAAGACCTATGAGCAATGCCCTACCTATGACATTAAAATCGTCCTTGGAGATTTTAATGCTAAGCTGGGAAGAGAAGAAATCTTTGATGAAATAATCGGACTACACACCTTACACGACACCAACTCCGATAACGCATTTAGGCTAGTCGACTTCGCTGCGGGACGAGACGTGGTAGCAAGTACGGGATTCCCAAATCTCGATATCCACAAAGGGATATGGAAATCTCCTGATAAATCAACCGTCAACTAGATTGATCACATTGCGATCGACGCACGACACTTCTCTAGCATTTTGAGGTGCTAATATCGACTTAGACCACCAAGGTACGAATGCGGATATCCCGATCAAGGCCAACACGCGAAAATGCTAGGAGGAAATTCGACGTCAAACGGCTACAATCGCTAGATCCGTTTCCGATCGTGTCTCCGAAAATCTCCTCAGAAGTCCTTTGCTGCCAGTACAAAATGTAGAGAACCAGTGGCAACACTGCCAAGCAGCCATCAGATCAGAGATGCCGCCTCTGAAGAGCTAGGGCTGCCATGACGAAACCCCTGGTTTGACGATGAGTGCCGGCGAGCATATGCAGCTAAGCAAGAGGCGTAAGATCAGATGGGCTAGCCGCGAACTGTTCAAAGCTACTGGAGATGATTTAGTTAGGAACATACACCAGCTCATCTGCAAAATTTAGTCGGAGCAAAGCATGAACCTCAGCATCATATGCCCGATCCCCAAGAATGGAGATCCCCTGTACTGCACCAACTACAGAGGTATAAGTCTCCTTAACATCGCCTACAAGATCTTGTCTGCCGTCATATGACATATGACAGCGTCTACAGAGACCAACTATAAAGAGCAATGTCTAGTTTTGGCAACCCAGAAAAACTCGTCCGTCTGCCTAAGATGGAAAATTCACGCTGTTCCATCAGTGTCGGAAAAAACCTTACGGACGCATTTGATGTCAAAAAAGGTTTTAGACAAGGCGATAGCCTGTCATGCGATTTCTTCAACATCATTCTTGAAAAGATTGTGCAAAACTACAACGTCAACACCAGAGGGAGACCACATTCACATAATTGGAATAACACAGCGTGATGTCAGTGGAGCGTTAGTGAGTCTTGAGACGTAAAATGTGTCTAGCGGTTAACGAGGGCAAGACCAAGTTTATGCTGTCAGCATCGAGTTTCAGCTATTTTATTATTTCAGCTGATTTACAGCAAGCGTCACTGGATTTGAGTCATCAGTTTTAATGGTTATTTCCGATCTCCTGAAGGCAGATTCTCTGCATAAAAGCATCAAATTGATATCGAAAAGGAACAACTTAACAACTTAAAACTTAATTAATACAAAAGTGAATTATTCTTGTTCTTGAAAACTTTAAATGAACTCTGAGGATTTGACATTATAGTTTCGTGTTTTCTTCAATGAAACTAGTTAACTGATCAAAATTAAGAATTTCCATTTGTGAACATACGTAAATCTGACTGTCTTCTCGATTCAAGGCCTAAAATTACATTCCCAGTGAGTATTATGTTGTTGACTAGGACCTTCGAATTTTTGCAGTTTAAGGGCCTGGTCAATATTAAGTGAAATTTGTGCTCAATGTCCGGGTATTTAAATTATAAGAAAATAAAAAGTCAAGCAATCTAATGAAACACAACTAATAAAGTTATCAGACAAGTGTAATTTGATATAAACAAACAAGTGCAAGGAGATAAATAGAATAAACAAAATCCTTGTAATGCAATGGTTTTTTTTTTCTTTTGAGTGGAAGAAATAAAAACAAAGCAAAACAAAGTTCACAAATATCCACTTCTAATAAACATTCAATTATTATTGTACTAACAGACAAATCAAACACTTCTTTAAAAATAATCTTATCGATCTTATCTTGCCCACATAGTTCGATATTTTGAAACTTATGAGTTAGTTAAAAGGCTCTAAGGGTCTTTTTCTGAATCGCAACTTCAGAAGTGTCACAATATTCTTCGTTTTTTTGTGCAACTTACCTACTAGTTGAAAACTTAACTACTCAAGTTTAGATGCAGCAAACGGGCCTAAGACTATCTATTCTTTTGTTTCGATTAGCTGATCTGATACTTGAACATTTTCCTTAGTAAAGTATAAATAGAGCTTTAAAATTTCAAGAATTGGTAGTTTTGAGTTGCATTTCCATTTAAATCGATACAGAATGAAGTTCTACGGTTAGTTGTGTAAAATTTTGTCATTTTTTCAAAGCATTTCACTTCAAATTGTGAATCTCTTGCAGCTGTAGCAATTTGTGTGCTCCTAGCTGGAATAGTGTCAGCTGAAAATATACACAATGATGGTCAACCTGGATGCAAGGAACCTATTGAATTAGAAGTCATCTATTACAGAAACACCTGGGATCCTACTAGATACTGGCGTTGTGAGCAAAAAGATGTTCCAGCTGTCGCCGAGAAATGTCCCCATGGACAGGCATGGCTAGATAGTCAAAAGAGTTGTGTTGATTGGGCTGATTGGACTTGGGAAGAACCAATTGCCCCACCGAGCAGGCCTTAAATACATTGACTGGTTTAACTTTTGGGGAATATGTAAAGCTATGGACATAAGTGCTTACTTCAGATTAAAAAAAAATCATAAATTAAACTGTCTGGTTTTGTTGTTATTTGTGTATAGCTTAGATGTGATTTGTAAAATTAGAATCCTTCATGTGTTTTTGTTAGTATTGTGTGCCTTAAGACTTGTTGTGTATGATAAGTCTTCAAAGGTCTTCAGGTTAGTCATCAGTCATCACAATGACTCATGTCTATACCTTAGTTTCTTGATTGATGTGCCCAGGTTTCTGTACGAATGTGCGTTCCTTTCCAATGTGCAAAGCTTTCTTCACCTTAAGCCTTTATTAGACAAGTCAAAAATAAGTTAATTCCAAAGTTAAGTAAGTTAAGTTCTTCATCTTAAACTGCTTTTATTTTTATAGGGTTCTCTTAGGATTTAATGTTCGAAAATAGTTGTATGTCGTTGGCTAGGTGATTGCTGAACCCTGAATCTAACATAAAGAACATCAAAAAAAATGATCTCGAGTTTAACTTCGATTTTTAGACCAAGCAAGACGAGTCTTCAATTTGCTCTCATATGACCTCGCTTACTAGGTTAGGTACAGTTGTGCCATCTTCCATTGAATTAATAGTTCTTGTCTCTTTTCATAGTAAAACTTGTTTGTGGTTTCATGGCTTCATTGATTTCTTCTGCGAGCATTATTAAAATCTTCATCTTTTATGTTCTAGCGAGCTGTAACTAATCGATAACAGCTCTGGAAGGCTACTTGCACACTCACCGGAGTTTAAGCAGTCTAAACAATCAGAATTTGATCTTTCCTATGAGAATGTCACTCCCTGACATTTCGACGGATTAAGGTTTAAACTATTGATATCCGTTTGCTGTAGAAAGCGATTATAGTTGCCTTGCTTAACAAAAATGTCAGCAATATCCAGGGTAGTATTCATCGAGGTGCTATTAAAGTTAAGAGGCTATGAGTTCAAGATCTCGATGAAGGGGAAAGAAAGTTCTGAAAATATGAGTGTGGGGCGGAGAAGAGAAAAAGGCATGCCTCAAAAGCAATATTTTATTGCCAACGTTGTCAATTTCACACACTGAATAAAGCGAGAGCAGTCAAATGTTCGGTAAGAAATCGGTGTGTGTGCAAGAAGCCGAAGGGTAAGAAATGATTGTGATACCAGATCACTCTCAGCTAACGTTGCACCCGCTGACTTTAAACTTTTAACAAGACCATCGAATTGCAGAAAATAATAGCTACTTCAACATGTCTCTTCAGAAAACCTTATAATCGGGCTAGTTTCTTCCTCTTGATGCTGACTGATTTCAAAGTAGTAGGTTGGCCATGATCAACTTTTCAAATCAAATTTGAGTAACCGGATTCCATCCAGATCCGTCAGCAATTTTAGTGGACTCCGACAAGGGGACGGACTGGCCTATCTCTTCTTCAACCTGACGTTGGAGAAAACAATCCGTGACCCTGGAATATCAATCAGAGCGACTATCCTTACCAAGTCTACCCAATTATTTTCGTACACAGAAGACATCGACATCTTTGGAAGAAACCCATAAGCTGTACAATCCTCGTTTACCCAGATCGAGCAGGCTTGTCTAGAGCGGCGAGATAACCTCAGGTTTTGTCGGATAATAGTCTCCAAACTTAGATATCCGGACATTTTTATGCTCGGCTAGGTTAGGTTAGGTTAGGTTAAAGTGGCTGTGAATACAGAATCCACACACTTAGGCCAAAAGAAAAGGCCCATTGTGATACCACATGAATCTAGAGAATTACTTCTTACTAGTCGAACCATATCTGTTCGGACGAGCTAGACCCATTTGCTCCTAACATGTCGAATACCCAAAGAAGGTTTCTACAGCTACAGAAGACACATGCTTTTATTAACCCATCTGAACCATTCCTATCAGCGAGACTAACTATAAGGTCCCAGTGCCT
>CAKKXW010000003.1:52338092-52428736 GCA_920937365.1 Sphaerophoria rueppellii
AAAATTTTTTTGAAAACAAAATATTATTTGAACAATATATACGTACTTTCAAAAAAAAAACTTACGCTGATCGGACTTTCAGTGTTCGAGAAAATCTAATAACAAAAAAACGGTTCTATGGGAGGTACCGTTTTGGAGCAATACAAAAAAATTTTTTTTACATAAAATACATGAATGTTTAAAAAAATTAAACTCGAGAAAGTTTAAAAAAAATCGATCGGGCCGTTTTGGAGAAAAAAAAAAGTTTTGGTTTTTGGCCAGAAAATCGTATGGTGGCTACCCTAAATTTTGATCTTAAAACAAAAATAAAAAAAATTGGGATATGACTTTTTGCTCAAACCTCTAATTTTCAAATTTGAAGTCAATCGGAATAGTAGTTAAGGCTGTAGATGCCTTTAAACTTTCCGACAGACAGACAGACGGAATCGCCGGACCCACTTTTTTCGACTTCTCTATCATCGTAATGTCATATCTCATCCTCACCTCAAATTCAATACTTGCCAATTCAATACTTGCCATATATTCTATATGTCGCAAGTAAAAATGTTCGAGCAAGAATCTGAAAATAATAAATGGTTGTCAGTAAAAATGTTTATGGCATAAGCATATGCCTTCATGGTCTTCATGGTCTATTGGTTTAGGCTAGATTCGGTAAAGTATAGGAATATGAATAGCTAGTCGGCTGGCTGCATTATATTTTGTTCTTCTCTATAATTATTGTGTCAATATATTATTTAACCAAGAACTACGTAATACAAAACCAATCTACTGCTAAGGTTCAACGACTAAGATGGCTTGATCATGAACTAGAATTGCTTGTTTCCCCCAAGGCTTTGAATTAACCAATAACGTTACAACAATTTAGGTGGAACACATTAGACAGAAGAGGACCAAAGTATATTTTTGATCGTTTTCTAACTTCTACGATCATTAAGAAAAATGTAATGTACCCATATTCGCATTTTGCACACCAATTTAAAAATCCCTCAATGCCAAATAATCTTTAAGAGTTATTGCAAAAAGTTTAAGTGTGAATATGAACATAAATCTGAATGGCAGGTTTGAACGATTGTTTTCTAAAAAAAAAAACCTATCTAAGCACCTACCCAATGCCAATCTACCAATCTAACACTCTTAAAGAAATGGAAAATCCAAATTATATCATCCAAGACACATAAAATTGGGGTTTCTTCAAGGACGAGGTACATTCGTACGTGCAAGCGTGAACCTCCATCTCTCGCACGATTACTTTTCTTCGCAATTCAACAGCAAGAATTTAAATGCCAATAAATCCAAGCCATTTAAGACCAGCACAAACCACCCAAGATAAATCGAGAATTCCATTGTTCTTTTTAAAAAAAGAGCAATTGGAATGCCTAGCAAAATTCAAAATCTTTTCGACTTTCCCAAAATCCAAAAGTCCCAGAGTAGAGGGTGAGATGCATGCTGTCGCTAGCAATTCTCATCTTTGTCTGCCTAATGGTGCAAAGGGATGAATGAATTGAGCCGTAAATCCTTGTCGGGATTTATCTTGACAGAAAACTTTTCGATTTGCTTTGGTTTTGGTCTCTTTCATCGATATGGTCTGAGTGAGCCGTCTGTCGTGTAAAAGAATTTCATGGAGAATTATCTTAATCAAGTTGGAAACGTATGCTGCATATCAATTGATTCATAATGAGGATTTCAACTTTTTACCCGCTGGAATAAGTCATTGGTTATCTTTTTTTCTTGCATGTTTTTCTTTGTTGTTAAAACATTGATTGGATTGGCTTAAAGGGAACTTTTGACTGACTTTGTGATCGAATATTTGATTAAGTCTTTTGCGAAGCTCGAATAAGGAAATCAATGCCCCGGATTAAGAACTTTTATTTCAAACGCTGTACCTGCAAATTTTATGTGTCTTCCATGGTGAAAAACAACACACGTGTAAGCACAACTGATAAAAGCTTAATTCACACCCGGTATTTTTATCCATGGGGTTCATTTAATTATCGTTATTAAAGGTCATCCCAGACACGTTGGGAACACAATCAGCGTAATTCAAGGTTTTTTCTCCGTCACCTTTTTCAACCCTTTTCTAGTATACCTACCGTTATTATTAGTACAAAGAGATACAACTACTGTGACATGTTGATGTGTTTACTTTCCACCGGATGTACTGTACATCATCAAAAATTGACTCTAACGAATGAATGCATTAGAAGTCGAAGTCTTTTCAGGATGCAAACACATCCGATGCCATAAGAACGTGCAACACAGAAATCGGATATCATTTCATCGAATCACGTCCGGAATTGTTCTCCAACTCCATGAAACATGAGGTCGGTATGACGGTATATGAACTGAGTGGACGTTGTTATCTTTGATGTTGTATCACTGTATTTGTATGTATGGTTGTAATCCTGCATCATTGCGAACGAGGGTTGCATAGCGTTGTTAAAAGCTTTTGTTTTGATCGTCTCGTGTCTCGTCTACCATATACTAAGTAGATTGGCTGATGGCTGATGAACTTCTATAATCGACCTGAAGTTGCTTCCGGGTCTAGGATGTGAATGAGAGTACGATTGGCACACATACACAAAACTTTTGTTTGCAGAACGTTTGCTAGGTTAGTGTTTTGGCTTTTTTTTTTGAGGAAATTGATATGAATCTTAATTAATTGCAAGAAAATTTGATGTCCTATGAATCTATGATTATCTGTCAGAAGTGACAAATTCCTTATTTAGATAAACATCAATGAAAACTGGTTTTGAATATTGAAATGAGGATAACAGGTTTTGAGTGTAATTAATTTCCTATGAAAACTCTTTCAATTGGAAAGTTTCCAAAATAGACACATAGCCTTGTACCTCAGTAATCCATCAGGATAATGAATTTTGCATGAAATCTTCTGGTTCCTTTCACGTTTTACAAAGACAAAGGGAATTTCTTAATAAACTTGTTGGTAAGAAACAAAATCTCATCATTTCAAAGAACAAAATCAACTTTTTAAATGGCTTTTGTGGGACTTTTATTGAGATGATTAATTAAAGTTCGTTATTGAGGTAATTTTTACAAGTAAGTGGTATTCAAGAACTTTTTCGGTTGAAATTAAGGATTCTTTTTAATCAATTATTTATTTTCAAAGCTTGTGACGCATTTATATTTCTTCCTATAGGTTTACCAACTACCGAAAAACTGAAAAAATATAAACAACCCTGCACCATATCCTCGTTTATCAACTTTCCTACCCGTAATGTACACTGGTACACCTACACAGTACACACATTATCGGATCAGAAAATTCATAAGGATGTCTTGCATGAGGAGGAACATCCCGATTTTTTCAATTTCAATTCAATTCAATTCAATTAATTGGTATCGAAAGGGTTGTATGTTGTAGCCAATAGTGTGTTTTGCTGGCGATAATCGATGGTGTGTGTACTCGTTCTTGACAAGGAGTACAGGATTTCAATTGATTTTGAGATCTTACCTCAAAAATGTCGATAACGACATTTGTTTGCTATTAAAGAATCATGGGATCTTCGAACTACGTCACATGTCACATGTTGTAGAGGAAATAACTTTTATCTGAAATTTAATTGCGGCAAAACATAAATTACCACAATCAGAACCCTACAATACCTCATAAGCTTCCAATGTGTTGTGAGTACTGTCCATGGTACGACTTTATGCATCGAAAAAGGACACGACATTGCAAACCTCTGACGCAAGATGATCAAGCTTCCATAGACAAAAATGGAAGGAAGCTCAGATACGTGTGGTCGAGAGGAATGAATTTTGTAGTACCCGTGACATAATGGTTATGTGAACTGGTCAATTTCCCTTTGGGATGGACCTCATCGGTTCCTCCAGAAAATATATTGTGCTAGGTTAATTTCTTCTTATTATTCTTAGGGTTTTGCGTTTCTCCAAATATGGGGAGAGGGAGATGGATGGAGTATGCGTCCACTAAGGCATACCTTCTTTTGTTTAACAGGCGGCAGCCAAGGCCTATAAGGTAGGGAAACATTAAAGATCTGGGGCCGAATAACCGCATCAGTTATCGAATAATACACTATCACAATGTGTCGTATGGCCATATTTTGAAATATGGCCTTATGACACATGGCCATTTGAAATGGCACCGTCTTTTCAATGAGCTCGTAAACCTGTCTTTGCAATCTTCATCCTGGGCTCAAGCGCCAGATGAGGCTTATGCTGGTGAACTTAGCCCGATGCGGATTATCGTGATGCGTTCATTGGCAGAGTTGAAATTTCCTTCTGAGTCGAGTCCCAACTACAATCCACATCCAAATAGACGCTGATTTTGTTCCCGGTAGCAGACGGTGTAGTTGATATCGCAGTTCTTTATTTCATTTTTCGTAAGCCCGGAACATCCCAACCCTTTTTTAGATTGCGGTTATTATCTGCTTTATAGCAATGCAAGGCTTCCGCTAATTGTTCGACTGCACGTGGTCTATTAAGCGAACCAACGTGCCAAAAAGAAATTCGTTTCATGGCTATTTGGCACGCCACCCACAAAGACCTATGAGCAATGCCCTATTAATGACATTGAAATTGTCTTTGGAGACAAGCTAGGCAGAGAAGAAATCTTTGGTGGAATAATCGGACGACATAGCCTACACGACACCACCTCCGATAACGGATTCGGAGTAATTGACTTCACTACGCGATTGCCATAGCTCGATTTCGAAATCTTCTGATCAATCAACCGTCAATCAGATTGATCACGTTGGTTGCGTACGATGCACGACACATCTCTAGCATGCAAGATGTCGGCAAATTCCGAGGTGCCAATATTGACGCGGATCAGTACCTTACTGTAGCTAAGGTACGAATTCAGATGTTCCGATCGAGACCAACAGACGAAAATACTGAAAGAAAATTCGATGTCAACTACAATCGCTAGATATTGCTAGACCCTTTCCAGATCGTGTCTCCGATTACCTCCTTCGAAGTACTTTTTGCCAGCACAAAGTGAAGGAAATCATTGCAGCAGAAATCAGAGATTTCACCTCTGAACTGCTAGTCACCAGAACGAAATCTCTAGTGTGACGATAAGTGCCGACGAGAACATCCAGCTTCACAAGAAACGAAAAGCGGCGCTACACAGAAGGTATCGAACTGTGCGAGCTACGAGCAAAAAGGAGACAGAAGCACAGAAGGAACGTGGTTCGAAAGACTTATAGATAGATAAAACAATATAACGGAGGATTTACAACCTAATTGGCCATCGATCACATATGCACTCTGCGGCAACTTCAAATCGGTATACTTACCACTTTTTCATCGATTTTAAGGCCGCATATGACCGCGCCGATTAGAGTCCAATTATATAGAGCAATGTCTAAATTCGGCATACCAGAAAAACTCGTCGGTCTGTGTAAGAGTACAATGAAGAACTCATGCTGTTCCATTATGGTCGGAAAAAACCTCGAGGTTGCATTTGTAGTCAAATAGGGTTTAAGACAAGGCGATGCGCAGTCACGCGATTTCTTCAACATCATTCTTGAAAAGATTGTGCAAAACTCCAACGTCATCAGCAGATGTTTAGGTCATGTAAAGCGAATAGAAAATAATACTGTGGCCCGTGGAATCGAACCCGGAAGGATGTCGCAGAAGAGGAAGACTCAGATGGAACACTCGGTAGTAGAGGACCTCAACCAGCTTTGAGTGCGAAACTGCAGACAGCTAGCCGAGCTGGCTGGAGACGCTTGTTGGATGAAGTACGGTCCAACGTGCACTGTAGTGCCACCTTAAGGAAGTAAGTAAGCTTAAAACTCGGTATCGCTACCAAATTTTGAAGAACCATCTTCGACGAAAGCAAAGAAGAACCTGTTCTTTAACGTTGTAAATAGTAGGGTTAAGGTTACTACAGATTTTTCATGCTTTATCTTCATTCTCAAATCGTAAATCTACTTCGAATTTCCGGATGGCGAACAATTAATACGACAATTCATTTCCAAAGACAACTAGATTATCTCGCCTGTTCAATATGAAATCAATAAATGTCTAAATAAAACATTTCGCTATAAAAAGGATAAAAGAAAAGAAATTGCCCTTTAATAACCAACAATATTTAGACCACCCAACCACATCCAACCTACTAGTTCTGCTCATAAGCCTAGTAAACCATTACATTTGCCAAGAATCATAATCCTATTAAAACTCCATCTGGTTCTTTTCAGGCAATTCCCCAAATTCTAATAAATCAACTATGGAATGGAACACGCAAAAAAAAGGCGAATACCCTGTAAAGTAGGAGGGTGAAATCACACAGCAACCAAAGGAAAAAGGGCGAATCGAAATGAACAATCACCAAATCCATTTGGAATTCATCGGAGGTCTTCCCCATTTGATTGTATCCTCTTTTTTGTTTTGACTCGTGTTTTTTTGTGTTTTGTTGAATTTCAACAAACACCATTATTTCCCGGCTCGAATCCATTTGTTTTGGTTTTTTTCTTTCTCTAGTATTGCCACCAACTACCCTCATTTCTGGATCTGGTCCTTGTGACGTGGGTGGATGAATCCCTTTCTAACAGACGACGCTTTGTATGTGTTGGTGGTGGTATGTTGATTTTAACGGATTAATAATGCGAAGCAGCACATTTATACAGTTAAACAACACAAGGGTACCAGCAGCATCACACCAAGCCACCAGCCATCAAGGATCAAACTTTAACGATGTCTTTAAACAAGGGGCGGGGATGTTGATGTGTTTCTATTTGGAACTGTCTTTGTCATTCTTATTTTTTGTTGTGCGTCTCTTCAGACCAGGAAATAAAAATGTTATTTTAATCCAATGAGTTTCTTGTGCATATAAAATGGCAAGTTAAATTTTGTATGACATTGGATGATGACAGAAGGGAACATCTGTCAAGTGTCACTTGCCAAATAATGTTTGCTGCCAACTGTCAAAAAGTTGAACGTTGAAGGTTTAAGTAGCGTTTATAAAGATTAAGAAGATCTATTTCTGCGTTTTTGATGGAAACAACAAAATGTTTATAGTCGGCCTGCATACATTATTTAAAGAGCAACTCAAAGTCTACTAAAGCAAGTGGAAATCATGAAAACTTTCTTGTTGCAATGTTTTTTGAATGGTGTAAAGTTTTTCTCACCTCAGCATTATGGCAAAATGATAAATGTCTTAAGTTTTTATTTCGATGCTAATTGAAGTCGTAGAAGGAAAACGTTTATGCCTTCTGGACGGAGAATGCAAAAGAAAACAGAGCTGTACAAATGTGCATGCGCTGTTGCATACTTTATCAAAAAAAAAAAAAACAAATGTGGCCACCAACATCATCGTTCATGTTTGTCATCAACAACACCAGCTGACACGATCTTTTGCTCATTCAGACACAATTTTGCTATTTGCGAAATATAATTCACACTCAGTGAGTGTAGCTACTAAGCTACAAGAAACATAGTTCGCCACCGGTAGTAGTCGTGAAGAAAATCAACACGACAAAAGATTAAGGCCGTGTGTGAATTGCGTTAAAATGTGTATTAAAATTTAACCAGCGTTAAAATTTGACACTAATGAGGTGAATAAAATGGGTTAAAATTTATTGAGCTGTGGAGCAGGTTAAATTGTGTTAAAATTTGACGTTTCTAGTGATAGGGAAATTTGTTCTTGCTTTTGCATTCCAACAACGGAACATAACTTACCGCTCTCTTCTCTGTTTAATTGAACTTCTTGTTAAAATGCGTTGTTATTTTAAAAGATATAAAAGAATGAACAAAATACTTTAAATTTGTCATTTTTCGAAACCAAATACGAATTTATTGTTTTGTTTCCTTATAAAATATGACAGATATCAGCTATGAAAACAATTTTTCAGTGTAACCACACCGAATAAGTCAATTAATCAAAATGGGAATTTTGTTTGATTATTTTTGACAGTTGTTTTAAAATATGACATTAAAATCGGGAACAATAAAGAAAAAAGATTTTTTTTTTTTTAGTTTCAGAGACTTTTTATTAACCCTGTATTCTTAGAAATATGTTTTGTAAGAGAAATTATTTTTCCATGAAAAAGGAAACCAATTTTTGTTCAGAGAAATTTCTTAAATTATCGAGGGAAATTTGTTTAACCTACGCAGAAATCTTGGTTAAAATAATTGTTTTAACGCAATTCACACAGCAAATGGCTAAATTTGATCCCACCTCAAACAAGACTTCAAATTTTAATCGTGGTAGAAGTTTTAACGCAAATTTTAACGCAATTCACACACGGCCTAAGTAATAAAGTAACGTGGTAAGGAAATCGTTTAGTGTGGTAGATAACTAAACCATATCGGTCAGAATGATATTGTGAGTCAGTCGGTGTCGGTAGTGATCAGAAGCACGGAGCAGGTCATCCTTCGAAGGTTATATTATTGTTTCATTAGAGCTTCCCTCCACCAGAAGTAAGGGGTTTCAATGGTAGTCTGAATATGGCGTGCAAATAGGGTCCATTTTAATATCTTCTTTTTCGGTGCTACCAGGTTCCATTACAGGGGCTGTACTATTACCTGCAGATCAACTTGAGTCTTACTTGCTGTCTCAGTTCTACCAGGGGCCATTCATTCATTTCTGCTACGTCGTGTGCCACCAGGGGCTGTATTAGTACCTTCAGATCGACCAAAGCTCTTGCCTGCTGTTTTGTGCTACCAAAGGACATTAATACCAACTGTTTCGCGTGTCACCAGGAGTCGTACTAGTACCTGAGTTCGACCAAAGCTTTTTCCTACTGTTTCTGTGTTACCAAGAGCCATTATAATAATTACTATTTCACCAGTGTTACCGACAACCGTTTCACGCTTATTTCTACAATCCCAGACCAATAATCTAAGAAGTTTTAATCCGACGGACCAGCTTTACGATATAACCAGAGAAGCGTAAGCACGACAAACCAGATTTAGGAAAAGAATATTAAATTCAGATAATTTAAGATTGTTGTTACGAATGGCAGCACTGACCGTTCATGTTTTGTATTGTACTATAGCTTATATAGTTTTATAGTTTTGACCATTGAATAAGAGGTTCAGGCAAAGATTAAATAAGTAACAAGATGGGAAACAAGGCTGTCAAAGTGACAGTTGCCTACAAGCTTCGGACCATAGTTACTGTGAAAGTATGCGTGTTTTTACCAATACTATCACAGTAAATATGGTCCAACCATCTGAAAATGCGAAAACAAACAAAAGAGAAATGTTGAAAATGCGAAAACAAACAATAGAGAATAGAAACATCTCAGCTCAACTCTGTGTTTTTGTAACTGACATGCATTTATGTAGACGAAAAGAATAAAGAATAAAAATGAAGGGATATGAAAATTGCGGGATCTAGGGAGTGAAACGTAAGTCAGTTTCCCATCTTGTTACATATTTAATCTTTGGGTACAGGAAGCGGTGTTAGCTACTGTGCGCTGTCACTTTCTGGGGCCTGTGCTCTCAAACTTTGACTGCGTTGTCATTTTGCCGAGCTGTAAAGAAGTGCTTTTGAGATTTTCGTTGTTAAATTTATCAAACAAATCTGTAAAATAAATTTAAATAGTAAGGTTTTTTTTTTTTTTAAATATTTACCATTCTTAAAATAAGCGATAATGAAGTGCTGTGTGAAATTGTGTAGAAACAATTCTAATACGGAGTCAAGAACAATTTCTTATCACAAGTAAAATATGCCTTATTTTGATTTTAAATGTATGTGAAGTGAAGTTATTTAGTAAATTTAAATATCATAGAACTTTTAAAATATATTTGACAAACCAAATAATATATTTCTCAAAAATAAAAATTCTTGTCCCTAGAATTTCTTTGTTCTTGATTTTTGGTTTGATCTGTCAAAAAAAAAGAATAATGTGCTTTTTAACACTTGATCAAGTTGTTTATAGAATGCGCTTTCAAATAGGACCCAAAAAAGTGCAATAAATGCAATTAATTACGGATGAAAAATTAAAATAATATACTAAAGGACAAAAAAAAAAAAACCAAAAAAGTCGTGCGTGTGCACTTCAAGCCTTAACACAAAATGTAATCCTATTAAAACAATTGACATTAAAAAAAAAAAATTATGCACAATAGATATAATCTTGATTCAATAAAATTTCGCTTGGCGTCCCTGAGATTAACCATTCAAGATTATACTGCAGACCAACCCTGTTGTAATGCATTTATGTTTTAGAAACTCACACTACTTAGAAAAATGCTTCACTTCTTTTTCATAATGTCGTTTTCCATTGGTCTTTTTTTGACGTTTCTTCTTCTACCTCCAATGGAACGGGTTATGGTGTATGTGTCATTCTTCGGTCGCTTCTGTTTTCAAAACAGAAGAGATCTGCTCTTCTCAGAAGCATTCCGTCTGTCAAAGTCAGTCCAATGGAACGGTTTCAGAAGTCTTCTTATTCAATGGTTTTGACAGATAGCAAAATTTGTAGTAGTTAGTTGACAGTCTCGTTTGGTCTTACAAACCTGAGAGTCGTGTTTTGTGACTTTTTTAAAAACCCGAATAAATGTGGGTTTTTTAATTATATTTCTTCCCATAGAAAATTCTTTTGTTTTTATTTCTAATCGTACGAAATAATTGCATTAAAGAATTATTACTTAAGGCAAATAATGAAGAAATTGTGGACTTTATTACTGAAGTATAAACTGTTTTTCTTCAGACGATTTTTGGCGATCCGACTAGCGTTAAACGCGGCTGGAAAGCGAAAAGCACATCACACCGCATGGGGTAGCATTATCTTTCCGGTTGGCAAAAATTCTCATTAAATTAACTATGGTTCTTGAAGGGAAGTACTTGTTTTTTTTTTTAAGGTTTTTATAGCAACACATTCACTTATATACTTACATAATTGTAGTTACTATATAATTGCCATATGAATTTTGTCCTTTCGAAATGACTGATGAAAAACAAACGTATCTAAAAATAAAATCTCCAGACGTATGAGACAATATTTGAAGTTGTTCTTTGTTACAATAAGGTTCAACTTCTAACTTTAAAAGTAACGGGGAAGATTGGGGATTATTCTATTTGCTTCATAAAACTGATAGATGATTAAGGAAATGGGGGAGCAATAAATTTTGAAACTCAAAAACTCCATTCGAATTGCCAAAAATTAGAAAAAAATCAAAAGTTTTTGGTTAACAATTATAATTTAATAGTATATTCTTTTTTTTAGCATCTTACATCGTTTCATATAACATCAGAATTAATCTTATGATATTAAATTAATACGATACAAGAACATATTTTGGTTCTTCTTTAATTTAGCATCAATTTGTGTGTGTTGCTCTTAACTATTTATTTTATTTATTTTTTTATTTAACACTTAAACAAATTTAAAAATAACTAAAACGGATTAATTTTGTTCATACTCGTATAAGTTACTACAATACAAATATTTTTTTTATTTTTACATTTAATTCGTGAAAAGTAACTATAATTTTTTTACTAACTTGTATCAACGTTTATTTGCATATTTTTTTTTAAATTTAAATTTTAAATCAAAATCTAATACAATATGTAACTTGGAAACGTGGGATAGGATAGAAATATAATTTATCAGAACCAGAATGTGTAGAAGAATTTTTTTGGGTTTTTCTTTGGTCGAATTCAGTTTTTGATGAATATTAACTATAAGGAATACAACTTTAAAATTATTTTATAGAATAGTGTTAGTTAAGAACTTACAGCCTGTTTTTTTTATTTATTTATTTGTAAATGTATTGAAATCGAAAGTTATAACAACAATTAAAATTAACGTTTAAACAGTTTATTTTTTCTAGCTTAATCAACTTAGGTATTTTTACAGTTTAATAATTATGTTGTCTTAATTTTTATATTTTACAATCAATACATTTTTTTATTTCAAACATTTTTTTATTATATCTAAATTTGATATCCTAATTTTATTCTTAGAAAGCTTTGTTTGTTTTATATAATGTATCTATAAATTAAACATATATGTATTTCTTTTTATGAATTTATGTAAGTATGGTTTTGTTTTATTTAAATAATTATAGTTCTTAAACTATAATTAGTTTTATATTACACGTTTCCGGCACTATACTGCTTTCAGATTAATCTTTGAATAATGTTTTTTATTTCAATATTTATCCTAAAGGTGGTTTTAGGTTATTTGCTTAATCTAATTTGATTAATATAAATTGGTTTATTTATTTGCTCGAATAACTACATTTTTAAAAATATGTTTTAGTTGATATTTAAATGTCTAACTGTTTACGAAATACAGATATAACATTTAAAGTCAATTTAAATAATTTTCACGAATATTTTAATGGTTTAAGAATGCTTTTTAATGCAACTTTTGTAGGTCCTTATTCTAATGTTAATGTGGTGCGATGGAGTTTGCTAATAAAACAAAATTTTATAAAAGAAGAACGGTTGGAAGAAAGGTTCACTTCAAATTGTATTAAACTGAAATTATAAATTGGGGACGTAGCCAAAAAACCGTTCGTTTTCAATCAGAATCGAATAATACCGCTGGATAGATAATCTGCAATAACTGTGACATATTTCTCTAGCGGTAGAGGGTGAAGCGTAACAATAACTTAGCTTTTCCACTAAGTTAAATTTTGAACTCATCACCATTCACGAAATTCCGGTTAAACGTTGAAAACAGCAATTCAAAATTTGGCATCCAGCAAAGCCTTCCATATGCCAAATATAATTCACTTGTACTTCAGTATCCTGGTAATGGTACCCAGACAAGTCGATTTTCTTTTTTTTTTTTCAAGTACTACCAGGGCTCGTACTTGAAGTTATTTAATTTACTTAGACTTGGTGCTTGTATTTGGAAGTTGCTATACCAGTACAAGATAGTTCTTAAACTAAAGTACAACAAAGTTCTTGACTACTCTAAAGTACCAATAGTAGAGGTCAAGTATTTCATAAATGAGCAAATACCAGTCCACAGTACTTGTAACAATAATTATTTCAAGTATGCTCTATATTGAAGAGCAAGTAACAATACTTCTACTTCTAATTCTTCTTAAATATCATTGTAATTATACCTTAGTAGCAGCAAAAGTACCTCAAAAGTTGTTGAACAACTTAAAGTACTTAAAAATTAAAAGTACTGGTACTTGTACTAGAAACTGCTTAAAAATTTAGTATTGGTGCCTAGAAGTGCTAACATTAGTACTAAAAAGTACATAAAAATGTTTTAAAGTACTGTTGCTGATCCTTGGTACTGGTATTGACACATTCGTTAAGTACTTGGGGAGCAAAACTTCAAAAATACTGATAATTAACTCGTCACAAGTATCAATACCACGGTATTGAAGAGCAAGTACGAATAGTTCTACCTTTACTTGTACTTGTACTGTCAATTGTACCGAAAAAAGTTGCAAGTCTTCTGATTCTAAATATTTTCATAAGTACCTCTGGCGTAGTTGGCAAGTACTTAAAATTTCTGATTAAAGAACTAGAACCTAATGTAAAACTGAAATAGGATTAGATTAATACTTGGAATACTTATGAGAATTCATACTTGGGAGTTTTTTTTAAAGAAGTTTTATTGCAACTTGTAGTAAACAAACGTACCTTAGAAGTATCAGATACTTGAAAAATACTTAAATTTGATATTTTTTCAAGAACCACTACTCAAAATGGTATGAAGGAACAAGTACAAGTTATTTGTCTTTCAAAGTGCACGCTTTATTACTGACATTTACCTTTCGAAAAATTATCAGGCTATAATAGGGATGGGTGGATCAATTTGTCAATAATTTTTTGTCCATTTGATTATGAAGAAACCTTCAGTTAAATGCAGTCTATAAAATCTAAAATACTTGTCAAAAAATTCTTCAAATTAATAAATTACGTACTTGTGGTTTTACATTAAAAAATAATTAATATTTCCTTCAATTACTACTGTTTGTATATTAATTTTGTTTGTTGATGAAAACAAGCTATGCAAAAAAGGACTACTAATGTTGTATGAAAATCAATAAGGGTTAATTTAAACTACATTTTATAATTACTTAATTCGCATTTTAACTATTTTTAAATATTGCTTTTTCATTTGCTGTAATCGTTTGTTCTTTTCTTTAATTGATTTCTTCTTATATAAATCCATTACTATTGTTGCATACTTTTTCAATATATAATATTTTTTATTGATACTTTAATTAATTTATTTATTTTTAAACTTTTAAACACAATACAATTCATACAGTATTTTTATTTGTTAATATTTGTTACATATATTTAAATATGATATACACAAAAGTATTTTAAGTATTTTTATTTATACAAATGTTTACATGGCGCATTGAAAACTTAGCCATGTAGTAAAAATACATAAATACATTTGATAATAATTGAATTTAGTTTTTATAATTTTGTTTTTGGTTTGTTTTCTTTTTTTAAATATATACTTCGTTAATTGATACTTTTTGATGGGAGATTTTTTCATGAGTTTTATTTAAACATTATGTTTACATATATATATGTTTTTATTTTACTAAAAAAATATATTTTTACTCTTGAATAAATTAAAAAATAAAAATAAAATAACTAACAAATTTAAATATAGATATTTTTAAAGCAAAGCACTATGGATAGTAATTGTACAAACAAAATTCTTAAATTTTCAAATTAATAATAAACATAAACATGCAGAAATGAATAAATTCAGGTTAGGTATAGGTATGCGTGGATTGTGAATGTTTTTAAGAATTATGCAAATGCGCGATTGTTTTGAGAATATAAAATGGCCGTATTTTCTGATATGTTAACGGATATAACAGTTCCATTAAACGTTTGTTTTGTATATAATTGTTTTTGTTAATTTTAATTGAAATATAAATTGACACCTATAATATTTTTAGATAAAAGCTTGTACAGTTCTCTGTGTATGATATATAAATTGCTTGAAAACAGTGCATCAAATTTAAATATAGAAAGACCAAATGTATAATTTTGTATATATTCTATGTACATATTTTATATTTATATATAATATTCTTATGTATATATATATGTAGAGAGTAATAGTTAATATCACTTTGGTAATTTTAAACAGGCGAGTCATTCGACTCTGATATGTATCGTTACCTTGGTTGTGTCTTATGTTAAGAACATTTTTTTGTAACACTCAATTTTCGTCTCTTCAAGTCGAGATAAGTTCAACGAGAAAATGTTAATTTTGAGTGAAACGTGAAATAATAAAAGATAATTTTTGAAATGATATTTCCAACTTTGGGCCATATTTCGCTACCACTGCACCCGAATTAATTTGTGCAAACTTTTTTGATATGTATGCGATATTGATGCAGTTTCGTCGAGTATGAGCCTTTGATTGGAGCTTATGCACTAAATATATTTTGTCTTTGTAAATATACATATTATACAGATATAAATATACGTTTGTTTTAGTTTTTTTTTATAATTTAATTTAGTTTGTAAAAGTGGCTATAAAATCAATTTAATTTTATATTTTTTCTTATTTCTTTTCAATAAAACAAATATTTTTGGAGGAAATGTAAATAAAAATAAAATTTGAATACTTGTATATTTCAAAATTAATTATATCATTAATTTTTACAAAACGGGTATGTGAAACTTTGGGTGAACATTCTTTTCCGTTTTCATTTTCTGGGAAGTAAAGCAATTAGAATGCATAAAATCCCACTTCTGACGATAAGTTTTCTCCAGAAATCGATTGATAAGAATATGAGTCTTAAGTAATTTTACTCACTCTTTGGAGTCATTCATAATTGATCTTCCAAGTTCGTTCGTTCGTTTTTAACAAGTTGGTCCAATTACTACTTGCGTTTGTCGCTTTGATAGGCAAGTTGAAGGCAAGACACTAGCTGAATCTGACCGAACACAAACGTTTTGTATCAAACGTCACCCCAAATAGAATAAACTGTTGATGAGGATTATTTTTTTTTGCCACTTACACATCAGACGAAATCGAGCGCCAGTTACTTTGAGCGACCCAATAGTAAGAGTTCCTTATAGTATAATACTATATTTAGTTCTTCACTATTATAACAAGAACGACTAACTGAATACACATCGGCTTTTATCTGCAAACTCCGTCATCCATCTCACGCAGTTTATTTCAATTTCTACATTGTCATGAAATTCTGGGAGGAACAAATCCTTGAAAAATTTACCTTACTATCAGAAAGCGTGGGGAAAACAAAACGCTGAATTAAGTGAGCTAAGGAATGAACAACAGAAGCTTTCCGAAATGCGAACTATTAGTGCTTCGATATTCGTAGAGAAGTTTTTTCAAAGTTCAACCCCAGCAGAAACTCCTACAGAACCTAAACCAGACGAAAAGCCTCCCAAGAACAAAGCGAACGACGAAATGAACCATTGCAAGTACATACAAGATAAAAGCTCAGCCTTTCGAAAGTATAATGATGGTAGTTGGTGTGATTACCGTCTGCAGTTTGGTAATGTCGCAGAAGCCAATAAAGGGGATAGTCACCAAAAAGCTCAAGTTCTTTCATCTATGCTCCTGGGAGACGCTGTTTTATTCCTCTCTAATCTAAATGCTAGATCGCAAGATCGCGGTGATAATAGCAAAATGACTTCTGCCCTGGGAGCCACGATTTATTTCTCAACAGGCGTTTGTTACCCACGCAACGTTAAGAAGCAGACGCCAGCCAGCGTTTCAATGATGATTCGTGTGCTTTTGGTTGTGTTATTCAATGGCTAATGCAAGTTGTTTTTAAAGATTGCCCACATGAAGCCATAAGTGACCGCTCGATTCTGCTGTTAGGTTGACTAATCCAACTTATCTTAGCAGACATGTCACTTTGCTTGTATTGAAGATGGGAGATTAAATCAAAATCTACTCATCTTCGGCTTCGGAAAACTTGAATAGGTCATCATCAAGTGGAAGCCATTGTCTCAAGCTAAAAGATCTCAAATATCTCGTATCTACTTCACTAATTAGTCGGGTTGATTCCTCGTACCTCGGTAATGTTAGTTGACAGATGTTAATTGGCACTGGATTAGCAACCACTTTAGTTCTTCGACTACTTTGGATTTTGTTCTATCTGCTAACACCCAACGCATTGATGTTTTGAGACTATTTTAAGGCATTTAAGACTTTTAATAAAATGTTTAATCCATAGGTAAGCGTGATAGAATTCCGTTGACCAGTGAATACAGTCAATCATCACTTTCCCAAATTGGTGACCAGCATATTCTTTTTATCTCCCAAACATTTGATTGTGTTTATCTTCCTCGGCGGAGTGAATCATTTGTCTATGCTCAAGCGTCTGGCTTGCGTCCTTTGAAGGTGTAGTGAACCCTGTGCATAGTCTTTTGCCTCTTAGGGATTTTTGATAGCAAAATCGTTAGATCGTTACGAGGAAGGAAGCATCCTGGTGGAACTCGCAAATGTAGCTGAGCATATCGTGACACTTCTATCTCAAACATGAATTCAAAGAAGCTTTCTGCGTGGATGCAAGCTATCTTGTTGGCAAAGAGATACCTCCGCATCTAAAAGAAAGGATCTTTTATCGTTGCAAATAAAAGCCTTAACATTTTTACTCGAATTTATTGACATTTTCACTGCGGATTAGGACTGAAAAATAAACATTTTGTTTTTTTAAGACCGAAATATTATTCTAATCGAGATTTTTCGTCATTTTATCTTTATGACCCGTAGAATTTCTCAAAAAAGAGATCCGCTTGTGGCACTTAAAAAGTGTGCATAGAAACCTATTGATGTAGACGTAGACAGCGCAGTTAGGAGATTAAGTTTTTCGCATAGATTTCTACTGATTATACCGACACAGTTGTAGAAGACTTCTGTTGACATACATGGGTGCCTCATATTTTGCTTACTCTGAAGGGTGACTGCTGTGTCGAAGAATAAAAAGGGTATTAAAATTGAACTCTAAATATTTTTTCCAAAATACCGGATTTCCTTAATGCACTTATTTGGTTTGAGTTAAAACTGGGAGGATCTATTCACCTCTAGTAGAATTTTGAAAACAAAATTTTAAATTCTCACTTATTAATTCTTTATAATTTCGCAGCTATTCTTTCTGTTTTATTCTCTACACCTTTTGAAGGACGATTTCATTACTTATCAGATGTTTCGGGATGTTGTTAAAAATTAAACGATCAGTAAAAAAAATGCTAGTATTTAAACATTTTTGAAAAATTAAGCACTTTTGAAACTTACATTTCCTCATTTTTTAAATAAACATAAAAGAAAACAAAACGATTAACTAATAATTTTAAATTTTCAAAATCTACAACAGATTTTGTTGTTTTTTTACCTGAAAATATATTTGAAATTTGTTTTAGTATTCCACATTTTATCATATTCTATGTAACACTTACTTACGCTTTTTAATTAATATTTAAATATAATTTTTAGATGTATAGTTAAATAACTTACATCTACAGCAATAACAACAAACATACATCCGAAAAGTAAAATACTTACAGTTTGAAATGTACATACAGCCTTGGAAACAATAAATAAATTTAATTTTTCTTAAATATCTTTAACTATAATTTGTTTTTTTTTAATCGATTTCGCAACACACTTTTTGAAATTTGCTGAGATCAACGAAACATGTATGACATTCGATCGAAAATATACAAACAAAAATACACTACGGCTAAATTTGTGTAAGACAACATTTTAAAATCCTTGTCTAAATGGATTCGATACTGTTCGCCCACCTGGGCCACTAGGTGGCTCTGCATGCTGTTGTTGCTGTTGCTGTTGATGTTGGAAGGGATTTGCAACACGCTGTTGTGGAAGATGTCGAGTTGAGGGCTCTTGTTGTTGCTGATATTGACCGCCTTGTTCCTGATATCCCGGCTGATATTGCTGATAACCAGAATTAGCATTTTGATAGCCACCCGTTGCTTCGGATTGTGGCTGCTGATAATCGTAGCTCTGTTGATCTAAAGCCGTCTCTTGAGTGTTCTCCTGTTGATATTGCTGACCGTATTCCAGGTGGTTCTTGAATTCACCATCGACCGGCTGCTGATCGTGCATAACATACGTCTGGTACTCTTTGTTGGGAGGATCTTGCATCAGGATGTTGGCTTCGTTTTCGAAATGCTTAAAGTCATAGATATTGCGCAGTTTTCGCAGAACCGGTACATAGGCCAGATTCGTAAACGCTATGAGAAAGTTGAGAGCGGTAAAACCGATCGCTTCAACAACACCACCGGCGATAATTGGTCCCACTGCGTAGGCAATCGAGTAAGAGATATCAGCAATGGCATAGATACTACCGTAAACCGAAACATATCGGACATCTACAAGGTAACCAAGTGTAGGCAGAAGGGCAGTGTCTATGAGCGCAATGCCAAAGCAAATTCCACAAATCGGAATCATTAGAACTTTGTACGAACTTGAAAAAGGAATGATGAAGCAACACAGTCCTTCGAGTGCCAATCCACCAGCAGCCATCAGCCATTGATGCTGCGGGTATTTTTTCGCCATTTTGACGGTAATGATAACTCCGATAACATGCGGAAAGAAGGCTGGCAGCCACACCATTCCGATTTTCCAATTGTCCGTAGTTAGATTATCTTCCATCCAGAGTGAGATTGTTGGTTCGAGGAAGGCCAGGGCTACATTTGACATGGTAAGGGCTCCGGCGCACACCGCAATGTACGGATCGATGAGTAACTTCCAAATTGGTATCGTTTGTTGTTGGACTTCTTTGCTCATATTGAGTTGTTCTTTGAAAGGTTTCATAACGAGGAGCAGCATTAATCCATCGATTAGACAGACTAAGGCCAGAATCAGAAACGGAACTTCCTTGCCAGCAAATTGATACAGAGCTCCACCAAATGGTGGCGCTACTAGGCATCCGAAGCTTATGAAAGCCAAAGCTATGCCGAGGGCCTGGGAACGTTCGTTCTCTTCGGTGAAACGATCGGCGATCATGGCAAGTCCTGAAGTGTCAGCGAATGCTGAGCCAGCTCCCTGAAGTGAACGCGCGAAGAAGAGCACACTGTAGCTACGGCCACAGGCAAACACAGCCGTCGACAAGAACATTATGATCAGACCAACCATCATGGGTAGATCGTAACCGATCCTGTCGATGAGTGCTCCTGAAAATGGATTTACCATTAGCTGGACGATGGCTTTCGATGCGAAGAGTATTCCCGTTGCCGAGTCTTGTCCGTGGTGATCGTGTTTGAAGGGAATTACTTTACCGGTGACATTATCGATTAGCAGGGGTGCTGGAGTACCGTCGTCGAAACCGCCCACATAACGCAGATAGTCCGGGATGATTGGAACAATGACCATGTATAACATATTGTCTAGGAGCAGCGCAATCGAGACGATCACGAGGATCAGTCTGCGCTGCATGATCGGCTCCTGGATCTTCTCCCATACGATCTCCTTGACTTCACGGAACTCCAAATTTATTACCGGTATTGTGAACGACATTTTGACTGTTTTCTTTTTGTTTCTCTTTTATTTTTAACTTTCACTCAAACAATAATACTTATTTTGCTGGCTCTTCCTGGAAGATCAAGATGCTAAGATTTATCCACTTGATGATGTTATCACTCTGGTTTAGGATATCATCGCAGTTGTACGACTGCAAGGCGGCTGGAGTCGGATGCGCCTGTCGAAGTCATGTTGGACCTTATTGTTTAGTGATGATTTGTACTGGTGTTAGCATCGAGTCTGACGGGACAACCTTTAACGACACAGAAACAATTTTTCACATTATTTTTTTTTTCTGTCAAATTATTGTTTGTTTTTAGTTTTTGTGTTTTTATGTTTATTCAAGACAATTTATAGTTTTTTTTTTATATTTTTGAAAATAATGGAAAATTATTCAATTTGAGTTTTTTTATGATTGAAATGTTGTTTCTGTGAAGATAAAGGCTGTCCTATAGAAAAAGGATTTTGGTGAACAGTTTTTGTTTTTATTGAAATTATTGCATTATTTAAAAGTTTTGTATTTAGTAATTTTTTTTGACTTAAACTAAACTAATATCTTCTTTTTTTTCACTAAAACACACATTTCAATCATAAAGAAATTCTAAGGTTCTTTTTTTTGTAACTAATTTATTATTTAAATTAAATTTATAAGTTTTGTTTTTTTTTTTCTTTTAAGAAAATAAGGCTGCATAATGTATACTTGAAAATAGTTTCAGGTTTAAACCGAAAAAGTGAATATTTTTCCAGTTGTGTATCTAGATGCTATCGTTGCTTTGCGAAAGAGTTGCCATTTCCGATTTGTCTTTTTTTTTTACAGAAATACACTCCCTTTTGACCAGAATCAGTCCATTTTTAGTTGCACAGATCAAATTACATCTTCGTCACACACAGGAGACCCATAACGGGAATAAATTCAAATTTCAATTACTTTTACTGCTCAAGGCTCTTTGAAAGTAAAAAATAAATAAAAATAGAGTAGGGCGACCGCTCTTGAAGAGCCAAGGCCTAAGTGGTTTACTCTCATCAACAATTCTCTAGGTGCGTGTGAAGAATTGAGGGGACCTACAATTTTACGCCGATTCCGAACGGCAAAGTTGAGAAGCACTTTTTCATGACAGATAATAGGTACTCTTGGAAGTTTTGTCAGTTCTTCGCAAGAGGCAGTGTCCGTGAAAGATGAAATAAAAACTTTGGGCCCGAGTAGGATTCGAACCCACGACCATAGAGAATATACAGGGTGATTCACGAGCGTTGTGCCAAAAAGCTAGAGCGTGTAGGTTGAGTTGAGACAAGAAAAAAATCGTATGGGAGGGGCAATTTTCTGAAAAATTAAAAATCAACGGCTTCGTTTACAACACCGTGTTGTACCTTTTTGAAAAGCCAGAAATATCTTCTTTCATTTGGTTCTTAAATTAAATTGTTTTAATGAATGGTTTAAAAAATATTGATTCTCAAACTCAAAATTTTCAAAAAAAAACCAAAAAAATCATTTTTGAACCAAGATTTTTCAAAATTTTATGTGTTTAAGTACTAATTTTGTTTTCAAAATTCGATGCCATTGTTAATTTTTAGTCGAAAACAGAAAACCGGATGCAAAAATGTCTTTTCGTTTTTGAGAAATAAAAAAAAGACCAGGACCACTTTTTTCTAAGAAAATCTTGGTTTTTATTATTACCTATCTCGACTTTTAGTTTTATTAATTTATTATGATACATTAACCTTTTAATATTTGTTCTGTAATTGGAATTTTATGAGGCCTCAATAAAGTAGAAAAGTATTGGATTTTCCCTGGATTAATCATTTTGTTCATTGATAACCACTGAAAACTGACCTGAAATTTTACTTATTATGCCTGGGGCCGCGGCCGCGGGGTTCACCTCTAGGTATTATATATTCTCTATGCCCACGACGTTCTGCTTAGCAGCCAACGCACCTTACCACTAAGCTACGGACACTACCTCTTTGAAAGTAGTAAAGTAAATTAAATGAACTAAAGCTACAGCGAAAATACGTAATTTTGTGCCATTTGATAAATATATGCTAAAATATTGTTAGCAACTACTGTTTTGCCACGACAAAAATTACTAATCAGTTCTTTTAAATTTAACAAAAGTCTTTAAAAAAATTTCAAACAATAGCAATACGAGTACATAATTCAAATAAGTGTGAAAACGTCCCCCATATTACCATTTTCAGAACAAATTCTTTGCAAACCTGATAGTTCCAATCTTTCATAAGCCGCCCTTTTACAACTTTATGACTATACATTATAATGAAACTTTATAAATTGATAAGGCAATTGATTGTGAAAAACAATCCTTAAAAAAAAAATAATAAAACAGACAACCGACAAAATAAAATCACCCGGTATACTATATACAGTGGTGGCCAAAATTAAAGCACGAAATCGGCATATTTTGAAAATATTCGAATAAAATAGAAAAATATTCGTGAATGTTCAAAAATGTTTACTTGCTTAGATTAACAATGTTTCAGTCTTTATAAAACAGTTTTTTTATTTTATATATAAAATAACCAACCAAATATTTATTTCATGAAAACCTTTTTGACAAAACTAAAGCACAATTCGAAATAACGGTTCAAAAATTAAATCTGAGGGCTCAAAAATTAATATTTTTTGGCGTATCCTCTATTTTGTATCACCGCAGCACATCGACGAGACATGGTCGTCAATATTTTGACTGGGTAGATTTTTCCAGGCTCTTTCGGCTTGTTTGAAAATAGTGGTTACATTTCTATAGTTTGAGCGATCAATCCTCTGATCTCAGGGGATTGTTCTGGCCACTCCATCACTTTTATGTTAATTTCTCCAACTCTTTACAATTTTAGCGGTATGTTTTGGATCGTTATCGCGTTGGAATATCCACCTGAACGGCGTGAGGGAGCTTGACATTTTGAAGACTATCCAAGAAACGAAACGATCCATTATACAGCTAATTCTGCAGATACCCATCCGTTCCTTTAAGGTTGAATTAATCCTCATCGGAAAATAGTACTGTTCGCCATTTCGCTGCATTCCAGTCCAAATGCGCTTTGCAAACTCAAGCTTTGGATATCTATTTTTCAAGGAAATAAACGGGTTTTTAATGGATTTATAGGTTCGAAAACCACCGTCGACGGATCTTCTCCGGATCGTGCGGCTTGATATCTCTAGGCCTAATTCTGTTTTGATAGCTTCACACGAAATAAAGAAATCTTTTTTAATTGTCCTTCTTATTTGTTTGTCTTCACGACAGGATGTCTAACGTGGTTTTCAACCACTATGAAATTTTTGACTTGTCCCGCGATCTTGGAAGCGTGAAATTATTAATGAAATAACCGAAAGATTTATTTTATACTTTGCAATAAATGTAATCGTTTCACACTTTTTGTCGTCTGTCACTATTTTTACTTTTTCTTCTTTTGAATATTTATTGGGAGTCATTTTAAAACTTTTTAAAGCAATGAATATGGTATGATTGCAGGAACGAAAACAAAATAAATTTTTTTAATGATAACGCTCAAGAAAGAAAAACAGAACAATTGATGTTTATTCAAAATAACGGGAAAATGTATCAAACTCAATACAGTTATTTCATAATAGGGTACATGTGCCTTGGTTTTGTCAAACAGTTTTCATAAAATAAATATTTGGTTGGTTATTTTCTTATTAATTTATAGATTACTAGCAAATTCCCTGCCCGCTTCGCAGGGCTTCGGCAAACAACGGTCGTGAAATTTAGGGATTGGCTGGATGAAGAATACGGTATTCGATGGATTTGCAGAAATGGAACATTATTCCTAGAAATATCGTGTCTGTACTTGCTAATCTGATGAATTCTATTGGTTTTTCAATTCTTTTATATCAATTTTTTAGTTCATGTACCCATTAAACATACCCCAAATTTAACTATCTGAGAAGAGTTTAGTTAGTTAGGGTTTTGACAGCAAGCCAGGTAGGCATACGTATACTTTTAACACCCTTCAGAATTGCACAGTGTTATAAATTTTCTTATAACTATCAATTCTTGATAAATTTGGAAGTGCTACAATAAAAATATTGAAAAAAAACCCTAAATTTGGTTTTCTTTCGCGTTTTAGATTTTTTCAAGTATAATAAAATGTATGGGTTTTAAATACGCTTATCAATGAGATTTTATTTAATAATTTTCTTGTTCATTAGGTAAAAATAAGAAAACTTTGTGTTCCTTACACATTATTTGAAAAAAATTGAATTAAAGTCAAAATTTTGTTCGGGCAAGAAAAAATTGAATACCATTTAAAAATTGACCTTAACATGAGTCAGGGAAGGGTACACCAAAGTTAGCCTCTTTTTAATTCGTCAAAAAGTAAGAAATCAGACTTTATTTAAAAAAGATAATTATAGAATATGACCAAGAATCACATTCCAAAGGATGGCAGACAAATTACAGGATACTCTGTATAGTTGACCATGAAAAAACTGGAATTTCTAAATCAACACCACCTTGCGTCTTATTTATTTTTGACAGGGAATGCAAGTAAAACAGGAAACTGACGACATTTAGAATCAAATGACATGTCTGGTAGCCCATTTGCCATTGACTTCTTTACGGCTAGTCTTGTACTACTGTAAAGTTTAAGTTGATTGATGTTCCGAAACATAGAAATTGACGCTCATACTTTCAGAGATAAAAAATGTGGTGGTAGTCCTGGAATATGAATGCAAAAAATTCAAAAACTCCGTCTCGTTGTAAAATTTTCTACATCGTTTTAATTTTTTTAATTCCGTCAAACTGTTTGTGGCCAAAAAATTGTGCATTTATTGATCTCATTCAAAATAAATTGTTGCATCGATTTTAGAAATACTTTTATTTGCACCAGCTAATATTCCACTTTAACTCAACCAAACGTGATTTTTGTCATTTTGTTTACGCTTCGAAAGACCTCTTGAATCAACTCATTCCTTGGATTTGCATTACAATAAAAAATGTTTGGAAGTGAAATTTGGCCTTTAGAATCAAGTTAAATTATTCCATTTCCAATGTCCAATAATTGCTTAGGAGATTCTGCTGCAGATACATCGTTCAATAACTGCACACGAACATTTGTGGCCAATGTAAGTTTCCTGAAATATCGCCATAAAATAGATGGTTTTTAACAACTCAATTCGTCTGCAGCAGTTGACCGTGGTATAATCAGCAAAGCTTGTAATCAGCAGCCAAAAGATATAAGGCTCCAGATTCTTTAAGTTGTGGGATTAAAGGCTTAAAGTACTGGGTTCATCTCAAAAATATTTACCAATACTTTGATTGACCACACCTTGCATAATGGTGTAATACAATTATATACTTTTGTTGATCATGTTACTTCGTCTCAATAGTTTGCGCAAATATTCGTAATCCAATGCAATTTGATTAGTGTCTTTAACGAAGTAGTGCTTGATCAAGAACATCTTACGCTGCACGACTTCGAGCAACCAATTCAATTGTGTCTGTACACAAATGTGCCAAATGCATTTTAAAGCATTCAGTTCTCTATCAGATTGGCACTTGCAATGACAATAACTATTGACTCAAGGTCAAAAAATGTCTGTTTGTGGATTAGAATTGAGCACTACATGTTATCAAACTATAGTAATAACATGTTCCATCAACGTTCACAACATTATAAATAAACCTCTACCTCTCACATACTCATATACCAGAAACGCACTCACTAAAAACAGTAAGATATACATTATGTATTTTCATACTCTAGAAATTTCATACATCAAAACAACGTTTGCCGGGTCAGCTAGTTCAAATACAATTTCAAATCTTCACTGACATTTTTTATTCGATCGAATAAAAATATTTGTCACAATTCTCAGACGAAATTGAGTATTCGTATATTGATCTTTTTTTTTTGGAGTGCGAAATATAAAATTTTTTGGCATTTTTAACATTTGAACCATTTGTGATTTGAAAAGTATACATTTTATTTTTGCTAAACCTTCTACCCTAAAACCTCTTGCATTTAGAGAAAAAATTAGGAAAATCGGTCAATCAGTGTGCCCGGTTAGCGAACGAACACAAAAATTAGGCTGTTCTTTTATATATATAGAAAATGAAATAAAAAAACTGTTTTATAAAGACTGATATATTGTTAATTTATCCTCATAAACACTTTTAAACATTCTTGAATATTTTTTTATTTTATTTGAATATTTTCAAAGTTAGCCGATTTCACCACTGGCCCCTAACGGAAGCCAGGGCATAATAGGCACCTGGGAAACCGCCAATATTTATTAATTTAATAAAGTGGTATCACTTAAAGTATATCTGCCATTCTTAAATTATTGGTGACAATTTTAGAAAAATTTCGTTCTCGAGCAAAAGTGACACGTATGCTTTGAAGAAACATTTTACACTCCGCTGAAGTTATTTCAAATGCAATAAAAGAAAAGCCGTTTTAAAAAAGCGAAAAACGTAGGTTGTAAAGCGCCGACTGAGAACGAAGATTTTTGGCATGGAAAAATGTTTAGTCTGCTTAGCCTTTCCATGAAAGAAATTAGAGAAATTAGAATGCAACAATTTTGACCCCAATACACGCATGGGGAATATTGAGCAAAAAGTTTTCTTGGACGAAATGCTATGATTTCATCAAGCAAAGCAACATCTGCAGCTCGAGCAATGGGTTTTAATCGTGTCGTTGTCGGCAGAGCTGCCAGAGGAGTGCACCGAAAATTATGGTTTCTACCCAACAGGATATTCAACGTGAACAAAACAGGTATCACAACTAAAAGCAGAAAGCAGGTCTTATCACTTTCTTCATCGGAGCGAGGGCAGCTGTTTGCAACCGCTGTATATCATTCATGAAGCTTTTGAATTGGTATTATGGCGATGAAGCAAAGAAATGGCTCAAGCACCTTCAGGAAGGACAGATGTTGGATGAAGGTTTTTTAAACAAAGAATTCAAATGAAGCAACACCATTATTCCAAGCACCAAGATCGTCATCATTTGCCACTGTTTTTCTTCATCGAACATTGCACCCATTCCGAAAGGCCAAGCAAAATACATAGACTGAAATATGAATATAGCTAGCTCCGAGGAAAGGCTGCTGTCAAAACATCCTCCCCGCACAAGGACTAGTTTTTAGAAGAAGTAAGTAAATTAAAAACCATCACGAAGACAAAGAAAAAGACTAAGTACAAAAAAACACAAGAACAAAAATAAAAAATATGAGGTCGACCCCAGTGGTCCACACGACTAACTTCCCAAAGATAAAAAATAAGTAAGAAACCCCACAAGAAAAAGCCCGGCATCGTTTAATCTAGCGACCTTGATGGCCAGACAATATCCCTCATTACAATACCAAGCGTCTCGGGAATTTGAAGATTCGGTCGATTTGAATGTGAACGGTCCGCTACAGACCGTCTTGAAATTCGAAGCTGTAAGCGATGAATAGTGTCACTTTTAGGCTCAGAACGACCGCGATACGCACGCTTGGTTGCAGCAACTGAACGGTTATATTTAATGTACATTTTCACTCTTTTCGCGCGTTCTGTGGGTGTTGAACCGATTCATGGTTACAACTGTAATATATGCGACAGTATTTCCAACATGTGTTCGACGACGACGTCAAGGTTGAAATCTGTCAAAGATATTCTATATTTATATCGTCCATATTTAAATGGCACAAATTACAAATTGACAAATAATATATTCGCTCAAAACCTAATCAGTTCTCAACAAGGCAATGCCGTGTCGAATAAGACACGATGAGTTGTTCGCGAGATAATCAAGCATGAAAAACGTAACGCTCATACGAACATACATACATACACACAAACACATTATGATGAAAAGGGTTGATTAGGAGATTATGAAGATATACAAAAACTTTGGGGTCATAAAATCGGCCCCATTGCAATAACTTCCTATGGGAAGTTAAAAACGGTCAGGAAGGAAAAGCCTGGGTTTCTTGTTGATCATTCCATACGTGGGCTCATTGTTCTTGTGCTTGAGAAGACGATATTGACGATAAAATCATCCGCATTTGCACAATTTGCAAACAAGTTATGCTCTTTATTCCTGAATAAGTCGCTATATATGATCGATTTGTGGAATGCGAAATGCGGCTTGCAAGTTTTTGTTCTACTAACGTAGTAATAAAAACATAAAAAAAACTTTTTGCTTATAATTCAATTTTTTTTTTTCAATTGACTAACCTACCTGAAGCATTAAGCAAATGAGGAAAACTTTCCCAATATTAAGGAAGCAAGTCCTGTGAGTAGTACACAATAGTTGTCTCTTTCATACTTCTTTTAGTTTTTAAGTAAAAAGTCTCAAGGAGTCTGCCTATAAGAAAATAATTCAAAATTAAACTTAGCTGCATCTCACACAAATTGCCCGAAACTTCCCAACAAAGGGAAACTCGACATGTGAGAGAAAACTCACACATCGTCCTTCAGTACACCCAAAAGCTCTTTCGATACAAATCATTCCCTCGGGGTCAAACCCTAATTTATCGATTCCAAAGTATCCAATTTATTTTCCCTTCCGTAATAGATTGCAACATTATTTACGTTGGTTGGCTGGTTCGTTCTCGCATTTTGAATGAAGTAGCTACACGCTGCACGAGCCATTACCGGAAGGAGCCGATAATTACAAGAGAACTTTTGTGCTATGAACGGAACAACACATACACATGGCGTCCCGGCCTAGTTCACCACTCACTCGTTATTGTTAATGCTGAGTCGTGAGTGTTATGGGTTTTCTGCGGTAGAAAATATTCTTTCGATTAAATTACATCGGTTTTTGGCCATTAAGTAGAATGAGAGCTTCGCCGATATAAGCATGAGAATAATTACACCACTCAATGAAAATGTACAAGTACCTCAAGGAAAATATTCTCCAAAATGCTGCTTGTTCTTATTGTGTCTAGAAGTTATCGGAAAACCAGCGAGCAAAGTACACCCTCTCGTATTATTTTTTTTTCTTTGAATAATTCTTTACATCCTGCAACCTTTGTGCCACTAAATACAATGCAGAAGCTTTTGGTTTTGTAGTGGCCTCACGTCATCGTCTTCGGTGCGGACTTAGACGTCATGCAACAATAATTATTTGAGCCCCTTGAACTCAATTTATTTACCAGGGGGCGAAAGTGTAATTATAATTATTATTATGTTCTCGAGAACACGGGGCAGACACAACGACACACCAACTTACCACCTGCGCATAACACAACAAGCAACAACACCCCACGTTATCCTTGTAAATTAGATACGCTTTAATGTGACAGTGGGTGTGTGCGTTTTGCTATGTTTTTTTTTTATCATGACCATGGGTTCACTCAGTTTTCAATTCTATGTTAAGAGTCCAAGTCAAGTACAGGAGCGTGTTGTAGATATGTTTTGTAGATATTTCAAAAGCAGCGGAATAAAAAAAAATCGAATCTAAAAACAACATGCGACTTCAAACACGAATTCGGGAAGGCCACACCGCCAGTCAAGTCATTTGGGCGATTCATTTGCGATAGGGCAGACTATCAATGTTTCGGCCTTATCTTCTTTTCCGAAAATGTTTTGAGGTGAGCCTCCGACTTTCTGTTCGTCCTTCGCGTTCGGTGGGCTTCTATTTCTACATAATCATCTCTTGCAAAAAAAAACCTTCATTGAATAGCAAAATTTGAAAAACAAAGAAAAGAAAAAAATCGATATTTCCTCTAGCCGTCCACCATTCAGTCGGAAATCCTCCCCCGCTATATGAACGAAACGAACAAAACGAAATGATTCGTAGCCGTTGGGTGAGTTTTAAGGTTCGGCCTTGGTAAGCTTTGTCCTTCATGCGTAAAATTGTTTACATTTCGTTAATTTCTCTAAAGGCTTTGGATCTATTGTTCCAAAAGGAAAATTGTTAGACATTTTTAATGATTATTCAATATTTGTTCGCTTTGGCTTGTTATTTCGCCTTGTTGAAGCTATTAATAAATTATGTTTTAATTACATAAAGTGTACAATGACGGTGAGTTAGCTGCTTGAAATGAGAAATGGTCTGGACTTTGCGAGTATTTTGCAATTTATGTTAGGTGCAGGAGAAAGATGGGAGATATCAAATTGTTCGCCTTCATTGTATCATATTATTTGGTAGAAGCAGTTCCTGTAGACCACGTATTTCATTTCAAAAATGTTAAATAAGTCTTGGTGAATTATTTAGTTATTTTCCAAGCTAGTTCAGAAATTTTACTCTATAAGAATGACGATTTAATGAACATAAAGAGCCAAGTTCTCTTATGAGCGAACAACATTGTTAAAAAATTCAGCCACCAAAAGTAATGAGATCTACAAGAACTCCAAGTTCTTAACAAGTTAAAGTGTTTTATTGAATATTTTAAAACATAGAAGATAATTATAGGTTCAACAATATTAAACCAAAACAGAAATTGAGCGAAAATTCATTGTCAAAAAAAAATCAAGGACTACCTACTAAAACATTATAATAACTATAAAAGTTTAAAAGAGTATCCTGATACCACGTTTCTGAGTAGAACTCCAATATTTTTCACACTAAAGGGGCTTTAAGGGGAAGCGCAATAAGAACAGATAAAGCGGTTTAAAAGTAAGTGCCGGTGTACATTGGTTTTGAATTCATCAACAATGACTGGGAAAGACAGAGTGTGGAAGGGAATTCCACATTCGCGTAGTACGGCTAAAGAACGATTCTCTATACTTGAGCGTACGACCGCATTTGGGCTCGAGGGTAAACTGATGGGCATTCCTTAAAGCGCGGGTATTATGGTTGAATTGTTTAAAGGGAGGAATGCAACTAGCTTTTTCTCTAGAGCACTTACCGTAGAAGTAACGATAAAACAGAGAGAGACAAGAAACGTTACGACGGTGGTCTAAAGGAGTGAATGAATCAGTGATGTCTCTATCACCGATCATTCTTACGGCTCTTCTTTGTATACCATCCAAGCGGTTTAAGTAAGTTACTGGAGCACCAGCCCAAAGATGGGAATTGTAGCTTTGGACGGATATAGGTTCTGTAGGCCTATGAAACCCAAACATCTTGCGGCATTTTTGGTGATCAGGTGATCAGTGATGCACATACCGAGAATCTCGAGATGTTCGGTCTCATTCATGCAAGTACCACTCATGGACAGTGGCAAAGGGGGTATATCTTGCTTCAACGATACAAGACAGCATTGAGTTTTCGAAGCATTAAACTCTACGCCGTTTTTAATTCCCCATTCTATAATGCTGTTTAAGTCAGAGTTTAATGAGCTTATCACATTTTGCCGTTGCAGTTCCACATCTGAAGAGGAGGGATGTGAGTTTAAAAACGAATATGAAAAGCTAAGGGTACTGTCGTCAGCGAAACAATTAATTGGATTAGAAGTTACAGACAGGAGACAAAATAGAGCCCTGGGGCATGCCAGCATTTATATTATGGGTTTCAAACTTCGAAAGACAGTTCGAAAGAAAGTTTCTAATCCAACGAAGTAGGCATTTATCAATACCAAAAGCACGCATTTTCGATAAAAGAGCAAGATGCCAGACTTTATCAAATACCTTTGAAATATCATGTGCAACAATCTTACTTTCTCCAAAACGATGTAAAGATTTGTTCCACTGTTCGGTGAGATAAACCATCAGATCACCAGTGGACCTGTTGCTGCGAAAGCCGTTCTGCAGGTCATTAAGAAGCTTTAGGTCTTCGAGATATTTCTTGAGCTGATAGTTTATCAGCGAAGAAGACTAGCCTTTTTTTGGGATTGGCTGGACAAATGCTGTTTTCCAACTGTTCGGAACGAGCCCAGAAGAATAGGATAGATGGAAAAGCTTACTCAGGGGTTTTGCCAGCGTGGAAGAATACCTCTTGAGATCTCTTAGGACTCTCGCCACAGCACGAGTGCTGAAGAAGATTTGTCCTATGGAATCATTGACGCGCTTAAGAACAGGAGGAGTCATGACACTCTCTGGCAGTGAAGAGTTGGCGGCAAACTGCGTAGCAAAAAGATTAGCTTTCGCGAGGGAACTATTAACTGGAGTGTCATTTTCAACGAGCGTAGAGACTGAGGAAGAAGAAGAATTCTTCATATTTTTTACAAATGACCAAAAATTCTTACTGCCTTACTGCAGTATTGTTTGCCTTAATTTTTGGTCCGACGAATATGGGCATTGCTGGCCTTCCTGGCTTGTTTAAACTTGTTCCTGTTTTCTTCAGTTGGGTTGGCTCTAAAACACCGGAACTTAACTTCTTTATCTCTGATAACCTCCTTACAGCTTGAATCAAAACCATGACTTTTCCTTGGGTTTGATGCTTTTAACCCAAATCGGGATAAAAGTTTTCAATTCCAACTTAATCATATTAGTAATCATATCTGCGCTGGAGTCAACGTCACTATCGTGGTTGCATAGTGACCAGTTAAAGATCCGGAAGAAGTTATTAAGACCGTCCAATTATTTTAATTTTGTTGGCTTTCCATTGTAAATAAACGAAAACCTACCATTGTACTAAATTGATGATCAGTGAGTTAGTCAGTGAGTCAATTACGGTTTTTGGAATTCTTACTGTTCAATATCTCACAAAGTAGTGGTTCTACAAAGAGGTCCTTTGTCTCAATGAAGTTACTATGTAATTCAAATTTGACGCTTCTAACTCAGTGGGTCCAAAAGTTATAAGAGGATAAACATGTGCTTGAGTACGATCCTGTAAAAAGGCCAAGCCAATACCTTCTGAATCATATCACACTATCTCTGATAAAATTAAGACTCTGGCAGCAATGATCACTTTAAGAAAATTAATCCATGAAACTTGATTGACTCAATTTCCATAACCACTCAGAGAATTTTTTGAGAAAAAAAGTGTCTGGTTGCAATTTTGTTGTTTTTTTTTTCCTGGCGAAGACGGAATGACATTTTCCTGAACAGCTTGATTGTATAATGTCAAAAAACAGATGAAATCGTTCCACTGATTTGTATTTCAATCTCGGCAATTCCAATAAGATACCTGTCAATTTAAATTTTCAGCTGCATTTCAATCAGGAATCTTTTTCAATGACAGACATTTTCGATGATTGCTTCAACCGAGATGTCAGGAAAATTCCAATGATTGGTTTCAATGATGAAAAGCAAATGACAGCTATTTATAGTTTCTTTCTCTCACAAGCTTTTAATTCGTGAATCAATATTGATAAAAATTCAACCATAGGTATGTTTTAAGTGCCACTACTTCTTTTCGTCGTAAAATTTAAGTAAACAATACACTAAACTTAATGTCATAGAAAAAAAAAATAATCAACATTAACGTGCTACTGGAAAGTGTTTACATATTTTCAAGGTTTTCTAAGTGCATAATGGTTGAAGTATACCACTCGCTCTAAGTCTATGATAAAAAAAGACCTATGGTAAAGAGCATGTAGAAATTTGAACAGAATTAATAGTGAACATTTTAAAATGCCATCAAGAAAGAATGAAAGAAAGAAACATTTTCCAGTGTAAACGTTTTTATGGACTTTGGGATTTCAAAGTTCTGTGAGAAAAGAGCATTCTACAAGCACAATATAATTGGACCCAATTTCAATTATCTACTGCATCTTTTTGTCACCTTAAATAACAGAAATATTTGAAACCTTAGCTCTACTAGAAGCAATATTAATATGAATGCAGGCAATTTATTGATAATACAAAAATACACATAGGTGGTTGGGGTTGCGAGACCGAAAAACATATATGACCGCAAAGCAAAAGACCGAAAGCCATATGACCGCAAACTACTTTCCCACATTCCTTTTGACCGCAAAAAATCCTACATTTTTCATGAGAAACTACTTCTTTTAGTCACTCAAAATTTTTAGAATTGAATCGATAGAAATCTGATACCTTTTTCGATGATAATGATTCTAACAACCCTGTATTAGGCACACCCTTTTTCAAAAACAGAATTTTTGTGAGACATCAAAAGTGATTTTTGGACATTCAATCGCATGAGAATTAAGGAGAATCAAATAATTTTTTCCGTAGGTACGTACTCGTATGACGCTACAGTTTCGAAAAGAGGCATTACTGATCGTCCTGATCGTACCTATATCAAACTAGAGGACCCAAAAATATTTAAGCACTGTAAGATATTTGACGAAAAAGTGTTACATAGAGAATTATACTTAGAGAATTTCCCACTTACTTACTTACTTAAGGTGGCGCTACAGTCCGTTGTGGACTTGGGCCTCAATCAACAGTCTCCGCCAGCCAAGTGCTTGCTACCACAACATTTCGCCCCGCAGCAAAATCGATCAGCCTGAATCCGTTATAGGTGGTGGTGTCGTGCAGGCTGGGCTTTCCGACTGTTCCACCAAAGATGTCCTCTTTTCCCAGCTTTGCGTAAAAATGGCCGAGGTCAATTTTAATGTCAAAGCTAGGACATTTCTCATACGTTTTGTCAAGGAGCTCGTAGAACTCGTCTTTGGTGTCGTCCTTTTTCTCTTCTCTGGGGACATATGCGCACATATTAGGCTAATGTTGCCGATTTTAGCCTTGATTCGGATAGTCGTGATGCGTTCGCTAACATATTTGAAGCTCAAGACTTTTTGCCTGAGTCTGCTTCCCACGACGAGTCCGCATCCAAAGAGTCATTGTTGTTGCTCTCGGTAACAATCAACATAGTAAATGTCGCAGTTTCTCATCTTCCTTTTGCCCGGACCATCCGATCGCATTTCCTGGATAGCGGTAATGTCTGCTTTGTAGCAGTTGAGGGTCTCCGCTAACTGTTCGGCAGCATTCGGTCTATTAATCGACCTTACATTCCACGTGCATATCCAAAATTCATTGTCCTTTATACATTTGCTTGGGTCGTCATCACTGTATCCGCTCGTTTCCGAGGCCTGTTGTTGCTTTGCAACTAAATTCTTTTCTACGTAGTCGGAAAGTCACCCGACGTACAACTCCCAACCTGGAGTACCAGGCACTTGATGTGACTCCAAGTGCAAGATCCGGAAAAAACCGCTCCTTTTACGGCCTGGGCTTCAAATAAGTCGAAGTAGCCCGTAAAGGTGTTCACAAAGTAGTTCGGCTTAACTGGAACTGGAAGACGCCACCGTTGATTCCAAAAAAGAAATTCATTCCCTGCCGTCCCTCAATGGGAGTGCCTTGGTGGGAACACTCCTTCGTTGTGGGGTATTTAGTAGTAACAGCCTACTCCGCTTCGACCTGTCGACCATGGGAGGCCCTTCTGCGAAAACAAGTTTCGCGATCGCATAGCTCTAAGCTTTATAGTAGTAGTAAACCGCTCCGCCACGTCAAGGCTTACCGCATGGAGAATTTTACACCACCCCTGCTATTTAATGAGTTTAATATACAAAATAAAACAAAAAAAAAGTTTGAATTTTTTTCTTTCTTCAACTTTGTTTTTAAATTTATTGCAATGCTGGAAAATGTTCTATTTATGACATGAGCAAGTAGGTATATAATTTTTGATAAAGGTCGTTCTTTGCCTTATACTAATTTTGTACGTGAAAAGAAAATGGAGCAGCCTTAAGTGTTTTCTTCTATACACATATCCGGTTTTCTGAAAAAAATCAATAATGTTTCCATGCAACATGAAAGCCAGTTTGAAATTTTACCTTCCAATTTCAGATTTAAGTATGTATCTTGAAATTTGAAGATGAACCATTTTGGCCTTTTAGCTATATTCTTGCTTGCCTGCCCTTTGCGTTAACATATACCGGTCTACACTACACAGAAAAGGTACTACAAATTACAAAAGGTTGGGTTTCAAAAAACGAAAAGTTATTCCAATGACTCGCCTCGAGCGTAGGAAAAACGTCAGGTGTGCTCCGCCGTAATACATTATTATGAAGGGGAGAATATTATGGACTCGGGGAAAATGTAATTCATGGTTTGAGTAGACTACCTTCCTTCAGCAGAAAATATGATGATGAATGGTTCAGTTGGGAGATAGAAGAATTTCTCCCATTGCCATCAGTTATATTACAAGAAGAAATTTTCTGTTTATACAAAAAGGGGACACGAGAGGTAATTCTTTGTGGTTGTGTTGGTGTTTTGAATTTAACGAGGACAGTGGAAAAATTATATGAACCTCAAGTGGGTTCGTGACCCAACAGAGTGCTCACTTCTTTTATTTGATAATTTTATTTTGAGTTCTGACTCAAAATGAATTGCACAAACGACCAATGTGCGTTTTTGTCTATCTGACCTACGAGATACAAGGCATATTCGAGAAGGTACTTAATCATTTTGTAGAGTATATACGTTCTCGAGAGGACACTCATGTACATTTGGAATTAATCTTTGAGTTTCCTTTTGCGTTATCATTGAAATAATACAATTCCAAGTACACCCACACTTTTTAAATATTTTGTGCGGAATTGCGCTAAGACCTTAAAAAAATCTACCGTCAACCGATCAAACATAGTTGTGGAAACTTCCAGTGAAAAGGGGAACTCTTGCAGAGAAAATGATTTCTAACTAAGGTTACCTCTTACTTTCATATGTAGCTCAGCTGATGACATTTACGCCCTCGAGGTTTTTTCAGGTCCTCTCCTACTTATGCAGTTCACAATAAGAAGAAGTAAAAGATCTTACGAGCAAGAGAATCGCTGTTCATTTGCTCAAGATGACCCAGCTTTTTATGAAATTGAGAGATAAAGGTTCAGAAATCACCCGACGAACTTTTTCTAAGCGTTTTTTGCAGGACCCAAATCTCTGCACTGGTTCACAGTGAAGTTTTCGTCCTTTTTCTTTTTCAATAACTGCTCTTGTGATGCGTTCCATGTACCATGTAACACCCTGTTCTATACTCCGAAAAAAAAGAATACAAGGTCCTCAAAACAAAATTCAATATTTTCATAACCCTAATAATTGCATTGCGTCCGTAGTCCGTATCAGAAACCCTCTTCGTGTCGCAACAGAATTACAGGAAAATAAACTACAACGTGCCAGTGCCATCGGAAGTAACGTGAATAAATATCGCACGCCCTCTACCATATTTCGTCTCCATGTAAATAAACTTCGCTACACGAGTTAGTACGGTACAGAGTCGTACTGGAATTAACTCGCAGCATGAAAAAAGAAGAAACAAACAAAAATCAACACCGAACGCCAAGCAATTCGACAAGTAACGAAAATAGATACGAAACCTGGTCTAATGTATAACCGTTATATTATTATGGGGATGTTATAGCTTCCTTCAATACACATTTTCATATGAAGCTCCGTGACTGAAATATCATTAAACATTGATGTATAATATTCATGTGAATATTTTATGACATCCCATATGGCAGAATATGAGACGGATACCTAAAGCAGGAATCAGACACTGTTCTGGAGAGTGTGGGAGTGGATTGTGGAATGGGATTGCAATTGGATGAGACTGAACCTGATGTTGAAGTAAAACAACAAAGTAAAAAAAATAATGTAGCCCGGAAGGTACATCAACATTGTGGTATCTGGTATATGATGGTGTCGGTTAGGTTATGTTTTGAATGGTATATCGCTACATAGAATTATTTTGTAAGGGGAATGTTTCTGTTTTTGCTTTTGGAATTGGAATTGGCTTCAAAATATATATACGGTCGATACTCATGCATTTTTTATTTACACCCAGAGGTTTGGCTAAGTAATTTATTCTTGAACGGGTGTACCTTTAATTTATTTCTTACAAAATCATAGAAACACAAGAGGAGGAAAAGCAAAACTTAAGTGAAGACATTTAGAATGACGAGATTTTGAATGCAGTATTGCATGGAGTTTGAAATTGAAAGCAAACAAACCCGGGATTAATTTTTTGCCCGAGTATTGAGATAGGTAGAAACTAAGTTTGTATGTTTTTAAAAAAATATCACTCATTCGAACTCAACGACTTTAACCGAGAAAGGAAATTGTAGGGGAGAGTGGGTATATTTGGTACACTTTTCGAATACATTAAATTTGCCAAGATCTTATAGATCGTAACTGAGTAAAATTTGGCAACCTATTTTCAGTTAAAAAGAAGGCGAACGTCCGACAGAAGAAAAGTAAAAAAATCATTTCACCAACCAACTCACTTTGTCCCATTTCTCCTGCGAGCAGAGGATTGGGTTTGTCCCATTCCTCCTGCAAGCAATAGGATTGGGACAACTATGGGGTGGAATAGTGATGTCCCAATCATTCTGCATGGCATTTGAATAAATAATTTACAATATTACTTTTCGTGTGGTACTAATTAAACAAAACAACGATAAATTCACTTCAAAAATGGTGTTGCTATCTAATTATTACACTCTTTTGCACTGTAAGTTCACACATTAAGCCTAGTACGCAGATCGGGAAAAAACAAATTTTATCTCTACAATTTTTATCTCTACAAATTAATTCTTTATCCCACGCAAAATTTTGAAGTTGGAGAAATTAAGAAAAATGTCTGTTTGTCGACAATAATGGCGTTTTTAACTGACATTCTGGTTTTAAAATCAAAAGGGAATTATCTTCTTTTTACTTCCAGATTTTCAATTAAAAACGGCATAAATGCCTCCATACTGCTATGCGATTTATTGCCAACATAACATATTTACGATATACCAACATATATGCATATACTTTTGTTGCGAATTGAATAGAATTTGTTTTTTTCTTGATTTTATGTTGGATTTTATTGATAACGTCTTCTCTTCAAAATATATGCTAAAATAATCCATCTTAGTTTCGTTTAATTTTTTGTTTACTTTTGTTTTTTTTTTTCTTGTCACAATTTTTCCGGCAGAATAATGCTTCGAACATTATTTGTCCAGACAAAAGTAAGCGGAGACTTTTTGTTTACAGCGGTTCCAAATATTAAAATTTGCGCGTGAGCTGCGTACCGCTTGGAAAAATATTGAGGACAAAATTTGTCCACAGAAAAATTTTGTATGAGAAATAAATTTTTTCCGATCTGCGTACGGGCTTTAAAACAAATCATCTCAAGTTTACGGCAGATATTTTACTTTTTATGAATCTCCTCTCCGTGATTTTTTTCCTAGACACAACTTGTTTTGTTTAAGGATGGGGATAGACTGAAGACAGAATCTGTCATACATGGAAAGAGAAAAAAAATTGTAGGAATTCAGAAAATGCCTTTGTCTCATTCCTCCTGTGTCCTAAAAATACCCACTCTCCCCTATTTGCGCGTAAGTTAAGTAAAGCCCAATATTCACATTTAGTCCAAGTGAATTATTCAAAGACTTCTTAAACCAGATAGTTTCAAGGCTTAAGACAGGTATCAATAGCAACAAACTTGGCTATGTGGGCAGCATTGAAATTCGGTCGTTCAAAAATGATCTGAGTTTAAGGCTACATCTTCTTTCCTTAGAAGACGGAGGGCACAAGAGAGTAGGTAGGTAGCTGGGTACATAGGTACATATTATATGGTTTCAGATTTTGTCACTATTTATTGATTTTAGGGAATTCACAATTTATGGAATTAACAATTTTAAAGATAAAATAAGCAACGACCAGCCAGCACAATGGTTCGAACATGATTGAATAATAATTGGATGGGAAGCGATACCTTAGTATTCAATGACTTGACTATTTAAGTTTTATGTTCGTCCCGTTAAATAGTACGACATCTATGTCTGCTTCGTAATTCCTGTTTTCTATTACTTGTGTCTTTGTCTATATGTTTGTGTTTCGCTGTTTAAGGCGTCCTGTGTTGTTCGTACGTGGTCGTCGACTCCTCATCCCACACAAATCATCATTTGCTTAACCCCAACGAAAAACCACAACTTTGATTAAAGCAATTTTAAGATAGTAATGTTAAAAAAGGGCCATCTAGTCCTTTCTTTTAATTATAGGTTATTTTGACACTGACAGCTGTTTCTCACTAAAAAGTGAGTGCTATGTAGCCCAAACAGCCCGTTTTTGAAAAACAAAGGTCCAATTAACTTAGAAACTTAAGCTGCATGACGATCATTTTTTCTATCACATGTTTCTACCGGCATCTTCTTTAACAGACTATTTTCCTTTTTTGGGTAATAAGAGCAAATTCACTTACAAATGTGACCACTATTCCTAGAAACGATGTTTCTTTGAACGGTGGGCGTAATAGAACCATTTTAAATTAATTCGTTCTCCTGATTGGTCCCTTACAATGTGGCTTCAGGCCAGGAAAGTCAACCATCGACCAAATTTTCACGTTGCGGCAGATCCTGACACCACGCGTATGACACCATCTACAGAGACGAACTGTATGAAGCTATGTCTAGTTTTGGCACCCCTGACAAGCTTGTGCAAAATGACGATGGAGAACTCACGAGCTTACGGAATCTTTCGACCTCATAAAAGGATTCAGACAAGGCGATGCACTGTCATTCGATTTCTTTAACATGGTTATTGAGAAAATAGTGCAAAACTCCACCGTTAACACCAGAGGCAGTATCTTCCAAAAGTCTGTTCAACTTCTCGCATACGCCGATGATATTGATATAATGGGAAGAACACAGAGCGTGATGTCAATGGCGCCTTTGTGAGAATTGAGACAGAAGCGGCAAAAATGGGTTTAGCGGTAAATGAGGGAAAACGAAGTACCTGCTGTCTTCGAGGAAGGACACCCAACACCGACGGATCGTGCAGAACGTCACAATAGACGCATACAACTTCGAGGTAGTAGAGGAGTTTTCTACCTAGGCAGACGAAGAATAACTTTTGCTAATCGCTGTTTCTTTGGACTAAGAAAGCAATTGAGTGGAAAAGCCCTCTCTCGAGGAACTAAGGTAAAACTGTATAACACGCTCATCATCCCAGTCCTCCTATATGGTGCAGAAGCATGGACCTCGACTAAACTGGATGAGTGTGCCTTAGGCTGTTTCGAGAACAAAGTTCTTCTGGTCATCTTTGGCCCCGTTTGCATTGAGGGGGAATTGCGAAGAAGATACAACAACGAACTTTACGGGTACAACGACTTGGACCTACCCAGAAGGGTCAAGGTCCAGAGACTCAGATGGCTCGGTCATTTAGAGCGGATGGACACCAATGCTCCAGCCCAGAAAACCTTTTGACACTTTTTCCGAGGGTCGTAGAAGGAGAGGAAGACTCAGATGGCGTACACAAGTGGAAGAGGACCTCAATCTACTTGGAGTGCAAAACTGGAGGCAGCTAGCTAGGGACCGAGCTGGCTGGCGGAGACTGTTGATTGAGGCCCAAGTCAACAACGGACTGTAGCGCCACCTTAAGTAAGTTAAGATTCTGTAGTGTAGTTTCTGACGACGAATGACTCCCAGAGTCTTGAAGCCTCCACAGTGATTGAAGAACAGGCGAAACTCGTTGGCCTGGAAGTGAATGAGGACAAAACAAAGTAGGTACATGCTATCAACAAACAAATGAACATCTGTCCACCGCCTAGGCCATAACGTCACTGTTGATAGCAATTGTTACGAGGTAGTTAGGGAGTTCACCTATCTTGGAACAAATATCAATCCCACACAAAAGACAACTTAGTGGATATCCGAATTACCCTAGCGAATAGCTGCTACTTCGGTTTGGCAAAAAAACTGGGTTCAAAACTCATCACTCGAAAGACAAAGTGTAAATGGTAAAATTCAAAGCCTTGAATAGTAAGGCTTTGAATTTTACCAGGGCTACTCTACTGCGCCGAGTGCTGGACGACAAGTAAAAAAGGGGAAATAATACTGAGCATTTTCGAAAGAAAAATTCTTTGACGGGTTTTTGGTCTTGTATACGACGATTGCGAATGGAGAAGAATGTTCAACCGCGAACTCTACAAAATGTACAAAGATGTGAATGTAGTCCAGAAAGCCAAAAAAAAAGAAGAGTTCATTTTCATTGGCTCGGCCACATCGAACGAATGGACGACAACGCTCTAGCCAAGAAAGAATTCTCTTCTTCAGCCCCCAGGTTCGAGACGATCAGGAAGACCGAAATTTCTGTACAAACACCAAGTAGCTGCGGATACCAGAGCGCTTGGTTTTGACGAATGGAGAATGCATGCGAGGACCGTTTCCGATAATAAAACACTGCTGTCTACAAGAATGAATCCTTATGATTTTTAGCAATTTGGGACTTCTCTTAAATGCGGTTTTCTCGAAATGTATCTATCTTCAATATTTTTTTGCTAACTCATATGTTACGTAAAATGTTCAACTTCAGGGTGACTTAACGTGAAACAGAATAGCCAAAGTACAGCTCAAATAAATAATTGATAAATATTTATATAAGTTTTCTACACGTTCGGTCAGCTGAGCTCGAATATAAATGATGTAATTTATCTCCTTATAAATAAGAGATTGAATCCACTTCTAATTCAGTATTAGGACACAAATTACTTTTTCTTCAAAAGAATCCAAAGTAGAAACACTAAAAAACGGAATCTGAATCATTTCTTTGAATTCACAAACTCAATTATAATGACTTTGAGAAATAAGAAGTTATTTCTATGGAATCTCGAGATAGAAATAAAAACGCAGGAAACAAAATTAAATTTATTTTTTTTTACAATTTTCTTTTCACCAAATATACTTTTCTGACTAGATACCTAGAGATTTCTTTTCAATTCGGCCTCACACCAAAAAAGTTCGTCTGTTTCTATTTTGTCTCGAAATTATTTTAAGTTTTGTTCTCCATCTTATCACAATGTGGCAGGATTAAGGGAATTCGTAGAGCTACGTTTAATTTTTCGACAAAACACACCGTTGGGGCTTCGTTAAGTCCTTAATAAATGGGGATTACTTCAAACACCACCGCCACCACGACTTGAATCTGTTTTATTTGTGTTTCCAAATACAAAGCAAAAGTACAAGTGTACAATTTATTTTTATTTTCCATTGAATATTTTTTTCCTTGCTTTTTTACGTTCTTATCCTTGGAATTAAGTATTTCCTTTATTTTATTTTCTTGAGGGTCTACTTCTATTGTTGTGGGATTTATCGAAAAAAATTGGGGTTGTCCAATTCAGTTTTATGGTCGAAGGTATCGCCAGACAATTATTAAACCTAATGTCAAATTGGACAGTTATAAGGCGAATCCATATGATCTGATAAGGATAACAAAGCTAACATCCTCACCGGAACCAATCGAAAAGAGTACCATATAAAAAGAACAAAAAAAGAAAGGGTGGAAATATTATCAAACGGAAAAAGAAAATATACTGCACAACCCTCAAGTCGGGGGTGTCTAATGAATTGGAAACAATTTGCTAAGCCATTGAGTAATTCTTTTTGTCGCCGAACTACAAATTGAATGTGAGAAGCACGAGTGAGCCCACTTTGACACTTTTCGTTGTATTGTTCTGTGAGGGCTCGAGCATGTTGATTGTAGCTGTCAAGTCATTATCGAATCGAATATTCCACCCATACACAGATGGAAATAAATGATAATAATTTACATCACAGTTCCACACTATGCAACGAAATGAAAATGCAAATATACTCTTTCTTCTTAGTGTACCTTACCTACATAAATGAAAAGGGTAATCCGGTTGAACTGCAACAAGCACGGTCAAGACAAATGTGGTGACCACTTGTTTTTGTCTTAACAGAAGCTTTGGCATTAAAGAAGGGGAAAAGGAAACTCTTGTGAATAAGTGACGACAATCAACCTTAAAAGTAGGTTAAGACTAATTAAGTCTCTCGCGCTAATTGTATAAAAGGGATAGTGTTTGGATAAATTATTTTTATCCAATAAGACTTGGGGAACTTGACTTTATTTTTAAGGACCTTAAAGCCGTCGATATGTCTTTTGGTATTAGCGGTCAGAGTGGTTTGGTTAAGCGCATTAGTAGAGTTCAAGTTTGCAAGGTATTAAATGGATAGGGTTACATTTTATATTTTGTGTGTTTAAAGGGTTACTTTGAATTTGGGTAGACAGATTGTCGATATTTGTTGAATAAAAACAGTCAAAGGTTAAGAGATGTGGTTCTTAGATCGTTTTGTTCATTAAACTTTCAAAAAATTGGTTGACTCTTAATCGTATGTAGGTTTAGGGACAATATATTTATGTGATAAATCAAAACAAGAAAACAATTGAACAGAGAGCAGCAAAACCAACTCCAATCAGGCAAAAGAGGGCCAAGTAAGACAAAGAACAGTACAAAAAGCTGTTTTTCTTAAATATCTTTAATGAAACCGCACCTCTTACTTGTAGTGGTAGAGAATCTCCCAGAGGAGCTTCGTTAATTAGAAACTCTAGCTCTGATGTTAAAATTTACCGACGAATAGTAATTTGGTTTAATCGTCTTCAAAGCGAGAACTGGAGTGTTTCATACAGGTATGGAGGTTGACGCGTACTGATGACGTTAAAGGGCGTGATAAGAGCTCGAAGCCTCGAAGCCTTAGTAAGTTGTCGAAGGAAATGGCATCGATACTTTCATAAAACTGAGAGATACGATCGTCACGTTGAAGACCAAAGATATAGCGCGCAGCGTAATTGTATAAAACGGTGCCATGACATTTGGCCATGTGCCATATGGCCATATTTCAAAATATGGCCATTTGACACTTTTCAATTGTGTCACATGGCCAAATGGCCATTTGTCGCTTTGGCAATGTGTCATTTGACCATTATGGCCAAATGACACTTTGAAACTTGTTCTTAAAGTGCAAAAATTCAAAACAAAAATAAATTACAATTTTTAATTGAACTCAAAAATTTTATTTAGTTGTTAATTAATATGGACAAAATTTTACAAGTAAAATAATTATTTTTTCGCACAGTTACTATTTTGGGACAAGTGCAGAAATAAAACTCGGGGTGCCTAACCTTCGTGATTAGTATTAAAAATCTTGTAAAACAATAGATCAAGTGGACAGTTTGAACGTATTTTCAAGGTTTACATACCGCATGCTCTAAGTCCATATTCTTCTGAACTTTGGTGTAGAGTGAGAGTAGGACACTCTACAAGTACACTGCACTTGAATCCAGTTTTATCTTATTGCATTTTATTGGCACCAAAAATAACTGAGCTATTTCAATTATCTACATTTACACTTGTTTTGATGGGGTGTTAAGTTAGTACAATTTTTGCAATACTAAGCCTTAACTCAGTCTCACATGTCTTCAATTATTATTTCAACTAACGGATTTTTAGCTTGAACAAAAAAAATGAACCAGGTACAGTAATTGCTAGCGAGCGAAGCGAGCGGAAAAAATTTTGCCCAAAAGAGAACCAATTTGGGGTGTGAAAATAAAAAAATTCGCGCGAATTTTTTTATTTTCACACCCCAAATTGATTCTCTTTTGGGCAAAATTTTGATTTTAAATGTTCCAGATCGTCATCATCCTCAGCCGAAAGCTTAAAATGAATCATTGCAATGCAGCACATGCTTTCCAGACTCAAGCGTGCATTACAATTAAAGGAAACGGCGGCAGCTTTGAAAAATGAATTGCTCTGATGTCAATTTTGTCGACAAATAGTATAAATAAAAATGGTTCTTTTTATCTATAAGTTTTTTTTTATGTGTACCTATATTTTTTAGTTATGCGTACCGTACCGTACACGTTTTTTTGTTTTATTTTTACGATGAAAAATGAAATTCTGACTTCGCGACTTAATACTACATTACTTCCAAGCGAAATACTGCCAAATTGGTATTATTTCGTTTTCTTAATCGAAATAAAGCCAAATTTTCCGAATTCGGCCTTATTTCGATTGGCGATATTTCACGTCACCTATTCTAATATATGGCCATTTGTCACTTTGAAAAGCGTCATTTGGCCATTTGGCTAAATGACACAAAAAAATATGGTCAAATGACACATTGCCAAATCGACAAATGGCCATTTGGCCATGTGACACAATTGAAAAGTGTCAAATGACCATATTTTGAAATATGGCCATATGGCACATGGCCAAATGTCATGGCACCTATAAAACATTCATCTCCCCTTGACTGATACTGTCAAGCTTGCAAGAAATGTTACAGTAAAATTTTAGAATATGGGCACCACATGTGTTTTTACGACCATTTTTCTTGTATGAAATGGGATGAAAATGTTTGTTTTCAATTATAATCGAAGTGCCCCATAAGCTTTCCCAACAATTTGATTGATATGTTCGTTCCAGCTTAAAGGTTTCCACGAACACAATTTTAGAGTCTCCGACAAGAATATCTGGTAAACCGGACAAACCCAATGGCCATTTGGAAATAACTTGCCACTTCCTTTTGAGTGGACAGTGGATTTATGTAAGTTAACCCACATTTTACTGATCTACATCTGTATTTCCAATCGAGAAGAGATCCTCGTTAATTCCATCAACACAATCTTCCACCGTGCCATCAAGGCAACTTTACATAAGCTGAAGGTCATCAGAAAAAAAGATGGTCATCACAATGGCATAAGAGATTTGGTACTTCATTAACATAAATGGAGAAAAGTAAAGGACCCAAAATGGAACCCTGTGGAACTCCGCTAGATATTGGCATGAAACTGTACATTTAATTTCCCAAAACAACCGCTTCACATTTTTGGCCGAGATAAAAAGAAATAAGCCTCGCTGCGTCCGTCGAAAAATTGTAGAATTTTAAGCGTTTTTGACACATGATGTGGTTCATATAGTGTGAATAATCTAGATGCCAAAAATGAAACTTTGTTGGCATCAAACGCTTTTCGCTAACCCGCTTGACAACCGCCAAGAGTTATGTTGAACCGCTATCGCCAGGGCGAAACCCGGATTGTTTTGAGGCTAGAATCCATTTGGAGAAAAAAGCCATAAATTTGATAATTTTTCAAAGATCGTATTAGAATTATTTTTTGGGATGTGTATAATTTGTAAGAATGATAGACGCACCTTACCTACGTGAGATTTGGCAAAATTATTGGAAGCATGGCTTTTAGAAAAGTGGGACGGAGCCTTAGACTTCATTACTTCAATGAAATAAAGTTTTCAGCTATATCTTCAGCGTCAAACTCGAAAACCAGAAGCTGTTCCATTGAACATTGTAGAGATATCTTCTGCTGAAAAACTTTGAATGAAATTAAAGGATGGTTGGGTTTATTCTAGCTCATCAACGCAGAAGATATTAGGTTTATCTAGCACCACTTTTACGTTTTTCCATAGCTTTCATCCAGTGAGAGAGATATTTAAACGGTGCTGGTATCAGTCCACTTTTGCCACACGATTAAGACGATGTTCTTGGAGAACATCCACTTTTTAAAAGCCAGATTATTTGGCTGAAGTTTATTTCGTATATCACGAGTAAACCATGGACAATCGTCATGTTTAACGGATATTGTTTTCAGGGGGCATTCAAGCGTTGCTTGTCACGGAATTGAAAAGTCCTTACGGGTCTATTCAGAGAAAAATCGTATGAAAGATGGATCAAGTCGTGCTTGCTTAGAAGTTTCATATTTTTGGATTTCACCTTTATCTAAGAAATATTGTGTCCTAGTGAATTGACCCCTTCTTAGCTGCAAATTTCAAATTTAATTTGACTATTTTGTGTTTTTAAAAACAAAAACTCTTTGGGTAACTCTATTTGCTTTTTTTGATAGGAAAGTTATTTCTTTTAAACATTTTTAACTCTCGGGAGATTAGAATTACAGTTTTTAGTTCCTAGCAGAATAATGTGTATTTAATTGGTCAGATGAAAAAGCTATATAGAAGTTTTTAGCCTCTCTAATAGACGTTTAGTCCATCTGAAATTGAATTCATCAACCACTTCGAGAAAAGATCGATATTGGACTCTCATAACATATTTCTTCTTCTTTAATTTGTTTCCAACTCTCAGTGGCTTGAATTCCTATATAAAATACATGAAATGAGCATTGCTATTTCTGTTGGAAATTTTATTTCACCCAAAACATGGTTATTTGCTCATTTAAAAGTTTTATTCAATCGAAATTCATCCTAGATGTTCCCATAAAAATAAACATTAAAAATATTTAGTGTTCATGAGCCAGCCAACGAACAGCCCGTCAACGCCCACGCCTTAGATAAAACATAAAAGAGACAGCCTCCAATAAAACACGATCCCATAAACTATATTTTCTTCAAACATTTATTTTCCTCCTCCAAGAAACCAAATGACTATTAGACAGGTCTCTTCCAACGAAAAAATATGCCATGAAAAATAGCCATTTATATTTCGAACGTTTTCTGATGCTTAAAGCGAAGTAAAACGTATTACCCTCAGGGTGTTATACGGTACCCTTTTAATACACCCAAAAAAGAAACGACAACGTACCGAAGATAAAAGAGCATTTAACGAGGATCTACACAAACTTGTATCAATCGTAAGATAAAAGCAAAAATGAAACAAACTTAAATTAAGGTCTAGTTGCAAAGTTGTGAAAAAAAAACAAGCATGTCTATCTTCCCAAGAAAAAAGCCCTCAACCTAAATGAAAGCCATTATCCGTGACGTGAGGAATTTACGACTACATTCGCCCAAAGAAAGAAGAACTTTGAACGTACACTGGAGGCAGAGCCAAGTTTCTTTTAGGCTTTCAATAAAAATAAAAAGAATTTTGTCTCTTGGGACCTCAAAGAGTCATTGGTAAAAAGTATCATATGAAATTTCACTTCCCGTTCCTGATTTTTCACATACCCATTCCGAACAAGCGAAAATTTTAGAATTTTTTTAAGGACACGAACGAAAATTGGATGCAATTAAATTAAGCCATAAAAGTATCAAAAGCCTCTAGAGACGATCGGAGGACATGAAAAAGGAATTAAAGGAAGATATATTAAACCCCAAAAATATAACAGGCTACTTTGGATCTACTCGTATCGAAACCACTTCCAAGAATGTCACACCTAATCCTGAGTGTCACGAGTCACAATACCATCAGCTGGGCTGTTTCAGCTCATCAATATGCAAACAAGGACATTCAGCGCAAATGGGATATCTTTAGCTTTCGAACAATTTTCCTAATTCTTTTCCAATCAATATCTTCACACCTTTATCATTTTTTCCATTATATCCTTCTAAGAGTGTTTGTTTTTTGTGTTTGCCAGAGTCTTTCACCCCCTCTGCTGACGACTGGTGTCAAAAATTGTATCACAGTATCCCTCGCATTGTCTCGTTACAAAATTGAGGTTATTTTCGAAATTGTTTTCGACGTTGTATAGATAGGATTTCCTCTTCTAAGCCAACATCAATCCTAACCCCAGCTCTACCGCCTTCATCTATTTTACACCCTATACAGATGCGATTGTATCAAAGAACAACCGTAAAAGCAATTTGTATTCCTTATTATCCTTTTGTTTTGACATACAACCGCTAACTTTTGCAGAGGGGTTGTTATATTTTACACAACCGCATTTGGTATTGTTTCCGCCGCTCACATCACCCACCGCGCGCTGGTAGCCAACAACCCAATGAACAAAGTTTGGGGGATGATAAGGAATCTACCAGGATAACGCTTTGGTCCAGAGTGAAATTCAAATAAACTGCAAGGACAAGGGGTCGGCGATGATAAAGACAACAGTTTCCATCATCATCATCAGCCTTAGAAGAAGGAGCGAGTAATTTTGAGGGTAAACAAGAAATTATGCACGCATCCCTTTTCTTACCTTATAGATTTCCGTCCATCCAGAGTAGGGAAAAGGTGGGTTTTTTGTTTTGTTGCTTTTATCTTTAAAAAGCAAATACCAAGGGAGATGCTGTATCTAGCTAGTTTAAGGCACTGGAATATCTTTTTTAATGAAATTAGTTTTTTCTTTCAATCTGGGGCTTAAGAAAAGACATGCCGCGGAGTCACCCGACCGATCGATGTGATGGGTTGAGTTGACACTGTGTTCTCTAAGTAAGTTACTTCCATTATGTGATTCCTTAGTGTATCATAGTCGTGCCTTGGTGGTTTGATTATGTTGTGTAATTAACTGGGAATTCCATGCAAAGACAGTAATTCCGAAAGGGAATTCTGTATTTCGAAGGATTTATTGGATTGTAATTAGGTTTCAAATTCAATGGCAGTTTAGGAGCAATTAAGTTGTCAGTTTTGCGTGCGGTTTTCCACTATGATGAATCGCTCATTTGGGATATAGTGTCTGCCGGGGAATTTGGAAGACATAATTTTAATGAAGTGCGAACATCTAATTAACTGGAACAGTTTATGTTGTTTTAACGATATTTTTCATTGTTAAATGAGAAAAAAAAATAGAAACATCTTTAGGATAGAGTTGGTTTAGGTCTTTGGCTTACTTGTCTCTGCAATCAAATAACCTTATAAGTGTTGCTAACATTTAAGAAAAAGGCTGTGTAGGCTTAAGTCTAGGCCGTTGGTGGATGATTTAACCTATCAACGCTGACGCATGGTGATTCTTTCAAATTAAGTTTTCTCCAATTGTTTTCTTTCGTTCGATCAGTAAGCTGAAGTATATGCATATGTTTTGTGTTCTGTCATCACTTCTACACTTAAAAACGCAGAAGATTGTCATAAACAATCATATGGCTGTGCATATTATATCTGGTGTATATTATTATAGCGTACAGGCCAAGCACCGTTTGCTTTGTTCATTGCTTGCGCTGAATTAAGTGTCAATTCAAAGCAATACTGGAAAAAATTAATGGCTAAAGTTACAGAAGAAAGTCGTTGAAAAGAGTAAACCTTTCACTATGGTACGCTAGAGAGGACACATGTAGGAATTTATGAGATTGTTGGCATGATTTGTTATCATTGACGTTATAACATGTGCATTAGAACGAAGACAAAAATCGTAGAGCATATTAAACAAGTTAATTTCTGTCCAAAATGAGTTAATTGTCATCATCAAAACTAACTGAAAAAGCCCTCTAGTTGGCAGGATTGTAGTATTATGATAAGAGGCTGACTAAGCTCAAGAATGTACCTACACATTTAGTGGCTTCAACAGAAAGAATATTGATTTTGGTAGAGCCAGATTTTGAATCGTTCTGAAGTCTTTCTATGATTCTGCGAAAACAGGGTTTGCAAAATATCTATCCTTACTTGGATATAGCTTGCCGCATGGCATTATGAGTACTTCAGTGACAAATTGTACTGGTAAAAGAAGATTTTCTTGTCTAAAAACGGTAAAAAAAATACTTAAGGTCGTGTAGCGGTATGTGCGTTGGCTGCTATGCAGAACGCGTGGGTTCGAATCCTGCTCGTTTCCATAATGAACTTCCAAGGGTCATAAAAAAGTGCTTCTCAACCTTGCCATTCGGAATCGGCGTTGAATTGTAGGCCTCTCAAGTTTTTCGCACGTACTCACAGAATTATTGATGAGTGTAAGCCATTAAGCCCTTGGTTCTTCAAGAGCCGTCGCGCCACTCTGTTTATTTTTTATTTATTAAAAGTCGTCTCTACAATCAAGAAAAATTAAAAGATTAAGCACTTTTGTTCATCGATTGGGAAATAATGAACGCAATGAAATATGACTCGTTATGATTTCGCAAGTACAATTGTTTGAACAATTCTTTTGGAATAGTCTATTGGCTAGGAAAACTATTTTCTAATTCTAAACGTGTAAAGAAATACTTTTACTTTATTTAAATTTTCAATTAAATAAATAATTTATTCCTTCTTTTCTGAAAAATAGCAAGTATACGCCCGAGTGAAAATACAGACAAAATCTTTCTACCTCACAATACAGGGTTTATAATCAATTTAGATATTAGTTTCCAATAAACTACGAGTTTTCAATTTTTAGCAAAAATTGATTAGCTTTCTTAAAAAAATTTGTAAATCCGACACTGCACCAAAGGATAGCAGTCACTGATATCAGCTTCTTTGAATTATAAAAAAGACAAATCATATCAGAATTTTGCAGAGGCTTAGAAGTTGTCAAAAACGAATAGGAATGCCTTAAGAGAAGCGTAATTCTTTCGTTGATTTTTTGACTAAAACCTAAAGGCGCCGACCCATAGAATCCGTCAGTGCGTCAGTGTTGACGATTTCAACTGACAGCACAATAGAATATACATTTTCTAATGAAACTCGTCCCATAAGCAACACATGTGACGGATACGACGGATAGAGTTGCTCAACTTTCTACTTTTTGCGTCCGTTGATCCGTTGACAACTGAATTTGACGAGCAGTCAATTCAATGTGTTCCCACAGCAACAAGGAAAAGCGAAGAAGTATCAAAATTATGTGCAAAAAAATAATTTTGACACGATTTTGATATTTTGTTTTAAATTTGTTTGTTCAATTTGCGGTTTTGGGAATAATTTTTACACTAAACAAATGAGACTGTCAAAGTTAGCAAACGTATTCTATGGGACGGTTCCATCCGGCAAATCCGTTGGCAGCAACGTACGCATTGACGCTGACGGACTGACGGATTCTATGGGTCGGCCGCTTAAGCTTGCTTGAATACGTTTTGCGTTAAAATCGAAATTTTGTCCAACCCATTCTCATATATGTAGGTTTCTCCTTCCTTACTCTCAAAAAAGACTTAAACTTTCTACAAACGTCAAACAAAATTGACAGCCACTAACAATTATTAAAAGATAATATATTGTAAATGTTTATTCCTTTAAAATATTTTGCTTAAAAAAAAAAACAAAATTGTAAGGAAATAAGCATTTTTAAGATTAAAAGCTTAAAAATTAATTCAAAATATCCGCCGGCCCAAACGTCATTATTCCAATAAATCAAATCAATTTATCTTTATGTTCATTACGCTTTTGTTAAACTTTTTCCGTACATTTTCAAACACATTTCATGTGTTTTTTATAATTATTCAATTCTCACGCGTTGAATGTATTAGTTTTAGCTGCTAATTAAATTAGTAGGGAAATTAAATGTATGGCTTTGATAGTCATCCAATTAATTTTAATTTCTTATTGATGCGTGTCAAATGGCTTAGTTTCGTGATGAATAGCTTTCTTTTCATAAAAGTTGATACATGCTGATTTATTGTTATTAATCTGCGATTCGTGCTAATTTTGAATAACTATGAATACCAAAATTCAATTTGCATATTTATGAATAGCTTGTTTGACATTTGATATAGTGTCACCGTTCTCATCATCATTATGAGTGATTTTATTCACTGTATACAAACATATTTTTAAAAATGGTATGAAAGCCTATAACGTTGCGGGAATTAAAGTCAAAATAATGGAGGTGTGAAACAAAAGTTAAAATAGTTAAACCTAGGTTTTATATCACTTATTCCTGACAAAGCTTGAATAACAATTAAATATTATATTGCTTAGATATCGAGTTATCTGGGTAAAAATTCAAAGAAATCTAGTCTATATTTTTCCTCGAACTTAGTTCTAAGGATAAAATGTTGTTGAGGATAAATTTTTGTTAAGAAATGTCCGAGTTGAAAGAACACTTCAGGTCTCTCAAGAGCTTTTGAAATTCTTTTAAGTGCCATTCTTCTAAGGTTTCACAAGAGATTACACTGAGAAAATGTACCGCGATCGTCACGTTATTTCTCGTTTTGGTAAAGTCAATTGTGAATTGTCAAAAGTCAACGAAAATAAAACTTTGTTTAAAGTGTTGTAAGTTTGGTTGATCAGAACAGAGAAACGGAATAACGTACACGCCCAAATTAAAAAAGTGGGTCTATGGTCAATAGTGGTGTAACAGAAAAAATACATCACTTAATATACAATAAAATGGTTAGCAAAATAGTTGGTCTATAAGATTTAAAGTGAGTGTTACCACTGTGTAACGTCACCTTTTCGCTTGATCACTGCATGAATATGCCGAGGCATAGTGTCTACTAATTTCTGACTTTCTTTAGAAGAGAATGAATCCCAGATATCTACAAGTTGATATTTTCTTAACTTTGTGTTTCATTTTGTGCCAAATCGTTTCAATAGGGGAAAGGTCTGGGCTGCCGGAAGGCCACTCCCATGGCTTCAGCAAATAACCAAGATATCGTAGACCTAGGCAAGAAGCATCATCCTGCTGAAAGATGTAACTTCTGAGGTATGGATGGAAGAATTGTTTTTCAAGGATATTTTGATATTTTTTCAGCATTAATTGTACCATCAACAAAAAATAATCAAATGCAACACCTCATCCTGACATGCATCCCCATACCATTAGCGATGCTGGGAACTTTACAGTTAGTTTAAGGTAGTCTTTATGGAATGCTTATTTCGAATTTCGTATTACACGTTTGCGTTCATCACCATAACAAACCTCAAATCGGGACTCGTCACTTCAAATAACTGTCCGCCAATTGACACAAATCCAGTTTCTATGACTTTTGGCCCACTCGAGCCGTCTTTTCTTATGCCTCGACGTCAAAAATGGTTTTTCTTTTGACTGAATTTAACGAAGATTTTCAACTTTTGATAAGTTAAAAACGGTCAGCGTTGCTCTTACGGCAGAGCTTTTTCATCTACAAAGGTGCCTGTCTATATAAGAAAGGCAGAAAACACCTCGAACTGCCACTGAAAACGACGTGACACCCTTGAACTCACCACACAAATTGTTATTGTAATTTTTCTGAGCCGAGAGTATACCCCACACAACACGTCTCCTGCACATCTCAGCGCAGACTGATTTTTGTTCATGATCAACTACCCTTATCATGTATAAAAAACGGGGCTGGCAAAATGAGTACGAAGGTGGTTTTCGTGCTACTCAAACGCGGTTATCCTCTCGAAAATATTTTTCTTTAGTACAAAACAACTTAAATATTATTTCTTAATGTTATATTCCACATAATTTATTAAGATATGAGGAGAAAAATTCTTTTAGCATGGTTCTTTCGAACGTCAACATACTCCCTTTGTGGTATTTCGGAGCAAATACTTTCATTATCAGCCCTGGTGAAGAACGAACACAACAATGTGAAAAGCTTTTTAACCGCTTGTATTTCAAAGAAAGCTCCTGAAATCTGTGCTTTTATGAATAGAAAAATCTATTGTATTGACAAAAAAAAGTGTTGACATTGATCTTTTTTTCATTTTTTGCTTCGTTCAGTATGTTGATTACACACTTTTCTGAAAAAAAGTATTTGTTTTATAATGTCGTTAAATCCAAGGTTTTCAAATTTCGATTTTTTTAAAACGGGGCAATCTATCAATACGAATTTCAAAATGCACATGTATCTTTACTAAATCTACAAGCTGACAAACCAAATTTATTTTTAAACATTTTCTTATAAAATTTAATAAAAAAAAAATGCGCTTACGATTTTCAGTTTTTTTTATTTTTCATAAATTCAATTTATTGTTCAAAACCGAATAGCATTTTCATTTTGTACATGAAAACTATTTCTCAGTTTGAAAAAATATTTGTTTATCATTTTGTTTTATTTTAATAACCTGCTGTTGAAGACATGGCATTGGGCAAATTTGTGCATTTTATTTCTGTGGCATAAGGTTAAAACAATATAAGTCGACTTATGTTCAAAATGGGTTAAAAACTTAATCTGATGCGCAATAGGCGAATCTATGTGTCATATTTTTTTGGTATTTTTAGCTTTAAAGGTATATGAGTCATGGACACGGGAAAATAAACATAAGTCAGTATGTACCCTGCTGCCACAGATTTGTTGAAGCAAAAGGTAATGTTCAGTCAAACAATATTAATATTTGTATTTTGTAGTAAGTATTGCTTTAAAATACCAGAAACGGGAATACGTGCCAATTTTGTAAATTCAATCAGGCTGTGTTGATACAGATTTGTAATTACTATACAAACCCTGTTAACACTATATCCAAGTTTTTTCATTGTCCTTTTACATTTGCTTACAGACACATTTTGGTTTCTTTGAGCGTTCCATTCTGAAGTTTGAGCAGCTAATGATTGCCGTCGATGTTCTTGATGTTTCCAGCATTTTTAAGCCTCGTTAATATGCTATGCACTGAAAATTTTGGCAAACTAAAATTTTTAGCAATTTTATAACTTGACTAGCAGTTGCCTGCGATTTCGTCCGCTTCTTCTTTATCCACCGGCCAGAGGTGCGACTTGTGCATCATGCCCGCATTGGAATTTTGTTGCAAAGTTATTTTAAAACAGTGGACTCTCTCTCAATTGAAATTGTTCTTAACTCGAAGCCTTCATATAAGTATAATTTTCCCCGTTTTAGCTGTACTTTTCACTGATGCTTTGCTTATATTTATCGTAACTTATTCGCGTAACGTCCTATAGCTGAAACCCTTTCTCGAGAAATGGACTATTCAATACAAAAAGAATTGTTCAATTCTAGTTAGCCAGTTGCTAGGAAAGGCGCATTCAAACAATCAGAAAAGTGAATAATTTGTTGCCGTTTTTTAAAACATTTTCCACTCTTGTTATATAGGCTAAGTCCTTCCATAATAATTAATGAACTATTCAACACAAAAAGAAAAGAATTGCTCGATTTAATTTAGTGGTTCCTGAGATCAGCATGTTCAAGCAAAATGAAAAATGAATATTTTTTGCCGTTTTCTCCACTTATTTCACTGACGCTTCTTCCTATTGGTCGCATTTATATTAAAAAGCTTTAAGCCTTCTAGTACAAATGGACCATTCAGCATAAATTGTTCAATTTGATTAAGCAGTTCCTGAGATAAGCGCTTTTAAACACAGAAAAATTAACATTTTTTGCCGTTTTTTTTCCACATTTTCCACTGATTCTTCGCTTCTATTTTCTATTGGTCACAGCTAAATGTTAAGTAGCCTAAGGCCTTCCGCAATTAATTGACTATCCAACACAAAAAGAATTATACCATTCGAAACAGTAGTTCCAGAGATTACCGCGTTCAAATGAACAAACTCTTCAGCTTTATATATTAGTATGATGAGCCTGATTCAAATGCTTTATTTATTGAAGTCGAAGATCTCGAGAAATTGCAACGCCACGCGCCATGATTAACAACAAACTGTGACAAACCTTAAGGAAAAACCAATATGCATATACATAATAACAACAAATCAAGTCCATATTTTTGTACCATTAGAAAAGAGAGCTAAAAAATAATTGGTCATGACTTTAATTCTGTATCATTGAAAGCATTCTTCGGTATAAAAATGTTTTTAGACGAACTATTTTGAGTTTGGGTAGTATTAATGCGAAATTTCTACTTAATCCTCAGATTAGATGTATCTTCAAAACATAACCTTAATTTTTTTTTCAACTATTTTTGGAGAAAACTTCATCAGTTTTTTTCAAATCTGCCATTATTTTTTTGTGAATCAATTTTTAGCAAAGATATTGGGTTCAAGAGGCCAAATTGTGTTTTAACATTTGAACCGATTCTGCATCAATTTGATTGAGAAAAATTTTTCGTTCCCTTAATGACGAATCAAACTTTTTCTTATTTTACGATTTTGGAGATGAGTGAACAATTTCTCTGCTCAAACTGTGACAAACTGTATTTTTAAATTGCATTCTTTTGAGATGTTAACCTGGTTGAGGTTATATTAGAAAATTGTAATATTGGTTAAAAATCTGAAATGTGTCATTTAACATTACATTCCAACAACCTTAGCTTAGAGAACCTCTCATTTTCCAAGATAAACTCTAAAATCATTCTAACGGTTCTTTTTACTAAAAACAAATATACCTAACAATTAACTTCTCTCACATATCCACTTTGTCATGTATGAAAAGATACGAGCAAGGTTAAGATTGCGTAAGGCCTTAAGAACATGAAAGTGCTCTCAAAGTCCAATGTTAACATTGCAAAGAAGAGCCTTCTTATGTCGTCAAACGACAAAAAAAAAAAACCCAAAAAACATGTAGAAGAAATCCTTATTCACAAGTATCGTGCCTATCGCCCATGCCTAAAAACTCAAACAGTGGAAGGCAACTTCTTCTATCGATTTCCTGAATGAAATAAGATCTTACTAAATATTTTACTACGCAGGCTCTAACGTTCTAAATATAGCCAAATTGTATCTTAAGTGTATTTTTTTATGTGTTCACCTTATTCAGGTAAGTCGTTTTTAGAACAGTGATAACAACCAAGAATCACGCCAAGGAAATGGTCAAAATATTGATCATGCGCCACAGCAACAAAATAACTTTTTCCTAACAATATTTTTTTTTCTCTTTTCAAAACTAAGATTTTTGATTATGTTTTTTCATTCAAAACAAAACATTAAACAATTTTCTTATTGAGGGATTAAAAATGGCCGACTAGACCCACAAAAGTACCTAAATGGAAACAAAATGAGAGCGCAACGAAAAGCTTTCTTCCATTTTCATTTGTAGGTACCAACAAGGTAGGTTTCCATTTCCATTTCTGCTTTCTCCACCTTATCCTTTTATCGATCAATAAGCACCTACAAACGAGTGTAGATACCAAATGTCAGGTATGTACATAATTGAGGGAAAAAAGTCTATTATGTAATCCGATACAAGTAGTGTCGGAAAAGTATGAAATTTGACAAACAAAAAAACACGCACATCGATTGTAGATCATTGATTCCGACGGAATTAGAAAAGTTATATAACACTTGAAATTTGACAAACTTACCTGTATCTGGTGGAGCAATGTTACTCAGTCGATTTGATAGAAATCCACGGATATTTGAAACCACTCGCTGCGGTGAATTTGGACCGCTTCCGAACAGAGATCCGCCTAATTTGGAAAACAGGGCGGACTCACCACCGCTGCTTGTACCTTCGGAAGACGCCACTGTCGTCCGATAAAACTAAGCACTTATGCAGTCGATTTTATTTATTTTTTTCGTTTTGTGTTTTCCGAACTAAACTTTGTCGAAAAAGTTCACTAAATTCACCGTTTTTCTACAAATTTCTTTTTTTTCGAATTTCTTGCGGTTTCAAATTTGGAATTTCTTTTTGCTTTTTCAATTCTCTCGAAAACCCGTGTTCAATTTTTTTTTTTTCTTTTTTTAGTTGACTTTGGTGATGCACAGACTAAAAACTAGACTAAAGCAGGACTAAACTATTTTTATGCACAAAACCAAAGAAAAATGGCCTCTACTGTTAAATTCACTTAATTAAATCTTTTTCTTTTGATTTTTTGATTTAATTAAATCTATAATTTTCCTTTTTTTTTAAATTCAGAGTTTGGATAAAATCCTGCACACGACAACGACCACCGTTCGTCCAGGCCGCAGCAAAGGTAACTTCTGTCTGCCTTGTGCCAGGCTTATTCAAAATCCAACCCCCCGAATTGCGAGAGAGAGCAGTCGAAGAACATTCAAAATCGCCCTAGTTATTTCTTCATCTTCGTTGCATAGACTCCCCTGGCTTCTCCACTTTGGCAATTCTGACTGTTTGACTGTGTGAGAGAAAACAAATACTCTTGTAGCAGTGATGGTGGACTTTTTGCCATCTAAACGTTGGAAGAAAACTTTACCCCTTCAGCACAAGGAGCAGAGGGAGAGCTTTGATTGCGCATGCCGGTATAAAGGTGTTCTTCTTTGTACCCAATTGGATGGGAAAATGGAAAAACTTTTTCACACGTTACGTCACAGCAAAGCAATTTATAAGTGCTATTGTCCTCTAAAACACATTATATTATTGCCAGTACGCGATTGCTTGTGTATTTGTTGTTTTTTTCCAATTGTAATACAAAAACAGTTTTAGGGATTTTTTCTATCTTGTTTTATTTGAAAAGCGTTTGTAACACAAAATTAAAGAAGAAAAAAAGTGAAAGAAAACTGATTTTATCACGTTAAGGAAACAATGGCCGAATTACTATTAAGTTTTGGAGAATTGTCGATCTTAATCGCTTAGAAAATTGTTCACAGTTTGGTTGTAAGTAAAATGAAATTTGGAAAAGAAAAAAACATTCTGCCAGTCATGGAAAGATTAATATGACAATTTGTGGTAGGTATATCAAGTCCGGAGTTGTCGAAAATAAAGAAAATGGAGTTTTATTTCTTCTCAGTGACGGAATGTTTCTTTGTCCAATGGAATTTCGTGTACAATTTTTCTTCTATTGTTTGGTAACTTTTTGGTTTAAGAAAACGATTATTTTTATTTCAGACATGGTTTTGTAACAATTTTTTTATGATTTGTTTTTAGGTTTAAGCTCCTTACATTCCAGTTATTCAAAAATATGAGTGCGACTTATTTCCCAGAGAAGCAAAATAAAAAATAATTTCAATTGTTTCGAACAAATCAAACTGTTATCAACTTTTCTTATGATTTTAGAACTGGTTGAAATCATAAATTCCTACCAATATAGACTATTTTTCCTGGAAACCACGAACTTATATTCACTGAAACTCATTTTCAATCGTTTATAACAAGTTATTGTTAGATAAATTTGATTTTTTGAATTATTGTTGCAATTTATGCTGAAACGATCATAACTTTCATGATTAAACGACGAACACTTTCAGATTTTATTCAGTTTTTTGTTTAACTCCTAAAGGGTTTTCCAATAAGAGGTGTTATTTTGAATAGCCCGCTATTTCGGTAGCTGTCACTTTGGAAGCTGTTTTTTTGACATTTGACAAGTATGATAAAAATGGAACGATACACGCTTCAACAACGCATTGAAATTATTTAAATTCACTATTAAAATGGCGCTACTTGCCACACAAGCAATGAAACCATCGATCTTTTACGGGAAAAGTTTCCGGACCTACTTCCTTTGGGGCCACGTCAAGATAAAGTCTACGCCAACAGCCCAGCGTCGATTCAAGACCTCAAAGGTGGAATTCGTGAGGCTATCGAGGACATACAGCAGCCACTTTGCGATTTGGTTATGGAAAATTTCATGAAAAGGATATGGTCCTGTAAGTGTGGTCGTGGCGGCCATATGGCTGATGTTGTGTTCCATTATTAACGGCATACACCTTTCTCTTTATATTCTTCTTTGAATATCAAAATAACACCTCTTAATGGAAAAGCCTTTATTAATTAAACAAACAAGCGATTCTGCGATCGAGCAGAAAAAATCCGACCGCACACACACAGACATCGGACATCAAGATAAAAAGCGTTGAATTGAATTCTAGTTATTTAGAAACATGGAGATTTGCAAAAACTGTGGGGTCACAAAATCGGGCCCATTACAATAACCTGCTCTGGGAAGTAAACAAACAATTATGTTCTCCGTTTCCTGTTGAGTACCTAATACCTTTGTTAGAAATTAATAGCTGACGTAAGACTCAACGAAACCTTGGATAACCTTTGTGGAAATTAAAATGCTTCGCTGGTTTTAATAACAACTTAAGAAAAATACTTGCTTCAAAAAATGTGTACTGGCTCAGATGATTCCTGTTCCTAAAAAATCGAATCCCTCAAACCCCTCTGATTACAGGCCTATAAGTATTCTTTCTTTCTTGTGCAAAGCCTTGAAAAAAGTGATTCCTGATCAAATACAGGGATTCTTAAATGCTAATAATTTGCTCTCAAAATTTCAATCGGGTTTTCGTAGCAAACAAAGCTGCGAGTATGCTGTGATAAAAGTGACATCTGAGTTACGATTTGCTTTAGATTCTGATAATTTTGGTGTTATGGCTTTGCTTGATTTTTCTAAAGCGTTTGACTGCATCGATCATTCAATCCTGTTATGTAAACTCAAAAGAATGTATAATTTCTCAATCGTTGAAGCTTTTGTCCAACTTTTTGTCAAATAGAGTGCAATTTATAAAAACTGAGTCGGGTTCCTCCAATCCAATTTCTGTTAATACTGGTGTACCTCAAGGCTCTGTTCTGGGCCCGCTTTTATTTTCACTATTTATTAATGATATACCTAATGTAATTCATAATTGCCATATTCATCTATATGCGGATGATGTTGTTCTATACATTTGCCGCCCAATTGGCCTGATGGATGATTGTATTGTGAAGATATATGAAGACTTAAACGAGATTCGAATGTGGTCAAACGACAATTGCATGAAACTAAACCCTACTAAATCTGTTGCCCTTTTATGCTCTAGAAATAAGCTTAATTTTGAACAATTTCCCTCGGTGGTAATAGGAAATGAATGTATTCCTTTCGTTAATGACGTTAAATATTTAGGTTTCAAAATAAATAGTAACTATAGCTGTTGTAGTGCAATACTTAATTCTGTTAGACTTATCTATGCCAGACTGCGATCCTTGAGATGTTCTTCAAGCTTGTTCCCGCCTTCTTTGAAAAAGTACCTTATAAAGACTTTAGTTATGCCGTACTTTTCTTTTAACTGCACAGTCTTCCCAGTCCTTGATTGTGAGTGCAGGCGTAAGCTCAATGTTGCTTTTAATGACTACATTCGGTTTATCCATAACATTACTCGATTTACTAGTGTGTCACATCTCCAAAATACTCTAGTGGGGATGAATCTCGACTCGTATCTTAAGTGTAGACTTCTTATTAGATTCCATGATGTTGTTCACAATAGATGCCCTGACTACTTAAGTGAAAAGCTTCAATTTTCCCAATCCCAAAGAGGATTAATGTTTATCCTTCCACGTTTTTCACACACCATATCTGAACGTTCCTTTTATATATCTGCAGTTCGCTTGTGGAACCTTATTCCTTTCGAACTGCAAAGAACAGCCTCACCTATAACCTTGAAGAGAAAATTGATTTTACACTTCACTAATAATTAATTTTTATAAGGTTTTTTTTGTTTTTGCTAAATTAAAATTATTGATATTAAATCATTTTAACTTTGCTTTTTCTATATAAATTAGTCCATATTGTATTATGTTTATTTTGATTATTGTAATTATAATTGTTCATTGATTTCATATTCTTGATACTTTAAAAGATTTATATCTTAATGTATCGTTGTCAATATTCAGATGTTTTACGAATAAATAAAATAAATAAAATAAAAATTCATATTATTAGATATATAGTAGTCGAAGAAGGTTTTGCCGAGGTTGAGTCCGGCCGTCCGGGCCTCTTTCAACAACTTATTTTGTCTGCATACAGTATTCCACAAAATTCATGGTACAGCACACATTTTTATTCACAATGCTTAAAATATTCCCAATAAAGAAAAAAATTCAATTTTTTTCAACTTAGTTCAGCAGATTCACAATTATACCTTATTCCAATAACAAGAATAAAAAAAAAACATTTTTACGAAAAATTATTTTGAAAGAAAACAAAAATACGTTTTACACTTGAATTCTCTTCCACAAAAGTCATGGTACACTTGGCAACTCGTGTAAGTTATTAAACAACTGTGCAACGGGTAATCTTCGCTGAAGTTGTAGAAACTTCTTTTAGTACCTTAATATACTCCTTTTGAGAATTGATCAGTTCCTTAAGTAGTTCTTTTAGGTTCTCCAAAAAATATTGGGTAGTTGAAGGTAACATGGGAGACATAAAAGACATGCAATAAAATTTACTACGCAATATTAGATGTTGTTCCTCGTCGCCAGAGAAGAGTAACCGATATGTTACACGAAGGGCACTGGGGCATAGTACGAATGAAGCAACTGGCAAGAAGGTACTGTTGGTGGCCAAATGTCGACAAATCCATTGAAGAAAGAGCTTCAAATTGTCACGTATGTCAGTCATCAGCAGCAGATATTCCCTTGGCCAACTGGTGAAGATCCTTGGCAAGGATAAATATCGATTACGCGGGTCCTTTTGTCGATCAAATGTGGCTTACTTGCATTGACGCGTATTCGAAGTTTCCATTTGTTGTACCCTTGAAAAACTCAATCTCCACTGTCAATACTATTCAAGCCTTTGCCAAAGATGTTCACCCTAGAAGGATAAACTGAAACTTTGGTGTCGGACAACATTGCAGCATTATATCATACTTGCTACCAGAGGATTATCCACCACCATTGGCCAAGACACCGCAAAAATTCAAAATGAACCAACTTGTTTATGCAAGAAACAATGCGAGAGGTCGTCGTCGTTGGAAAGAAGTCTCCATTGTCAAGCCAATAGGAAAACAGATGTCCAATGTCCGCCAAAAAATTTTTTTTTCAATTCGAACCAGCAGTTCCTGAGATAAGCGCGTTCATACAAACAAACAAACTCTTCAGCTGTACCCTGCCACACTTCGCAGTGGCACATGTGATGTGGATGGTTGAGAAATGAGAAACAAAACAAAGATTACATTTCATACAAATTTAATTTTTCAATATTTTTTGTTTTTCTGTCTGCGTAGATATAAAGACTATCCGTCGCATCTAAATCTAAGCCACATAATTCTAAAGATTGACCTTCAGTTTTATTGATTGTGATTGCAAATGCTATAAATTAAAGACCTAAGCTGCTATCCGTTTCCCGCAACCCCGGTACCTCGTTACTCGCTATCCTACCCTACACGCTAACCGCTACCCCTATGCCCTCTACATACTCCTGTTTCCTGTCACTACCCTACTCCGCTACTACACTACCCTACTCATATGTCATTAACGACTTGGTCGATTTTTCACAAAATACTTTAAAACCCATTCACGCCACTACCCGAACTTTCTGTCAAAATTCGGTGCAGAACACTCCATTGGTACAAAATAAGTGAGTCGGACTCAATACCACAGAAACAATCAAAAATACATGTGCATCAAATAATCCGGTAAAAATTTTTAATTAAACTCTACAGTACGAACAATTGAAATTTTCATGACAAACGATATGAAATGATCTTAAATATTCAGTATGATTATATTTTAATGACATGTATCAAACCAAATACAGGTTGTTTAAAGAAATTTAAAATGTTCAGTGATTTCCTTAACAAAAATAATCCTACGTTTTTAGAGAATTTTCTGCAAGCAGTTCAACAAATCAAAAGCAACGAATATAAAAAATCAGGCCTAGGAGACTTCGTACTTCCTCGTTTGATAAAAATAAGACGTCAATTTTTGCACCCCGCTATCGAACTTCCCGCTAAACGCTTTCCACGGCCCTACTACCCACTACCCGTTTATCCTTATCTGTTTCCTGCCACTCGGTTCTCCGTTAACCTATTATACGTTAACCGCTACCCGCTACTTCTACACGCTACCCGTCACCCAACTACATGCTACCCACTACGTCACTACTCCACTACCAGCTTTTCTGACCATATATCATATCATAAACGGCTTGGTCGATTTTATACAAAATACTTTTAACTCATTTACGCCACTACCCAAACGTTCCCTCTAAATACGATGACAAACGCTCCATTGATATAAAAGTAATGAGTCGAACTAAGAGGCCAGTTATAGCGATCATTAAAAACTATCATTAAAAATTTTCGATTCGATAACGTGGTGTGATGTACTTTGATTTTATATACAAATCTCATACCAATCGATGGCTAATCCATTGAAATAATTTTTTCTGGTAAAAAATAGTCCAACAAAGGAATATTTTTGATGAACAATGCATTCATTTATTTTAATTCGTTTTAATGACAAGGTAATAAATTAAATTTCAAAAAATGAAACACTTTGTTCCAGTGTTTTGTTTCCTTTTCTTAATGTTCCATCTTTCATTAAAAAATTTAATGAAGAATTTTCCATCATTGACGATGTTCACATTGGATTCTTTCCTCTGACTTATCTTGACGTCTATATGTTTTTTCTCTTTCGCACTTGCTAGTAGGAAAAAGACAACAAAGTGAGGCAGGATTTTCAAACCAAACTAAAAATTCATGGATTTTTTTTTACATTTGGCATATGCCGTCAAATTAATTAGGCCAGTTCCACCTAACAGCATCTCACTGAGATCTCAGAGATTTTTTAAGTGGAACAAAAATGAAAAAATGAGATATTTTTCTGAGATCTCTGAGATGAAAATATTTTGGATTCGATTTCTCACTCAGCTATTTCGACGTGACTGACAATGTACAGCAACAATTTGTTGATTGACCAAATGATTTTGCCTTAGTCAAAGTGACACTGAGATCTCATGTGGCTTTTCTTATAACCCAAGAATTGAACCGTGACGTAAGAGTGGCATTTTTCCCCTTAAACGCATTTCTTTCACAAAGAAATTTAAGTTTTTTCTCGATTCTCGGATTGATTTCTCTTGAATCTCTTTTTGGAGACGGATTTACACATCAAGTGCACACGGATTTTACACAAATATACTACGTGTTTGATATTACTGAGTTTTCTGTACAAAACGATTTAACAGCTGACCAGACAACAAATACATTCAAAATAGGGATTGATTCGATTTTGCACATTTCTTACACGCCAAAAAAAATTGAATTTCAGTAGCAATTCTCCTTGGTCTCACATCAGCGAGATGTTGTTAGGTGGAACTGGCCTATTGTCAATTTATGACAACTATAAGACGTCAAAGGGAGTCTATAGCGTTCACACTACTTTTGTGTGTGAACACGACAGATTGGCCTTACTTCAAATTAAGTCGGCGGAAATAGTCCAATGTGAACATCGTCATTAAAACAAATATTTGGTGTCAAAAATAAAAACAAATGCTTGAATGACATAAAAGTAATCACATTATATTAATGATCGCTATAATCACACGTAAGTAAAAAAATATCAAATTTTCATGTATTCCAACTTTTAATGATATTGCTTTTAATGATCGCTATAACTGGCCTCTAAGCAACAAATCTTAATTTTTTTGAATTGAATTCTTTATTGAGTCTTTTAATTTGAGTTACAAAAGTTATTATTAGAACTATATCTTAAGCACTACTGCGGCTATAACGTATTGCCTGCTTTACAATTGCAAAATGAAATGCTTTGTGGCTGTCAGTGAATATGTTTAAACTGCTCTTGCTCATGAGCGTAACAATGCGATTGTGTTGACGAAGTGTCATTACTATATGCATATACATAAACAATCTTAAAACTAAAAAACTAATACATACAAATAAACAAAGCACCAGTGATAGTGAAATGAAATTTATTTTCTATTGCAAGAGCGAGATCGCTCTATAGATATTCAGTAAATTTAGTTTGAGCGAGATGAAAATAATTTTATAATTATATATATATATATATTAAAAAATCGACAACGAAAAATGTCAAGTGTATAGGTTTTTTTTAATGTCGATGAAAAACAATATTTGACAAATAATATTTTTCTTCACTGACATTTATTTTTTTTTTTTTTGATACTGAAATCTGAAATCGAATATTCGTAGCTATATTGATATATTTGCTGAAGTGAGAAAAGCATTTTTTTTAACATTTACACCGTTTGTGATTTGAAAAGTTTACCTTTTGTCTGTTAACATCTTCTGCCCTTATATACATAAAGATAAATATTTTTCTGACAGCGAAAAATAAATTATGTTGCGCTAAGAATCTAAGATGTACTAAGTAATGATACACATTTTAAACAAACATAAGTAAATGGGCCTAAATCACATAGTAAAATAGGAAATACTAAAAGGATGGGTACTAACTGTCTGTCTTGAGGTACTCCAGAGTAGACGAGAAAATATTTTCAGACAATGTTTGAAATTCATTATTCAAGAGAAATTATATCCAAGGAATAAAGAAGGGGGAAGTTGTTTACAATTTAAAATTTATTATCCACGTACAGGTTAGGTAAAGCTGATCCAAGGAAGCCAGCCACATTCTTAAGTTTAGAAGAATTATCTCCTATAGACAAGAAAACTTGTGATAGCAGAGCATTTCTGCATAAAACTATATTTCGGTTACCGAATGGTAATACAGTTAAACGACAACGTGTGATTCTTTATGGATATCGGTCTGTTCCCTGTTATATGTGATAATTTTTTACCCTTTTTATTATTCTAGTTTAATACTGCAGTTCTTCTTCTGAGATGCAGCAGTTTGAAATGAGATGCATTGAAAGCTGCGAATCTGCAGGTGTTGAAAATATCATTGATAAACCAGAACACCGGAATAGCTTACGCGAAGGAATATATTGCCAGTTATACATTGATTTGTACAGCAAAAGTAACATTTTCAATGACGTACCGAGAGATTGAAATAAAATTTTCTAACAATATTCGGAAAATAAAAAAAAAAAAAAAGAACACTAAAATCCAGCCAACCTTAAGAACCTCGTTCCGCCCGCAATTCAAAGCCTTCACATAAATTCAGAGTATATTCATAAAACACATATTTTCATGATTTGTTATATGATTTTCCTAAGTGCAATCGAAAAGAAAATGATATAAATTTTTCTAGCTCTTTACGTGGTCGGATTATCATTAAAAGATGCGACAAAATGTAAAATTAAGAACTTGCTTAAATTTTTCTCGTTTTTTTCCATAAATCATACCTAAAATCATACGCTGAACGACTCCTTTTTTTTCCTGTTTCCGGTGTCCGTTTTCTGATTTAAGAATATATCGCTGAAAACGAAAAAAACGCAAAATCTTGTTTACTTTCCATTTCCATAACGCGGACTCGGTCGGGTAGAAAAAGAAGCCAATTCTGTCTTTTCACTACAAATGATAACTATTGGAAGCAAAATTGTGATAAGAATGTGATGGAAACGTACCGTTACGTAAGAGTTCTAACTTGGAATCATTTCGATTTTTTCCACATTCTATCCAAGGCCTCTATAAAGTCTAAATTCTTAAGCAGAACAGCTCTAGCTATAACATGTACCATATTGTGATTTTTCGCCTTTAATCACCGCCTTTAACACCAATGTGTTGTGGCCGTTGTGGCCGTTGTGGCCAAATATCAACAAAATAATTCTTAAACGAAATGATTTCTTCTCAAAAGCTTGTCAACCAAAAATAATTTTTCAATTCCGTAAGTATTTTTATTGAAAACATGTCTTTTCTGGAGTACCTTTTTACATTGTATCCAAGAAAAAAATGTAAATGTTATATAATTTGCTCCAAAAATAGAAAACAAACATTTGTACTATTCACCAAATTTTCTTCACTTAGTAAATTGCTTCATAGCGTTCATGTTTTTTTTTCCTTCAATTTAAAATTTATAACGGAACCGAACATAAAATGCCAAAAACGAAATAATAAAGAAAAGCAATAACGAAATACGAAATGTAAGCTTCAGAAAATTGCTTTTGAAATCTGTTTAATTTTATTTTCAACCCAAACCGATTTCCTCGAAAAAATAAAAGATTTCTGAAACGAGTAAGCGAAATTGAAATACAGAATCTTATTTTTATGAATTTCACTTGTCTCATCATCTTCGTGTTGCTTTCATTTCAATCGATCGATATTACTTTTTCCTTGCTTTGTTTCGTCTAAAGAAAGAAGGTCTAATAATAAATTATTCACAAACTATTTACATGAAGCGCAGTTGGAAGGAAGAAACAAGGTTAGATGGAAAAAGGTGTGTGGGCGGAAAGCTGCTAAGGAGCTAGTGGCTTCTTGAGTGTTTCTAAAATCTACACGAAGATAAGCGTAGTTCAGTTAAACTAGTCCTTCAAAGGATGAAATAATAAGGAATTGAATTGTTTATGAAAAATTAATTCAGTGTTAACACTTCATATTGAAGAAAAAATATCGGACAGTTGGCTATCCACAGCAGAAAATAGATACTGCCACTTGCTCCTTAGAAAATTTTTGTCAGAGACAAAACAACCAACCACGAAAAATAAAGCAAAAATTTTATTTGCCTTACGAATGTCACTCACGGAAAAATTATTGCACGCAAACATGTTTCTCTTTCGATTTTCATCATTTTGCTTTTATAGTCTGCTATTACACGATGAAACTGGTTGCGTGCAACTTTTCGAACCCCATAAGTGCAAAAGAGAAACAAAATTCGAAAGTATGAGACGGAAGAAAATCGACTCGAGTCGCATGGGTAAAATTGTCCGTGCAACAACTTGACGTCTCTCTTTGCTCTTTTCTTGTTTTTTGCTGTTCTTTTTGATTTTGTTTCTTTAACTTCATGGAAATTTAAGTCAGTTGTCAGTTGTGCTTTTACAAATTGTAGTTGTAGACAAAGCGTCTTTATTTTTTTTTTATTTCTAAAATCGTGTTTTTTTTTGTGTCATAGAGGCTACAACTATTCAACTATTAATGAAGGAAGCAAGCAACCCAACACAATGCTTATTTATTGTTGAAATGTCAATAGTTGAAAGAAATTAATTCATCAAAATAATGGACACTAAGGTAATATTAACCTTTCATAGGTTCAAAATTAATTCAAATGTTTTCTCTGTAGAAATGTGATATATGTTCCTAAATTGCCAAACCGGATGACGAAAACCTTATCCGAACATCATTGCGCGCTCCCAAAATGTGGATCCAGAAAAGAAGAAATTTATAAAAGCTATTCTTTCAACAACGCAACAATCGTCAATGTCAATTCGTCAACACCGCAACTGCAGTCGAAGTCAATAGTCCCGATGTTGAAAGAATTGCTCAGGAAGAAGATGCACAACCAATCGACAAGTCTCTCATTGAACCAGTCAAGAAATTGAGATTTCAACTCAAGAAACAAGAACTATCTAAAACAACCTACGAAATGGAGTAAGTTTTGTGGCTTTCACGTAAAAACACATTTTCATTACATTATTGCATAGATTTATGGCTGTTTTAATGGATACTCCTCCGTTGATAAGAAACATGGCTCTGGTCTTATCGATAATTTGCACCAAGGCCAGACGATGTTTATCGATTCTCTGATTCGAGAGACATCCGCAGTTCGATACCGCTGAAGAAAAAACAATGCGGTACACTGACTACTCTTTTTACTTAACAGGAACGAGGAGTAAGCATCAGACCACACCAATAACTTTCGTTCTGCCAGATGTTAAACACAAGAGCATCCTAATAAAGTTGAGTGATTTGAATAAATTAGTTTCGTGTTTTATTTGCAAAGTATGATTGAGTTTTAATTTTTGGAATTAGCGCAACACAAAAATTTCAATAAACTTTTGAAATTTTAAAATTAACGTCTTTGCCCGTAATTATGCACTACATGGGAATATCAATTTTCAGAAAACTTTTAAAATTTTAAAATTAACGCCCCTAAGTATTCAATTGATGTACGCACAATGATGGGATAGTTGCATACATTGTTTAATCATTTACCTACATTAATTTTATTTCTGTTTATTTTCTGCCACGGCTTACATTTCCACTCATGCATGGATTATGCGATTGAAACTTTTGGAACAAATGAAAACATGCGTGCATACAGTTACAGTATTCTTATATAATATACTTGTATTTTCTTAAAAGAACATAGTACATAATAATGTGAAATTACTTTATGTTGAAATGTTGAATAAGAGAGCTGTGGAACGACGATCGTAGACGGTAGACGGATATTTGGTTGTTGATTACGTTGGAATCTAACGAATCTTAATCTGACGCTAGATAGAATCGAGTTAGTAGTTCAACGTACATAAATATCTCGGAATTCTTCATTCAGATCTTCCAGAGATTTTTCCAAAAAACACAAAAATCTTAAACTTGCAGAATTTTGATTAACTGGATTGTTTTCAATTTTCTTATCCCGTGTGTCTGCAATTCGAAGGCATCTGAAATCCAAAATATCACCGTACTTCTGTTGGTCAGCTTTTGTTTTTGATCTTTAAAAATATGTATTGAAGTCAATTAGATATGTTTGAGGTGTTTGCTTACCTACTTCTTTGTGTTTTTAAATCACAAAATAGTTTCTTTAATAATTTATGACATTTTATGACAGCGAAATGAGAATAAAAGAGAACTGTCAAATAAATTTCATGCATCTAGTTTCAACGTGTAATACCAATCGAGAACAGGATAAGATAACAAAGCAGAATTCGAAGATGTTGCATGAAACTAGTTTCATCGTGTAATAGCAGACATATTTTTTTCAGTTTTCACTTCCTTTAATCATTATCCATTCCACACATGAATATTTAATTGCTTGTGTTGAAATGAAATGAGTTAGAGTTATTTTGTCAGTACATAAAATTTGTTTTTTTTTTTTTTGAAAGATTTATTTTCGGGTGTATTAAAGCAAATTATTATCTGTTTACTCCAGATGGAAATGAAATACATATTTTAGGAATGGTTAATGGTTGACGGAGAAATGAACATTTAAAGGTAAACATTCATGTGAGTGAACCAATCAACTTTGGTAAACAAATTTCTGTCAGATGATTATTTCTCAACTGGAAAGTGATTTGAATGATGAATTGGTGTGTGTATTCATACGTATATGTTAATCATTTTGTAGGTTATAAAAAGGACTTCAAACTGGTACGCTGAAATTGTTTCGTATTGGTTTTACATATTATAAACGTTTGAGGCAAGCAACCTAAAAGATTTAATTTAACCATTTTAGCACTTTTAGCACTTTAAATGCCAAAAGCACAGTGCGATTGCCAGGAAATTGAAAGCGGGCTTAAAAAGGAGGTTTCGTTGGACAGCGGTCTTGAATATCGGAACATTGCAATGACTAAAGATAAAAGAGTGTTCCACATCCTCTATAAATTGAATCTCCGGATGTCTATTACAGTACGACCGAAATTGGGCTCGAGGGTAAACTGGTGAGCATTCCTAGAAGCATTCATTAAATATCTAATAGATTTTGTTCTCTAATAGCTCGAAATATTATATCATTACCGTTTATACATTAAACATGAAATTGACACTTGTACAAACACTTCACTGAAACGCTAGAGATGCATTGAAGGTTAACAAAGTGAATAGACTAAGCCATCATTAATCATTGTCGTAATAAAGCCTGTACATTTATTATTGCATTAAGCCATTTTCGCACATCTATAATAAAAAAACAGCTTTTTCTTGTGTTCATTCACTAACCGACCAAACAGCTTGACGAATTTTTAACTTCCCAGAGGAAGATTTTAAAAATCCCCAATTTTCGCATTTCTCGATGTTTTGAGAACACTAGAATCCAAATCAATTCTTTTTATGATGATGTCTGTGTGTATATGTGTGTTCGTATGTGCGTATGTGCGGACGTGCGTTACGTTTTTTCAGCTCAATTATATCGCCAACCACTTATCGTATTATCATAATATTAAACTCATTCGACGCTGTATTGTGTTGTTAAGAGCTGATTAGGTTTTGAGCAAAATCGGCTCAGCAGTTTTTAATGGCAATCAAAAACCTAAGACAACCGTAATATAATGAAAATTATGATAATACCTGCAATAATTTCAACAATAATGTAAAAAATCTTATAGTTAGTGTGAAAAAAAAACAATACTCAAGATTCAATAATCATAGACTATATTTGATTACTAGCTGACCCACCAAACGCTGTTTAGCCATATAAATGTTAATCATCGGATATACTATTCCGATTAGAGAAATTCTTTCACAAATAAAAAACTACAATATTCAAGAGTAATAAAGGCTGTATTTTACTGAGCCAAATAGTTGTGCATGAGTCCACGAGTTGGTACGACAAACTTTTGGCAGATGGCGCCACTGTTATATTATATATATTTGAAAACCAACGTGCGTGTACATTATCAACTATACAACAAAAACAATTAATGATTTTTCTTATTTTTCTACTCTGGAAAGTTAGTGGTGTGGACTGCATGGGTCGCACTCATAATTTTTAGGTTAATTTGTGTCTAAACTAAAGAGGAATAAGGGTAGAAGGTTTAGGAAAAACAAAATGTGTGCATTTCAAATCACAAGCGGTGTCGATGTTAATAAATAATGCTTTTCTCACTACAGCAAAATATATCAATATACGAATACTCATTTAGTTTGAAAATTTTGTCAAATATTGTTTTCTCAATAAAAAAAAAATATATAAAAAAATGTCAGTGAAGAAAATATGTAGGTATTTGTCAAATATTATTTTTCAACGACAAAGAAAATGTTAGTGCAAGGAAATTATACCTATTTGTACTAGCTGACCCGGAAAACGTTGTTTTGATATATGAAATGTCTAGAGTATGAAAATAGTATCTTATTTATTTTTTGTGAGTGCGTATCTGGTATATAAGTATATGAGAGACAGAGGCATATTTATAACATTGGGAAAGTTGATGGAATGTGTCATTAATATAATTTAATTAACACAAGCAAACTGGGGGTTCTCCACGCATAATTATTGTCCGTTGTCTGTGTGAAAAATATGTTGTGCTCAAAGCTAAGCCACAAACAGAAATTTTATGACCTTGAGTTAATAGTCATTGGAAATGCCAATCTGATGGGGAACTGATTGTTTTCAAATTGAACTGGCACATCTATGTATATGCAAAAACCGTTTTGCGACTCATATTAAGATCAATTTTTAAAGTGTTCAATTTTTCTTTTCCCGAGCAAAATTTTGACTTTTATGAAATTTTTTCAAGTAATGCGTAAAGAACATAAAGTGTTCTTATTTTACCTTATGAATTTAATTTCATTGCAGCACTTCATAATCTCCCAAGAATTGATAGTTTTAAGAAAATGTATAACATTGTGCAATCCTGAAGAGGCTTTAAAGTACACTAATGCCTACCTGGCTTGCTGACAAAACCCTAATTACCTTATCTCTTCTCAGGAGTTAAATTTGGGGTATGTTTGACGGGTAAATTAACTTAAATAAGAGAATTGAAAAACAAATAGATTGTTCATCGGATTAGCAGACAGACACGATACTTCTAAGAATATTATTTAATTTCTAACTATCCATAGATTACCGTATTCCTCATCCAGCCAATCCCTTATTTTGCTACCGTTGGCGCTGTGGGCCAAAGCCCTGTGAAGCAGGCAAGGGTTTTGATATTACTCTGTATATAATCGTTCACAAACATTGGATTATCTACTAATATTATGAAAACAAAAACTAACAAGTAGATAGGAGTGAGTTCATCATCAATAAAATACAATTTGCTTACTGCAATTTAAACAATCGTACCCCTACCCAAGGAGGATTTCTTTGATATACATTTTCAAAAACATTATAAAGTAGAACGGAACAGGTCTGAAAAGCGCCGTTGCATTTTTTGGAAAAAGTGGAACAAAAAATAATATCTATCAGCCTAATTTATTATATTTCACTAATTTTCGTTTGAAATAAACATTCTATTACCCATTCGAAACCTCATTTTAAATTTTCCAGTTTCCATTTGAAAACCAATACTTGCACCAACAATTACATGTAATTTTTCCTTTGAAAACCAATGAGTTTTCCGAGATTTTCAACAAGAACTTTCCATTTTTCCATTTATAAACCCAATAAACTCTATCTTTCTATCAAACTGGCGTGTTTGGTCGAAAGACTTTAAATCAAAATCCCCCATAATAAAATCCAGCAAGGTACATTTTCGTAGTACTTTTTCCCGGACAAAATTAAAGTTAGAATATCTTTCAAATAGTTTATATAAGAAGTGCATATTTATATTGTTGTAGACTTGGGCCTCAATCAACAGGCTCCGCCAGCTAGCTCGATCCTTAGCTAGTCGTCTCCAGTTTTGCACTCCAAGTTGATTGAGGTCCTCTTCCACTTGAGTGCGCCACCTGAGTCGCGGTCTTCCTCTCCTCCTACGTCCCTCGGGAATAGTGTCGAAGGCTTTCCGGGCCGGAGCATTGGTGTCCATTCGCTCTAAATGACCGAGCCATCTGAGTCTCTGGACCTTGACCCTTCTGGCTAGGTCCATGTCGTTGTACAACCCGTAAAGTTCGCTGTTGTATCTTCTTCGCCATTCCCCTTCAATGCACACGGGGCCAAAGATGACCCGAAGAACTTTCCTCTCGAAACAGCCTAAGGCACTTTCATCCGATTTTGTCAGGTCCATGCTTCTGCACCATACAGCAGGACTGGGATGATGAGTGTGTTGTACAGTTTTACCTTAGTTGCTCGAGAGAGGGTTTTTCCACTCAATTGCTTTCTTAGCCCAAAGAAACAGCGATTAGCAAGAGTTATTCTTCGTCTGATCTCGGCGCTGGTGTTATTGCCCGTGTTTATAGCGGAGCCTAGGTAGACAAACTCCTCTACTACCTCGAAGTTATACGCGTCTATTGTGACGTTCTGCCCGAGCCGTCGGTGTTGGGTGTCCTTCCTCGAAGACAGCATATACTTCGTTTTTCCCTCATTTACCGCTAAACCCATTTTTGCCGCTTCTGTCTCAATTCTCACAAAGGCGCCATTGACATCACGCTGTGTTCTTCCCATTATATCAATATCATCGGCGTACGCGAGAAGTTGAACAGATTTTTGGAAGATAGTGCCTCTGGTGTTGACGGTGGAGTTCTGCACTATCTTCTCAAGAACGATGTTAAAGAAATCGCATGACAGTGCATCGCCTTGTCTGAATCCTTTTTTGACGTCGAAAGATTCCGTAAGCTCGTTGCCAACCTTGATGGAGCAGCGTGAGTTCTCCATCGTCATTTTGCACAAGCGAACGAGCTTGTCAGGGACGCCAAAACTAGACAAAGCTTTGTACAGTTCGTCTCTGTAGATGCTGTCATATCCGGCCTTAAAATCGATGAAAAGGTGGTGGGTATCGATTTGGAGTTGAAGATTTAAGAAACGTCAATTACAAGCTCAAAATTGTTCGTTTAAAGGATAATTAAAAATACCTCTCTCCATTTAGCTATTTGAGTGTTGTTTTTTTAAGAAAAAGTAATGCAATGGGTTTGTTCTGAACCAGACAATATAAGTAATGGAATATAAATGTGTTGACCCCACAGCTGAATTTCCTGCCAACACTTCAAAGTCGTACATTATGTAGATTCAGTATTGAGGAACAAAAAACAAAAAAAGATGCTATGAGCTCCCTTGTGCGGCATATTCCAGGAAAGTGAAAAACGTCGTCACTTTAGAAAAAAGTACATTCAAACAAGAAAACAATCATTATAAAGAACCTCTATTTCGTACTCAAGTCGCACAATTTATGTGACCCAGAAACCACTAAAAACATTGTTTTTAACAGCCTTTTAAAAACCCAAAAAGGGCTTTCTTGACGTCAAATTTGTTCCAATAGTGAATTCAAATGTCCAGCGAAAATTACCTATTAACTTTCGCTACAGTTAAATAAATGTGCAAATAAAATTGCAGGGTTGACTGTGGCGTATACGTAACATAATGTAACTAAATCATTAAATAAAGGGTATTCAAAATTAAATTGCTCCTTCCGGGAATATATTAACTATTAAAAAATACAAACAAAAACACAACCATGGAGAATTTTAATTTAGTTGCTGAATCAAAACAGATCCAATAAAAAAATATCAACAAAGTGCAGTATTTGTTTTGAACTTATTAAATAAATTACCTTCAACATTCTCGTGTTACATGATATAACTAATATAATTTGTGAATAATTCACTTTAAGCCTTTTGATTAACTTAAACATTAACCAACTCAACATCGTAATTATCTCTTTTCCATGCAAAGTATAAAATTTATAACACCTCCTCTTGAGTGTTCCCACATCGCAGAGAGCTTAAATGTTTCCAGTAAAAAATCACCCCTTTCTAAAATTAAATTTTACTATTTGTTTTTAATTACATATTAGATTCATGCTTAGAACGAGTATAACTAGCGAGTGGCAGGCACTTGGCAGGTTGGGGTTGGGAATTAATGAGAAAATGTCCCAAACTAAAAACAACATTCAAAATGAACTCACCTCTTCCGCTCGTGACAGCCACAAAATTTACGGATATTGATTTTCTGTATATATTTTCGGTCCAAAAAACAAAACACAAAAAGAAAGGTGAAGGGGTGAAAAACCTACACACCGTGTTGCCTTGTCAATGTATGTCCCTGCATACATGTAGGTAAAAGGTGGACGAAAACTTATTGAGGTGTCTGGCTCGATACTGCCGGCGCTCGTTGTCGACCGTTTATAGTAGCTCGACGACGAAGGCAAGGTATCGTAATTTAATTGGTCGCACACAGGGGATGCATATGCGGGGGTTTGGTTGGCTTGGGGCTGGATAAATAATTTAATATGCATAGGACATCGTGTTGTATGCACGTACAGGTACGTACATAAACTACAAATCTATACCTCTGGGGTAAGTTGTGAATTGAATTTTCGTCTGAATTGCTGATGCAGTGATGTTCAAATAAGGAAGCATCAAATTCTCCACTTATGTTTAAAATTTAAGGATCGATACCGTTAAAAAGAATCACTTAAAATTATAATCCTTGCAATAAATAAGTGTGTTTCCGACATTACCTCAGCCCTTGTTGGACTATGAATTTCTTATTTCATGTCTCCCGTAGTATGGAGAAACATTAATCAAGATTCGCGTAGGTGGACAGTATTAATGACATCAATTCGAGTGTAGAATGCGTAGGATATGTTAGTCACATTGGAATATTACTTTTTAAGAAAATAAATTAACTGTCAGACTATGAATGATGAGAGCCATCTGATACACAATTTTTAATGTGCTAAAAAGCCTCAAGTTCTAATTTCTGAGGTCTTACATTGAGGTTTTATGCTTTTGTGAAACTGTGAATTGCAAAACTAAGATACGGTCGTTTTAAATAAAAAAAATTATGCACAGATAATAAATGATTAGTTTATATTTTTGGATCTTGGACCTTTCCAGCAGGGAATTCTAAAAACCATGGATGGACGAACTGAAAACAAAGCATTAGTTTTGCTCACCTTTCATTTTCTAAGCTTTTTTTATATAATTTGCACCCACTCAAGGGATTTGTATAACCTTTTATGCCAGCGACACAGTGAGTGCATTAGGAAGAAAGGAAGGGGTTGGAAAGGAGACGTCGGTGTAAATTGGTCTTAAATTCTTGAACATTGTAGTGACTGGGAAAGACAGAGTGTGGAAGAGAGTTCCACATTCGCGTAGTATACTATATTTCCTATACTTGAGAGTAGTCTGAAGTTGGGCTCGAGGGTAAACTGATGGGCATTCCTAGAAGTGCGAGTATGTTTGAGGAGAGGAATAAAACTGGTAATTTCACTAGAGCAAATTCCCTAAAAGTAGCGATAAAACAAGGAGAGACACGCTACGTTACGACGGTGGTCTAAAGTGGTTAATGCGTCAGTGATCTCTCTATCACCAATCATTCTTACAGCTCTTTCTTGTATTCCATCCAAGAGGCTTAAGTAAGTAGCTGAAGCTCCAGCCCAGATACCAGATATGTGAATTGTACTCAAGCCTTGGACGGATAAAGGTTTTATAGATAATATAGCCAGATCAGACGGGGAGAAAAATTTCTTGCACCGTCTTAAGAAACCCAAAAATTTTGCGGCATTGTTGGTGACATCGCGTATGTGTTCGGTCCACAAGAGGTGGTCAGTGATGCACATACCGAGAATCTCGAGATGTTCGGTCTCACTGATACAAGTGCCACTCATGGACAGTGGCAAGGGGGTATATCTCACTTCAACGATACCAGACAGCATTGAGTTTTCGAAGCATTAAACTCTACACGGTTTTTAATTCAGAATTTTTAATGAGCTTATCATATTTTGCCGTTACAGTTTCATATCCGTAGAGTAGGGATGCAAGTCTGGAAACGAATATGAGAAGCTAAGGGTACTATCGTCAGCGAAACAATTTATTGGATTAGAAATTACAGACATTAATAAAATGAGCACAGGGTCGGAGACAAAACGGAGCCCTGGGGCACACCAGCATTTATATTATGGGCTTCAAACTTGAATCCGTTCAATACAAGTTGTATTAAAATTCGAAAGAAAGTTTCTAATCCAACGAAGAAGGGATTCATCGATACCAAAGGCACGCATTTTCGATAAAAGAGCAAGATGCCAGACTTTATCTTTTATACTGTGACCAAAATTTTTCATTAATTTTTTATTTTATATTTTCATCAGGATCTTAAAACGTAAAGCATACTTTCCCAATATCCTAAAATTCCAAACTTTCAGCGGTTTTTCCACGACAATTAATCAAAAAAATGTATTTTTGAGGTACACACTTCAATTTACATTTTAATTTATGCATTTTTTGTTACATCTTTTTATTGTTTAATATTTTTTTTTAGAGTTCTGCTCTGGGGTAAAGGAGCAAGTTCTTAGGACCCAGTAGTGCACATTTTGTCTTTTGTTGAGCCTACCTTGTTATTATTCAGCTCAAACTGTTCGTCCTTCTTGTGCCACACAGCTTGCTGTTATTTCGTTTTTTACAGAATGTTTTTGGTGGGATAATTGCTTTCCTGACTTGAAGTAGATGTATGCAGTTTGTTTGCCTGTTTTCCTAGTCTAGAGATATTTAAGTTTTTATTTTTCCAATAAAACAGTTCGTGGAAATGACATTATCTTTGAAGTAATTGGAAACTCTTCCTCCTGATTCTGCTTATGTAAGGAATTCATTCCATCTCTGGACATTTTTATCTGATATCATTGAATTGCTTTTCCCTCAACTCCCGTAAAGGTATCAGTAACTTTCAAAACAAAAATTAGCTGTGGGCTAATTTATAAATCAAAAGAAAACCAAGAGCAACATTTTTCTTTATTTTCTTTTGAGGCAGGTATGTGACCAAGGAAAAATAAATTTTTCAACTTGACTCGCCCTCCGCTCGACCAAAAAGGGAAAAAGCTTCTTAAATCAGATCCCCGTGCCCGATGATAAAAAAGTCAATACTCGAAATAGGTAGGTATATTCCCTGTGAACAACTTTTTTTTCAATCATAATGGACTGTTCTTCCATTATAGATTTATTTTAAGGTCAAATACCAGATTCATAAAGTATTCAGCACAATCAAACACACCTCCACACCATTTTCCAAACGTACCACTCAATCATGTGTCAAATTAGTCCGATTCCCAGTATACATGATATACAGCTACAAATACATAGATGGATACACAAACTGCCTCAAGTTTCAATAGAGCATTTATAAACCTGGATTAACAATCATTCAGCTGCAGGGTGGTTCACTTTTTCATGTTTCCTTTTTTAATAAATATTTAATCTCTAATTTGTCTCGCTAAATGACAAATGTCAAAAGAGGACAACTTGCTAGCAACGCAACATACAAAAAATATTGCGCATTGTGTTTTCCCTTTTTTTTGTTTATTTTTATATTTTACTCAACGAGTTTTCCTCTTTTCGTTTGATGAAAAACAGGACTGCCAACCATGCCAAACAGAAATCGAAATCCTCGAAATGCGGTCACTGTTATCTTTGAATTTGCAAGCAGTCGGAAAATTCTAAAAATGGCGCACACAAAGTTTTGGCAATGGCGTTCTGGTTTGCCACTAGAAAACAACACCATCGCCTACTTCCCATAAACATAGATATTATGGACTTGCTTTCTCAATGACTGATGTAGGGCGAACTTTTGTTTTTTGGACGTATATTTTGAAATGAAATAAAATAAATAAACTTTCACAGCTACGTGCTTCTTTGTCGTTTATCTTTTTCTCAAAAGCTTCGTCCTTTCTATCTCCGAGCGGTCCTACGTGTAACGACAATTTAAAAAGAATGATGCCAATTTTTTTTAATGAATATTTCCATTTTGTCAGCGATGGAAATGTCAGTTGCAATGTCAGTGCTTCGCTTTGTGGAAATGTGGCGCAGCGACCGAGTAAGCCAATGTATGGTTTGACATTTCGATGACCTTAGGGATGGAGAGAGGGTCCTTAAAAAACCTATAGATATAGCTTAGGAGAGCGAGAGAGCAAGTCGAGAATCAAAAAAAAAAAATATATACATATGATATCGACCATTTTTCCATCATGGCTGCGAGGGAGTGGTTATCCCTTAAGAGGATAGTGAAGAATAAAAAAAAGAAATACAATTTGACAGTTGCCCTTTCAATAAGTTCTGAAAATCTGTCGAAAAGGCGGAGCAGATTTAAGTAATTAAAGAACGGGGGTAGTATTGTTGAGAGTCAATAAGCTTTAACACCCACACATGCAAACACCTTTTTCCACAACTGGAGAAGACGTTTTCAGGGGTTACAAGTTATTTCGAAACAATTCGAAATCATTCGAAAGTCCCCACTTTCGACGTTTCCCTTATTTTTCTCCATGACATTATTCACCACGGCAAAAGCTCAATTTCCACCCTCCCAGTTTTCGAATTTGTTTTGAAAATAATTTCTCATGACATTTCGACTTGTAATCCCTATGCAAAATTTAAAATGGTCATATTATATGTCTTGAACACGAACTTCTATTTTAAAATATGCAAAGCATATTTATCAAAAATAAAACTGATTTGCATGCCAAAACGTTTGTTGAACTTAAAAGTGCATGACCTTCAGCAATTTATTAATTACGATTTGTTTACATTTTTTATATTGTTTCAAATAGGTTAATTAGTAATTACAGCAAATCGGACTTAAAATTTAACATCCGAAGTTAATTATTGGTCATGAATTCCTTTAAATGGAATACCTATATTATTTTGGCCTTTAGAGGCAAGTCAGGAAATCGGTGAATGAATTTTAATGAGATGAACTTTTTGCCCACAAACTTTAATTTATAAAATCAGAAAAAGGGATTTTTCGTTGCTATCATTATGTAAGAATAAAAAAGATTTTCTAAGGAATATAGAAAGTATGAAATCATGAATTCATGGATAGTAAAGGCAATGAGAGAAGAATATGACTTTTCATTATTTAAAAGGGAAACATGAGTGGAACGCCTTTAGATTTTGGGTCCATTTTTAGTCGAGACAGCTGAGGTTTTTCTTCATTTTAAGTGATTTTTGCAAATCAATGATAAAATCCACGATTGTACATAACAACAATACTTCGATTCTTGGGATGGGTTAGTTTGATCTATCGCATAATACGATTCAAGAAGTGCAAAACTGCAAACAAGCTACAAACGAATGAAACAGGAAAACAAGATTCATTATGAGGAGTCTTAAAATTGTTCGTGGGAGCATGTAAAAATTGTAAAATCTCACGTAAAGGGTGTGATGTTCTTTTCGTTTAATAGCCGAGATTTACGTTCGTGTAATCGCCATGGTTCCGTCTAAAGGAACAAAATTATATTATTATTTTCTGAAATCTAATTCTTCGGGCTTACACTTCTCTGGATATAGCGTAAAGCTGGTTCGCCGGGTTTGAACTCCTAAGGTTGTTGCGTTATGCGTTTCTGTTCGGCGGCTCTGTATAGGTCTGGTGAAACAGCAGAAATGGTTCCTGATAGCACTGAAACAGCAAGCAATGGTCGATCTGCAGGTACAGGTACAAGGCTCTGGTCGATCTGTAGGCAGTAGCACAGCCCCTGGCAGCACGCAGGAAAGCAAGATTTATAGTGGCTACTCGTAGCACGACATATACAGACTATAATTGAAACCCCTCAACACTGGTGAGTTAAGTCCCAATGAAGCAATATTGATACAAAAAATTACCTAAGTACTGCTGCTCACTAGTCACTACTTACTGACTTGCAATGTTTTTCTACCACACTAAACGATATATTTCTTACGTTCACTTTACTTTTTGTCGTATTGAGTTTCAATTCAATTCAATTTATTTTATTTTGAAGAAATGTACAGTGCAAATACCATTTTTTATTATAAGAAACTAATTGTAAAGCGGCAAATATGCCGACTGTCGTAACGATAAAAATATCAAAATCAAAAATTTTAAAATAAAAAATTTACGTCATAAAAAAAAGTTTGCCCTAACAGTAGTCGTGTTTTCGGGACAACTGTTGTAAATATGTAATTCACTACTTGACTTTTGTACTCTAAACTTAGTTTTTTGTATGAACATACATTTTTGTGTTTTTTTATGTTTATACAATATTTTTTCATTCCCCAATAAAATTTATTCTGCCCTATCGAGGTATTTTTCAAATACAAATTTATTTGCTTCTACTTTAGCTTTTCATCGAGAGTAGTAAAACTTACTTGAAATGTTGATGCATATTTTTCAAACTCAGAGGGTGCTGATAGCGGTACCACTTCAAAAGTAAGATTGCGCAGTGAAACAGTTGAAAAAATGCAGTAAATCAAACATTTTCGCAGTAGATTTCTTATTTCACAAAAAAATTAAAACATAAACATAAATATGCATACAAAATATACTAAATTTATAGAATTTAATTTTTTTCACAAATTCCCCATTTGTAAAATTAAAATTTGGAAACGTTTGATATATCCAGGAGAATCTGATAGTTTCGAGCATTTGTCTGTAATATTTATCATAATATCCATGCAAAAAATTTTATGTTTACAAGTGGAGTAAAATTCAATTTATTTCCTGTTTTTGCTATTATTTGGAGGGTCATTCCGGATCTCCATTGTCGTCAAACGATATCGTTTCGCTCGCTTCACGTTACTCTGAAAATCACTATCGTCTTGACGATGTTGTTTTTTCAGATCGAGATTTGCTTTCTGGAACTCGATTAGCGTCAAAACGATATCGTCAAAACTATGGAAATTGAACGATAGTTAAATAGGTATCATCTAGAATAAACATTTCAAAGCAATTTCTTTTTTAATTCAAAACACGGTTGAAACTTATGAAACATTTTATGCTATACCATTAATTTTATGATTTTTGTCAAGAACCGGGGAATCTTTCTTTGAGTGGAAAATGGAATCATTCATTTCAACCGTTGGAAAGTTAATTACAATAAAATCATATCTATGTGTAAGCAAAATCTCTGAGGTAATCAAAAAGTAAATATGTAAAAAGCCTAATTTCAACTGTCATCTTTGATGATACATGGTATTTTTATTAAAGAGTACTACAATCGAATCAAAAAAGGGAAGCGACATCTGTATTATAAGGTACTCTCAATATCTTCCTTGCAAATGCGTCATACCGGTCAAGTACACAAACACAAAACATGAGCTGTCTACAGTTTGAAAGTATCTGTAGCTCTCAAATACATTTGAAAAAAAACCCTTAAACGAGACGAGGATGATCAATTTACGTGAAGCAAATTTGAGACAATATCGGGTGCTTTCATAAATGCATGATTGCTTTGCTTACATGCGATCAATTGCAATCATATTAACGTCACACAAAAATACTTGCGCATGCGTTTTATGCTGCATTTATGAACACTTTTTTATGATTTGCGTCATATGTCAAAACACTGTCAGAATTTGAAGTTTTACTTACTTTCTTATATACCTGCCTCTTTTATTGAGAAAGAAATTCAGTGTGCATGTGATTTTTATAGTTGCGCATTCGTCAGACTTTCGCAACCATGCATTTATGATAGCACCCATCGTTGACGATGATTGTTTGGATGATTATCGTTTTGAATGTTACGGAATGACCCTCCTGGTAACTTGTGAACATTTTCTCTCCGGAGCAGCACTACTATGCGGGAGTTAGCATAATTGATACCCACATTTTATAAGTAGTTTTGTACAGAGAGGACCAAACCAAAAGAACATACTATTATTCATAAACAAAAGAAGGAAACGTGCACGAAAACTATGATGAATCGTTGAATGATTTGGGAACGATCTAGTTGAAAGTTATTTCTGTGATCAGATTTTCACGTGAGTGAAATCGTTCAAGCAATTTCACGAATGCCTGTTACAAATTAAGGCTGTGCTGAAGTTATATCTGATTTTCATTTCTGTCACAGAAGCAAATGAAATTATAATAAGAATAACTAAAGAAGAAAAAGTGCAGTAGATTGGATTAAGTGGCAGTAGATTGCAATTGCAGCAAAGTGGTATCGCTGGCTGAAGTTAATTTTTGAAATAATTTAGTCTGGCAAATTTCAAAATTTGTCAGTTTGTTTTCTGAAAGCAATTGAATTTAAATAAATATTGACAGTAAAATCGAATTTGAATCTGGATCGTTTTCTTGACATTTTACTTGACTTTACTTGATAGTCACAAAAACACACCTAGTATTGAGTCAATCTAAAATATAATAAAAAAATAAATAAATTGAATTTAATCGTGTTGAGTTTCTTCACGATTTTGTGGTGGATTATATAATATACAGTAAAACCTGTCTAATTGGCCACCCTTGGGACCGAAGAAGAGTGGTCCGATTAGGAGGTGGTCCAATTATACGGGTTCCTTTTTAATCGGACCGGTCCATTTAGAAAGGTTTTTCCCTCATTCATTGAGTAAAAAATGACTGCCAATATACCTTCAAATTTCTTGAAATGTATGTACATTTTACTTCGATTAAAAACTAAAAGACTGGGGTTCGTTTAGGAAACAAGCATTTAATAACTTATTTTTTCATAACATATGCATATAATAGGTATATTATTTGTACATAAAACATTTATACTGCATACATATGGATTTTTTATTAATTTTCAATCATTTTAGAAAAAAAGTCTAATTTTTTCTGCACCACAGCTGTATTTTTGAAATTTGTTAGTAATTTTTGGGAACAATTGTCCAGGCATGCCTAGATATCGTCCAAACCATTTTCGCTTGAAAAATCTTTTGGAATTTGGAGACGCGAAATGGCCTCTTTGTATGAAACAGCTTTTGAGGTCCGGGAATTGTTTCAATTTCTCCCTCTGAAGAAAAGTCGGCAGAGATATGTTCCTCTGCAGTATCAGAAATTGGTAACTGAATGGAATTTAAAAATTCATTTTCCCAATTCTCCGACCATTCATTAAATGTCGCCACATTAGAATCGATACTCAAAAAATCTTCAGCAACGGAGGGTCGAGTATTAACTCCTCAGCAACCACATTGCTGGGTTCTCCTTCGAAAAAATAACATTTCTTAAAACAATTTGATATGGCTAATGGAGTAACATCATCCCATGCCTTTTTAAGCCAGCTGCACCTGCAAGCATCTAAACAATTAATTTTAGCTGCTAAATCAGAAACATTATTGGCCTCGTCTATGTTTAAAATGAAATTCAAATTGTTTCTTTTGCCTAGAAACAAAAACTAAAACTAAACCTTTTGGAAATCCCCGCATAAAACAAAAGTAATTGATGGAAATTTTAAATTTGGCGTAGGTAACTAGAAAATCAAGATAAATTAAATGCAGAGCATTTTAAGATGCGAACATTTTTTTAAAATTATTAATGGTTGGTCCAATTAGACAGGTAAATACAATAAGCAACGCATGATATAAGGTGGTCCATGGTCCGATTAGCAGGTGTCCCGATTACAGAGGGATATTTGTATGAAAAATAGCAGGGAATGCATTAAGTGCGGTCCGAATAGGAGGTGGTCCGATTATAGAGTGTCCCGATTAGCAGGTTTTACTGTCTATGATAGACGATGGTCAACTATTTCACCGCGGTGCTACACTGCTACACAGATCAGCCAGCCATCAAAATAAAGCTAAGGAAAACTATACAACTTCGGTACCGGCATTTTAAAAACAACAAGCTGGGACTATAAATCACCTCGACTCATAGCAATTAACATCAACGAAGACAACAACATAAATAAACATGTTCTTAGCATTTAGATGTCTTAATCTTTTTATAATTCACTTGTTGTTTTTACAGAAAAGTTGCCAAGTAGAAGTTAAATAAGGTAGGAAACTAAACTTAGTCCTATACATAGTAGTAGTTCTCCCACCGCTTTAAGTTGATTAGCAATGAGTTATGGTTCTCAGGGCATGGCGATATAGATTGTTCCTAATGTTAACCGAACATTTTATTGTTTTTTCCTCCCCCCAAGATACCCTCTCATCCTGAGGCTGGACAATAGGATACTTTAGATCCTTCCGAGAATTCCCATCACTTTGAACTGTGGCTAATTTACCCCTCCTCCAGGAATCCCCCTCACCCAAGTCCCTGTGGCATAGGACAATTTAAGCCTCCTCTGAGAATTTTCCTCACCCTGAGGCCGTTGCTATGGGCTGTTTAACCTCCTTCTGAGTTATGACTGAAATTGTTAACCCTTCGTTTAAATTTTGAAATGATGTGCAAAACATAAAAATAAGCAAGGAAAAAATTATTGAAAGAAATATAAGTTATGATTTGTAACGTATTTATTAAGCAAAATCGTACGTTGCAGAAAAGCAACATTGCGCTTAAGCTTCTAATTTTTTAATTACTACTTAACATGGACATTTTTGAAACAATTGTTTGTTTTATCATCAATCACTCGCCCATCATATTGGCAAATGGCTGGTTTGATCTTGCCGAACATCCAAAGGGACGGTACATATGAACCGCGGCTTCTTTCGTCGATCCGATCCGATAATTTTTTTGTTGCCGTCCGAAACAGTCCGAAACCCAACTATTAATTCAGAGAAGTATTGTTGCAGGCGAAAGAGTTTAAAACTCAACTGATTTATTTAGCGTATTTGCTCCTCTGGAAAGAGACGTAATCAGGGGCAAGGGCTCAACCATTGACTTCACAGCCTTCATTGTAAACAGGGATATGATATTGACTAGACTCGGTTTATTCTTTGATCCAATCCCTCAGAGTGTATCAAAGATAGAGCGAAAGCCAACGTTTATTCAGTGGAGTATTGGCGGGTCAAGGAAATGGCGAAAGCAACCGTTTATTCAGTGACAAAACTGACAGATATATGTATCATCAGACTATTCACCCAGAGACCAAGCTGAAAACCGGGAGCAGTTTTTCGTGTCATAAGTCGATTTTTTTGTAAAATTGATCAATATCTAGTATCATTACGCTATAATAAAAAACAAAATGTGCACGACTGGGTCGTACGAACTTGCTCCTGCATGCTAAAACTAAATATTTATGATTACTTAAATTGCAAAAGGTAGTGTTAAAATAAGAGATATACTTTAAGCAATTCTGATTACACTCTTACTTACAGCTTACACTTAACTCAAAAAAAAAAATAATATATAAAAATAATTAGAATTTATTAAAAAAATTAAAATTTGGAAATGTACCTCGTAAATACATTTCATTCCAAAAATTTAAATGCCAAACAAATTCAAACCTTATTCTTGATTTATTGAATTTTTTTTTTGAAAATCGTCGGAGCCGTTTTTTTTTAAATTAATTTTTTATATATAAAATTTTTCAAAAATGTCTTAAAATTAATTTGGTATGCAGTTTTCAAGACCATGTAAATATACATATTATACTCCAATTTGGATTTTTAAAATTGATCCGTTTTTGAGATACAGAATTTTGAAAAAAAAAGTTAAAAATATTTTTTAAAAATCCAAAAAAAAAATTTGAAATTTTTTTGAAAACAAAATATTATTTGAACAATATATACGTACTTTCGAAAAAAAACTTACGCTGATCGGACTTTCAGTTTTCGAGAAAATCTAATAACAAAAAAACGGTTCTATGGGAGGTACCGTTTTGGAGCAATACAAAATTTTTTTTTTACATAAAACACATGAATGTTTAAAAAAATTAAACTCGAGGAAGTTTAAAAAAAATCGTTCGGGCCGTTTTGTGAAAAAAAAAGTTTTGGTTTTTGGCCAAAAAAATCGTATGGTGGCTACCCTAAATTTTGATCTTAAAACAAAAATAAAAAAAATTGGGATATGACTTTTTGCTCAAACCTCTAATTTTCAAATTTGAAGTCAATCGGACCAGTAGTTAAGCCTGTAGATGCCTGTAAACTTTCCGACAGACAGACAGACGGAATCGCCGGACCCACTTTTTTCGACTTCTCTATCATCGTAATATCATATCTCATCCTCATCTCAAATTTTTTTTTTTACGAATTCAATACTTGCCATATATTCTATATGTCGCAAGTAAAAAATGAAAAACGAAATAGTATAGAATTGGTTGTGTATTTGGTTTTGACATTCAACTCCAACAACCCACAGATTGAGCATACCTCACCCTTAGAAAAACAAGCCTCCACAAAACTTAAGACTAACGCCCGATCAGCAAAAGAGAACTTTTGAATTTTCTAACTGCGTGGTTTTCGATTTGATTTTGAAAGCAGCCAAAAAGCACATATTATGTACAATGTACTTGTATGTTATATGATACTATGTGAAGAATTCGGTAAAAAATGATTTTTGAAATCTTCGAAATGTAATCATTGCATTTTTATCATATCAAAACAAATAATACTATCTATTATATACACTCTAAGAAAAAAATAGTATTTTTACTACAATAAGTGTTTAAAGTTTTTCAACACCGGTGAATTGTTGCTACAATTATTGTACACGAAATGAAATTCGTAGTAAATTCAACATTTTCTGAAAAATAACCTTTTTTTTGTTGACAATTAATCAAATTTAGAATTTTCTGTTTAATTTTTAACATATTAAACATTTTTTCATGAAATTTCAGCATCGCTGTTGTAAATTCTTATCTTTTTGTTGGGAAATCAATAATTGCTTAAAATTAAGAGGGGTGATGAATTTCAACACCGTATTTTCTTTCGAGAAATCAATTTTTTTTCTCTTATCAACTATTTTTTCTGAGAATAATTTAATATTTTTTGCTTAAAAATCGTTGAAGTTTGTTTAATATTAATTAAAAACTGAAAAAAGGAAGAGAATTAAAAAATTTCACATCCCAATCGTTTTTTTACAGATACGTTTTTCTCTCTTTCAACGTTTTTGTTTAATTTAATTGATCGTTTTCATAATCTCGTATAATGTTGAATTTTCAATGTGCAATATCAACAAACAATATCTATCAGACGTGAATTAAGTGTTATTAGAGCGCGGATGTGCGATTAATTAAAAAAAAAAAAAAAAACAAAACAAAAGTGAAAATAGTGAGGTGAGTTTAAATATTATTATTATTGTTATTATTATTATTATTAGTATTATATTATGATTATTATTATTATTATTATTATTATTGTTATTAATATTATTATTATTATTTTTATATTATTAATGCAT
>CAKKXW010000003.1:52511736-52529944 GCA_920937365.1 Sphaerophoria rueppellii
TAGTTTTGCTTAAATACTTAAACAAAAAACTACGCTCATTCGCCTATTATTTTTCCAGAAAATCTTATAAGAAAACGTTCTATGAAAGGTACCGTTTTGGAGCAATACAAAAATATTTTTTACATAAAATACATCAGTGTTTTGAAAAATAAATGTGTAGAAGCCGTTTTTGAGAAAATTAAAACTATTCGCGAATTCGATCAAACCTCAAATTTTCAAGTTTGTAGTCAATCGGACCAGTAGTTAAGGCTTTAGGTGCGCTTACAGACAGGCAGACGGAAGGAATCGCCGGACCCACTTTTTTCGACTTCTCTATCATCGTAATGTCAAATTAGGCAATTTAAGAAATAAATAAAAATTATGATAATATGTTGTGTCTACAGTAGCTACCACTACCTAGCTTTGGACATAGTTTTTCCATGTGGAGAGAACTGATGGATTTTCACCTAAAATGCCCACCCGATTCAGACTGTCGTTTTGGCTGTTTGTCGTCCCAGTTCCAGTCCAAAATACTAATAGGTTAATTTAAAAAATTCCGGCATGTTTCAGGGAATTCTAGTGAGGCGTTTTTCGTTCTCATATAATATATAAAGATAATCCCGACAATTCTTTTCAAAAAACCAAACACTCAAGATTGGCAAAAACGGCTGTTTTTGTGGAAGAGAGTTCAACATTCGAATAGTTTGGCTAAAAAACGATTCTCTGTACATGACAGGACGTCTGAATTTGCGCTAGAGGGTAAACTAATGAGCTTTTTTAGAAGCGCGAGTATTACAGGTGAATTGTTTGAAGAAAGGAATGCAACTGGCTATTTTATTAAAACACTTACCTTAGAAGTAACGCTAAAACAGAGAGAGTCGCGGAAAATTACGACAGTGTTCTTACAAAATGAATGAATCAGTGATGTCCAATGATGCTTAGAGCTCTCCTTTGTATACCATCCAAGAGTATACCATCTGAAGCATCAGCCCAGAGATGGGTGTTATGCTCAAGCGTTAGACGGAAATAAATTTTATAGATGGTAGCTAGATCAAATGTAGAAGGAAATTTGCGGCATTTTTGGCAACATCGCATATGTGCTCGTTCCACAAGAGGTGACCACCTGATGATGCACATACAGAGTCTCGGGATGTTCTGTCTCATTGAAATGAAAAAGGGTTATAACTCTCTTTAACGATACAAGAAAGCATTGAGTTTTCGAAGCATTAAACTTAACGCGGTTTCTTTTACCCCATCAGAGTTTAATGATCTTATCATATTAGGTATGCTGTTGAAGTTCCAGTTCCACATCCGAAAAGGGAACGAATATGAAAGGCTAAGGGAACGGATTTCAGACAAGTAACAGACAAGAGAATTATAATGAAAATTAAGAAGATTGTCGGAACAAAGCGGAGCCCTGGGACATGCCAATATCTATTTATGTTTTGGGTTTCAGACTTAAACCCGTCAAATCCAACAAAGGAGCAAGGAGGGATTCATAAATACTAAAAGCACTCATTTTCGTTAAGAGAGCCTGAAATACGAATTGCAACAATCTTACTTTCTTCAAACGATATATATAGACGTGTTCCACTGTTCAGTGAGGTAAACCATAGAATTACCATTGGACCTAATGCATCGAAAGCCAAACTGCCGGTCATTAAGATGATTTCGTTTCTCAAGATATTTCTTAAGCTAATAATGTATCATCGTTTCCATAACCTTAGAAAGAAAGGACGTTCATAAGTCCAATCGGCCATTTACTGTACGCTGAAGAAGATTTCCGGTTTTTGAGTTGGCTAGATAAATGCTATTTCCCAACTACTTGGAACGAGCCCAAAAGAATAGGACTGATGGAAAAGCTGGCACAAGGGTTTTGTCACCTTGTAAGAAAACCTGTTCAGAATGATAGCGGGGATACAATCCGGACCACACGATTTATGTATATTGAGATCTTTTAGGACTCAATTCATAGATCTCCTTTGGTTTTGATTCTTTTAACCTTATTCGGGATACAATTTTCATTCCCAAAATAATCATGTTGGTAATCATATCTGCTCTGGAGGTTACGTCATTATCGAAGAAGCATAATAACCAGTGGTGGCGCATGGTTTTCAATTTATTGTAGACTCACTATTATTTATTTTCTTAAGAATACCCATTATTTAAAATGAAAATCTCTCCCAAAATGGCAGGAAAACTAAACGATATCTCAATAAAAGTTGCAATTCTCGTTTTCAATATAATGTTCTTTCAAAATAACGTCTGACCTTATTGCTAACTAAACACACATCAATAGTTTCAAGAGCCTGGTTAAGCTTCTAGCATATCATGATGGCAAATATTGAAGAATGAATCATCAACCATGACCATGAGAAAGTTTCTCAATGTCACGTTTCTTCTCGAAATAAAATGTAGAAATACATTTACCCAAAATATATCTCGAAAAAAATACAAATTCGACAATCGCTCTCACTTTCTTACGGTTGCCTTGTGTCAAAGTATCCTGAGAAAATAAGTCGATCAGCCTTAGAAGTAAAACCAATCACGACTAGTGGGTGTCTTAATCACGACTCGAGGCAAAAGTCTGGAAAAATTTTCTCAGCTTTGGCGGAAGCTCGAACTTGTAACATTTACACAAAGTAACAACAACACAAGGTCTTTCTTTACTATCTCTCTATCTACTGCTATTAAGATATCTATGACGCTGAACCTACTTTCGCTTTTGTTTCCCAAATAAAAAGAAACAAAAAGACACTTAAAAGTTGAGTGGAAGACTGAAGAAGAGCCTGCAACAGCAGCCACAACTTTGGAAGTCAATTTCACTTTGTGTTTTGGTCGGTCGCATCTTCCGAGTGTGTGGCGAAAGGGAAGAAGTACCACAAAATATATAACAACGACCAAAGCGACGTTTTTGCACACTGCCATCACAATCACAAGCTATCGTGCCTAGCAGTCGTCGTATTGCTGAGCGAGCATCAGAAATCAATTAACTTTGACTGAAGAGCGTTAAATAACGCAATATAATTGTACGGGATGCGGTTACGCATGCGCACAAAAATTTAGTTGCTTCGATTCGCGCTATAAGCTATACGGGTTGTGTATTTCCCCTAAATATTTAAATTGCTTCGTCGCTATATGAAATTTGAATGGAAGGGGTCTTTACGCAATGCGGCATCGCCGTGATTCTCAAGCAATCTGGATGGAAGTTGGGAGGCTCTTAATTGGACTAAATAGATCTCGTATATAATTTTTTTTTCTTCTTTTTGTTGCAGGTTGTTAATTCTGTGAGAAACTAGTTCAATCGCGATGAGGATGATAAGGTTGACGACGACAGCGACGGTGGCGGTTAGTTTCCACGATTGTTTCATAATTTTTGTGTTTTGTCTTACAAATTTGTAATTCTTGTTTCGTCAGGTACTTTGTATCGTCGTTTGCAGCATGAGGATGGTATTGTGCGAACCGCCTTCACCGTCGAATGGTTACTTGCCACCGACATCTGGACAGAGGCCATCCACAAGATATAATGCACCATCGAATTCTTATTTACCGCCGCCTTCGGGACCAGCGGCTCCTTCGCAAAGTTATGGAGCTCCTTCGAGACCATCGAGCAGTTACGGTGCACCACCGTCAGTTCCGTCAGGAAGTTATGGTGCTCCATCTGCACCACCATCTTCAACCTATGGTGCTCCATCGAGACCGTCAAGCAGCTATGGTGCACCTCCATCTGGTCCTCCCTCCTCAAGCTATGGAGCTCCGTCGAAACCGTCCGGTAGTTATGGTGCCCCTAGTGTAAGTCGACCATCATCAAGCTATGGAGCTCCTCCAGCATCTCCACCATCATCAAGCTATGGAGCACCGAGCCGTCCATCTCCTAGTTATGGAGCTCCTCCATCGTCAAGTTATGGTCCACCAAAGAAACCTTCTTCAAGCTACGGTCCACCAGCCTCTCCACCTAAGCGACCTTCTTCCAGCTATGGACCACCTAAACGTCCATCATCTTCATATGGTGCACCATCGCCACCGTCCGGCAGTTACGGCCCGCCAAAAGTATCACCACCTTCAACCAGCTACGGAGTTCCATCAGCTCCATCTTCAAGCTATGGTGCTCCATCTCGTCCCTCTCCAAGCTATAGTGCTCCTTCTGCACCAAGACCATCTTCTTCTTACGGTGCACCAGCAGCTCCATCTCGACCATCTTCCCTGTATGGTGCTCCATCGGCGCCAGCTCCATCTTCAAGCTACGGTGCTCCTTCAGCTCCAGCTCCATCATCCAACTATGGTGCTCCTTCGGCACCCTCAGGAAGCTACGGGGCTCCTTCGGCACCTTCAGGAAGCTATGGTGCCCCTTCGGCACCTTCAGGAAGCTACGGTGCTCCTTCGGCACCTTCAGGAAGCTATGGCGCTCCTTCTGCTCCATCAACAAGTTATAGCGCCCCAGTGGGTCCTCCATCGTCTAGCTATGGTGTTCCATCATCTGGTGGTGGTGGTTCCGGAGGTGGATACTCATCTGGTGGCGGTTATCCTTCATCTCCCTCGACTAGCTATGGAGCTCCAGCTGCACCATCTAAACCATCTTCGAGCTATGGTGCTCCTTCGAGACCATCATCAAGTTATGGGGCTCCATCTGCTCCAGCTCCATCGAGACCTTCATCAAGCTATGGTGTGCCTTCTGCCTCAGCTCCTTCGTCCAGCTATGGTACACCAGTTGTAAATATTCCATCATCAAGCTATGGTGCGCCATCTTCTAATGGAGGAAGTGGTGGATACTCATCAGGTGGTAGCTCTGGAGGATACTCGTCAGGTGGTGGCTCAGGGGGATACTCGTCAGGCGGTGGCTCTGGAGGTTACTCATCAGGCGGTAGCTCTGGAGGATACTCATCAGGCGGTGGTTCTGGAGGATACTCATCAGGCGGTGGTTCTGGAGGCTATTCATCGGGCGGTGGATCTGGTGGATACTCTTCAGGTGGTAGCTCAGGAGGATACGCATCAGGCGGTGGCTCAGGAGGATACTCATCAGGCGGTAGCTCAGGAGGATACTCATCAGGCGGTGGCTCAGGAGGATACTCATCAGGTGGGTCTGGTGGCTACCCATCAGCATCACAACCATCATCCAGCTATGGCGCTCCTTCTAATGGAGGATCCGGAGGCTATGCATCAGGCCCCGCTGCTCCCATTGGACCAGCTCCATCCGTAATTTATGGAGCACCATCTGGTCCATCGCCTCCATCTTCAAGCTATGGTGCTCCAGCTTCTGGACCTGTACCTTCATCTTCATACGGTGCTCCATCAGGACCTTCCCCACCATCTTCAAGCTATGGAGCCCCTGCTTCTGGACCAGCGTCAAGTTACGATGCTCCTCAGGGACCTTCAGCCCCATCATCCAGCTACGGTGCTCCTTCACCTTCAAGCTCATACGGTGCTCCCAACTCAGTGCCAGACACTATTCCGCAAAGCTACTCATCCGACGGAGGCTATAAATATCGAAAATAGAGCATCACAAACAGGGTGACACGTATTCACCAAAATCACAATTAAAGTGCCTTATCAAGAATATTTGAGATAAACCTCCGTTATGTTATTAAATTTATTTTCTCTCTCTTTTAAGTGCAATCATATCGTATATCATTCTCATTGTTTGTTTTTAGATTTAATTTTAAACAAAATTAATTATTTGTATAAATTGTATAAATTCTTGTTTTAGTGACAAACAAAAAATTTTGCATCTTAATCTTTGTACTAATAGTTCTCATTTTATAAATAAGTTTTATATTTTCTTCTATTTTTATTTTTATGTTTTTTTTTTTTGTTTTTGTATAAAAATTTCATGATGAATTATTTAAGCCTTCACTGCCAATGAATAAAACCAGATGTGTAAAAACTAAGAAAATAAATGTTTAATGTTTAGTTTTCAGGTAAACCCCAACGAATTGAAGGTAAGAAATTTAATCAGTTACCATAATGGCTGAAACACAAAAAAGCCTTAGCTTCGTCTGCGTTACGATGCAACCATTTCGAGTTTGCTTTAAATGACATTCTCGTATCGGTAGGTTTTTAGTTCCTCTTAAGCATTTATCTGTTTTATTGGATGTATACCACAAACCATTCAAAAAAGGAAAACAAGGAATCCTGTGTCAAATGTTCGCCTAGAAGAGCCGTTAATTTTAGCTATAGGCTATGTTATGATAATATGTTAGTGTCAAGTGGCAAGTTCTGGCGACAAAAAGTCATCGCGTTTGTGTTGACATTACCTTAAATTCTACTTTCAACAAAGAAGTTTTTTAATATAAAAGAAAGTTAGTGTATTTTATTTTATTTCAACTTTATAAGCCGGTTCTGAACGGGTTCTGAGTTGAGCAGCACTTTTGCACAACAAAATATCTGAATAATTTTCATTATTCAAATGTATACCACAAGTAAATAAGCACATCATTCGCTTTTATTTGTATTGTATTGAAGCCCATATCTGAACAGAGCTTCAACATCTCGCGAATTCGGCGGTCTGCTTGACTCCATCCAAAGAACTATTGTGGTTTGATTCAAGCTGTAAAGAGGTTATCAAGGAAAAAGAAGTAAGTTACCTGTGTTAAGGAGCCAACCCAACTGACAAAAACCGTAAGAAGATTAAACAAGTCAGCACTGCAATACACATATTCGACGGACCAAGTTTTTGCAACACCTAAAATTAAGGCAAAAAATATTGCAATGTCTCAAAGACAAAAAGATATTTTGGTCATTTGTAAAAAATATGGAGAATTCTTCCTCTTACCCAGCCCCTGTGCTCGTTGAAAATGGCACTGCAATTGTTAGCCTCGTCGCGAAAACTTACCTCATTTCTAGGCTGTCAGGCCCAATCTCTACACTGCCAAGTGCCAGTGAGTGTCATGGATAGCCCAGTTCTTGAGCCCGTCAATAATTCCATGGGACAAATCTTTTTTCACACTCTTGCTGTGGCTTCGGATGGTATCCCCGCTGGTATTATGAAACGGTGTTCTTTCACGCTATTTCCATTTATCCTATTGTGACGAACCTGCCACCTTCTTTAAACACCTACCAGTTGTACCCCCACCTTTCTTCACCATAATGAGAATTAAACCACATTGCCATTTAAACTCAATTTTAAGTTCCACGTGAAATCCACATGGAGGTAGGAATGTTGGACAGTATTGCAAACCTTGTAAACTGAAACTGGAACTTGTCAGAAGTCGGAGATTCTTATGTATTAAAGGCGCCCGGAGTCGATCCTAAGGCTGTGTTTACTCGTTGGTGCAAAACGAACTAGAAATTATAAAGAAAATGCACCTCAAAATCATAAAAAAAAAAAAATCCTATCGGCGACCAAAATTAAAACATAATTTATTTTTCTTAATTTTTCTCGTTCAACCTTCATTTAGGTTTATTTTCATCACACTATTGTTCTGAGCTCGTTCCGATTAGTTGAAAAACAACATTTGTCCAGCCAATTCCAAAAATATAACTCAGATTGCACATTCTTTCCTTCTTTCTAAGATCATGGAAACGCTTATAAGTTATCAGCTCAAGATATGCTTAAAGACCGAAAGCTTCTTAATGGCCGGCAATACAGTTTTCGCAGCAACAGGACCACTGGTGATCTGATCTTATCTCTTCGAAAAGTGGAACAAGTTAGTCTTTCTATCGTTTAAGAGAAAGTAGATATTTGCACTTGATATTTAAAAGGCATTTGATAAAGAATGGCATCCTGCTCTTTTTCCGAAAACGTGTGCTTTCGGCATCGACGAATCCGTACTTCCTTCGTTGGATTATAAACTTTGCTTCAAACCGTTCAATATAAATTGCATTGAACGGGTTCAAGTCTGAAACCTACAATGAAAATGCTGAGCCCCATTTTGTATCCGACCCTCGTTTTTCATTTTTATAAATGATCTCTTCTCTGCAACTTCTTATCCAATACAGCCGATGGCCTCAGTCGCCAGTGCTGCTATGTGTCTGTTGTTTGTTACATCCATGTGCGAAGTACTGTGAAATGTCAATGTCAATGTTTATGTCTTATCCAATAAACAGTATTACTGGCGATAGTCCTCTTAGCTACTATGCTATGTGGAACTGCAACGGCAAAACATGATAAGCTCATTAAACTCTAACTTGAACACCATTGTACACCATTGCGAATAAGATCCGCGTAGAATTCAATGCTGTCCTGAGTGAGAAAGAGGGTATCTCCTTGCCAATGTCAAAGAGTGGTATACAAGAAAGAGCTCTAAGAATGTTGGGTGATAGAGATATCACTGACTCATTCACTTCATTAGATCAGCGTGGGTAACGTTTTGAATCTCTCTGTTTTATCGTTTCTCTTAGGCAAGTGCTCAACTGAAATAGCTAGTTGAACTCCTACCCTTAAACAATTCGCCCATAATACTCGCTCTTCTAGGAATGCCCACCATCAGTTTACCCTCGATCTCGACGGGGCAACTTTCCTATACTACGGGCTCATTGAGGTTAAAATTAAGTGTTTTTTTTTTTTTTTGCTTTAACTGTGAAATAGTGAGAAAACAACGTCAGGTTGAAGAATGTTAGTGTTGACAGATGAATAATATTCTACCGAATGTTAGAATTTGAACTGATAGTAAAAAATTTCGAGTGACATTTTAGTATTATTAATTTGTCATGCAGAAATATATTTTAACATGAATTAAAGTAATAGTTTAAACTTTCGCGCAAAATTTTAAACTCATGTTAAAATGCATTTTCTATAGTTATTATTTTTCAATAATAGTTACAAATTTGTAGTTTTTTTATTTTATTTTATCATGAGAAAATGCATTTCAACATGAGTATAAGTAATAGTAACAAATCTCATTATTTTTTGTAGTGCGTGGCGAATGGAGTTCAAAATTTCCTCAAAGGGAAATATTTAAGAAAATTCCCGAACAGAAAAAATCCCATAAATATATGCAGTCTTTCGGTACTAACAATGACATTTACTCGTGAATTCTGTGCTCAAAATGCAATTTTATTTAATTAATTAAAAATAGAAATATTTTTATTTCCGGTCTCTAAATTGAGAAGCCCATATAAGCCAACTCGACCCCAACATCGAACTTATCCTCAAGTACAGAGAATCTTTCCTTATCCGTGCTACTCGAATATGGAACTCTCGTCCACACTCTGCCTTTTAAAATAATTCCAATGCTATGGAATTCAAGACCAATGCACACCGATACTTTCTTTCCAACGTCCAACTCCTACCTTCATTCTTATCCGTTCTCTGCGTCTCTGAGGTCATAAGTTTATAAAAAACCCCTTGAGTGGGTAAAAATTAAAAAAAAAAAAAAAAAAAATTAATTTATAAAAAGTTGCAAAAGTCCTTTCTCATGGTTTTCGGCTATGTTTGTTCCAGATTCAATTTGAATCAGTTAAGTAGTTAAGGAGTGATAATAAGAGAGAGTAACAAACAGACAGACTTTGGCATAAATAGTATTAGTATCGAAGTAAAAAAAATGAATGCTGTTAAAGCAGATTTTTTACAAAACCTTAAAAAGAGGAACAATTCCACCGTACATAATTGTTTTCATGATTTAACTGTTACATACTATAGTACTATACTAGTCAAAACAATTAAAGGAACACTTGAAAAAACTCAAAAATTGAGTGTTTTTTTTATAAGGCTATATCTCAGTAGAAAAAAAAAATGGATTGAAGTGAAATAAAAAGTTTTTCAAAAGTTATAATATTTTCCAAACATCGGGACATCGTAGAAAGAAGATAAAGACGAGAGTATCCGGATTTAAGACACTTGCCATCTCCAACGTGAAATTGTCAGGTGTATTAACATGCGAAAAAGGCTAAGAAACACTATTGAAAATCAAAATGGCAACACAAGATTTTTAACACCAAGGCACATACACACACACTCATACACACGTTTGAAGTGTGGGAAAATTTTGCATTGTAAAAGACGAAGATGAATTTCAAAAAGTCATAGTGATGAACCCAGAAGAGAAAAAAAATAAAAAAAATAAACTTTCCTTAAAATTGAATTGAATTAAAAAAATGTTTTGTAAGTTTGATTGATCGAAACAGAAGAACGATAAATCGTATTGATGCGAAATTTTTACTTAAATCAAGGAAATCTTATGGGCTTTAATAATCAAGCCTCAGATAAGTTGTATCACTGAAACCACTAAATAACGGCAGTTTTTATGAAAAAGTTGAAAAATGCATTTTTTAAGCTTTTTTTAAATTGATTGGAAAGATTTTAAAGAACAATGCTTTTATATGTTCAAAATGTTTTTGTGTAGAAAATTTAATAAATTTTTCAAATCTGCCTCTATTTTTCTTGTAGGTCAATTTTTAGCAGAGAAATTAGGGTCCAGAGTCAAACTAATTGTGTTTTTGCATTTAAACCCGTTTTTTTTTTATTTAATAAAAATCGTAGCCATCTGAAGCAAGAAGTAAATTAATGCCAACAAGATTCCAAGTTGAATCTTAGATCGGTTGGATTGAAAACAAATTTTCGATCACCTTATGACAAATCAAACTTTTTTTTTCTCAATTTTTGAAATGAGTGAACTTTTTTCACGCTCAAGTATAATTTGACAAAAAAAATTAAAACATTTGAAAAACTTTTTGTTTCACTTCAATCCACTGAGATACAGCCTTATAAAAAAAAACCACTCAATTTTAGAGTTTTTTTCAAGTTTTCCTTTAATTGTTTTGACTAGTGTATGTGCATTGTGTATCATTAATCATGTTATTTGCCTTTAGTCAAAAGTAACATCATCATGATCCATGCCATTGTAATTTAACTTACCTACAATAAAATTTGAGGAAACTGTCAATTGTAATTTTTATGCTTCCTTGCCTGACATAAATCACCTAGTTTATTTAATATTGTTACACAATGCTCAACTGTTTGGCACCTTTGCCACCCATTAATATCGACGTGACACTGCATTGAATTTTAAATTCAAATAAAAGATGTAACTTTCTCCAAACCTTAAAAACACTGCATTTTACAAGCGATCGATTTTAGGTAGTGTAGAGTTAAATGTTGGTTTATTTCAGACGAGCAGTTAAATTTTAAAAAAATAATTATTATGCAAATTAGAAGTGCGACAATTTTTGTTTTGCATCATAACATCGTGACAGAGCTGCTATGCAATTAAAGTGCATTCAACCCAAACAAACTGGGCTCCTCAATGTCAAACTAATTGTCATACCAACTTTTGATCTTCGGTCCCGGTAATCGTGGCTAATTGCTAGCAAAAGCTGTTTGCAGAAAAAGCTGACTTTGATATTCAGCGCTTAGCTTATGCGCATAAAAGCATAAACAATGAGTGTGGTTCTTTGTTACGCGCGGCTCATAATTGGCAAACTAAACCACAAATTACAGCTCAATAACCGTTTATAACTCATCATGACGTTTCCTTACTATGAGGTGTGTCATCGTTTGCTTTAACCTGTAGACACGTGTTACAACTCCAATGATACATGTCGAATTCAAGATTTAGTGGAGATAGGTTGGGTACATACATAAATGTATAGCTGTTAATATTATGTAAGCATTTCTTGCATTTTACAAATTAAACAGTTATTGATATATTTCAATGCGATTTAATTTGATGAACGTCCTTTAGCATAGTTTTTTATTTGTGTTTTCATAATAGCATGGACAAAGAATTTATTTGCTTCGTTCTCCATGATTCTCGTCGTTTCGAGTCTCCAAATTTGTCAGGCTAAAGGGCATTAGGGTTAATTCATTGTTGAAAAAGGAAAAAAACATCGATTGTTTTGTTCAAACTAAAGCCGTTATAGTAGGAGAGCCGCTGAAGGCCGACCTTCACCGAACTGTTAACCGGCTGAAACTTTTTTTTATGAAATTTAGTTTGAAAACATAAATGAATATGATAGCTTGCCTAACGAAAAGTGTGCCAGGCTATATTAAATTTAACTTTATTTTAATCAATTACTAACTCCTCCTTCACCCATACGTTAAAATAAAACGTTGTGCCACATAGCCATATGTGTAAGTAGGCTTGAGACAAAATAAAAATTGTATGGGAGTGGGAGCCTATTCCCCCCGTTTAGCCAGGAGGGGTGGTTTTCTGAAAAATTGGCTATTTTTTTTTTTAAATATTAAAATTCAACGGCTTCGTCTACAACAACGTGTTATACCTTTCTGCAAAGCCAAAAACTTAGGCTTTCATTTTGTATTTAAATTTAATTGTTTTAAATAATAGTTTTAGAAAAAATAATTTTCAAACTCAAAATTTTGCAAAAATAAAAAAATTGTTAAATTTTAGTTAATTTTTTTCAAAATTTTATATGATTAAGTACTTATTTTGCATTCAACATTCAATACTGTTAATAATTTTGAATATAAAAAACAGTAACGTAAAAATAAAAAAGTGTTTTTTTAAAGCAAAAAGTGGTTTTGGTTTTTTCTTTATATCTCGACAATGGCAAGGTATTTTTCAATCCGGTTTACTGTGTTCGACTAAAAACTAAAAACAGCATTGAATGTTGAAAACAAAATTAGTACCTACTTAATAACATAAAATTTTGAAAAAATTAGTTCGAAATTTAAGAAATTTTTTTGTTTTCAAAATTTTAAGTTTGAAAATTAATTTTTCTAAAACTATTATTCAGAACAATTAAATTTAAATACAATATGAAAGCCTAAATTTTTGGCTTTGCAGAAAGGTGTAACAAGTTGTTGTAGATGAAGCCGTTGATTTTTAATATTTTTTTTAAAAATAAGCCAATTTTTCAGAAAACTGCCCCTCCTGGCTAAACGGGGGGAATAGGCCCCCCTCTCCCATACAATTTTTTTCTTGTCTCAAGCCTACTTACACGATATGGCTATTTGACACAACGTTTTATTTTAACATATGGGTGAAGGAGGAGTTAGTTATTGATTAAAATATAAAGTCAAATTTAATATAGCCTGGCACACGTTTCGCTAGGCAAGCTATCATATTCATATATGTTTTCAAACTAGGTTAGGTTAGGTTAAAGTGGCTGCTTTCTTCGAAAGCTCATTGAAACCAATTAGAGTTCCTTACGAAACGTAGAAGATTAATTATATTAATATTTACGAGATCGTTTAGGTCATTGTAGAAGTATTCTCCTAAGTGAATCATACGTTTATGAGCCAGAGCAGGACAGGTACAGAGCAGGTGAAAAACTGTTTCCTCCTCCTCCTCATCCATGCAGCTTCTGCAGAAATCATTAGAAAATACGCCCAGTCGCGCAGCGTGTCTTCCAATCAGACAGTGTCCAGTAATGACACCAATTAAGGAGCTTATATGCGCTCTCCAAATTAGGCCAAAAGTTTTTCGTTGCCTGACAGGTGGTTATGTTTTCAAACTAAATTTCATAAAAAAAAATTTCAGCCGGTTAACAGTTGGGTGAAGGTCGCCCTTCAGCGGCTCTTAGACTATTATACAAAAAGTACATTTTACGGAAGTGTTTTTTTGCGGACTGCAAACGTAAAAAACCTGAAATGCGAATACAAAGAAGTTGAAAGCGAAAGGAGTTGGAATTTTAATTTTTGTTTTATACTTAAAACTAACGCTTTAAATTTACTGCCAACATTATCTAACACTATCAGCCCTTTTCCAAGAAATGACAATGAAAGCAGATCCATACAGTTGCAAACATTTTTATTTTTATTTCTTTATTACTAGCGCTTCCCACACAAGTGGGCACCAACAAAGCATCCTATACTATACGGAAATCCATAAATTTTACTGCTAAAAACAATTTGTTGAAATCTGAGCCCAAGATATTTTATTATACCCGTTCAAATAGATTTACATGCAAATCTGGTTAGGATTTATAACCGAGATCCAATCAAAAGTTCGTCGGCAGCGCGCGGCGTGAATCCCATATTCCGGATGAAGTTCTTACCCTCGTTCGGTCGCTTGGTCTTATGCATGTAGCACAATCATAATGCCCATGCACAATGCACATCATGCTACTGGCACTATCTTGATTGATTCAAGATCTGCAAGTCAAACACAAAAGAATCCAAAAAAGAAAGAAAAATATCATATTTTGTTTTTGTCTTGTGTTAAAGCGACAGCAACGACAACGAATTGGCGAATATTCTTTTGCGGGGCATAAAGTTTCGGATGAGACGTTGATTGCAATTCAACAAAAGAAGAGATTTTTATGTGCGATATACTTGTATGTTATTTTATTTATTTTTCAAGGAGATGAGTTTAATTTACATTTTTATTAGATATCTACATATATACCTATATTGTTTCATGAATTATAAAAAAAAATGTATTCATAGAACTGCACTTGCAAAAGGGTCATGTCATGTTTTAACTTTTAATTTTCTCAATCTGAGCGGAATAACTTTTTGTTTTCAATTCATAAATACAGTATCAAAAAACGGTAAAATAGTTAACATTAAGTATGTGTAATGGGTGATTCGCGACAAAAAAAAAGCTAGTGTGTGATATTGAGTTAAGAATGAAAGAAATTGTTCTAAAAATATGATAGTAAATGGAAAAATATTGAAAATGCATTTTACTTACTGAGCACCGTTATATGGCGGTTGTAGAACCAAATATCACTATGATTAGTTCTTCCATTGACAAGTTTTTGAAGAATAAATTGTTTAAGGCCTCGGCCACGCAGTAAGCGGCTGAGCGGCTTGCGGCTGAGTGGCAGCTCTAAGCGAAGTATGGCCAGGCACTGAGGGACTGCTTTTGAGCGATTATTAGTTAAAATGCCGTTGTCAAGAACAGTTCGCCGTATTTTACTATCGGAAAATCGTTTGTATGTGTACAAATAACTTAAACGGATACAAAAAAGAATACAATTTGGTGTTCATCCGATTAACAAATTAAGATCGGAGTTTGGAGAATTATTTAATCATTTATTTCTGAATCTACCTAAATTTGCAGATAGATTCTGGCAATATCTACGCATGTCTATAGAATCTTTTGATTTGCTACTTGAAAAAGTGCGTCCTATGGCCATCTTTACTTCTTGCCGCTCAGAACAATTAAAACATGTTTGGTTGCTGAGCGGCGGCGCCACACGAGCGCCACAGTCCACAGACACAGGGTCCATATCGAACAAACCTCCATATCGAAAATAATACCTCAGAGGGAGATAGAAAGATGTATAGACAGAGAGCACGCACAACAGAAACCTACGTGCCACAAAGTAGAAGATATAAATGTTTATGCTCATATTATCGCACAAGGACTTATCATATATGTACATATATCACCACCATTTTGGATAAAGCATAGATTGAAGGTGTAACAAATATTTTGATTTTATCTGCCATGGTTGATGCCTCCAGCAAAGACCTGAAAAAGGTTGCAAGGAATGATTTGTCATAGTAAAGTGCTTGTCAATTCAGCAGACGCTCGGAATTCGCTGAAAATTATAGGCGCACTCAATTCCTTACGTAGTGTCCGTAGCTCAGTGGTTAGGTGCATTGGCTGCTAAGCAGAACGTGCGTCGTAGGTTCGAGTCCTACTCGTGCCCATAGTTTTTATTTCATCTTTCACGGGCACTGCCTCTTGCGAAACTTCCAAGAGCATCAATCTGTCATGAAAAAGTGCTTCTCAACTTTGCCGTTCGGAATCGGCGTTAAATTGTAGGTCCCCTCAATTCTTCACACGCACCCAGAGAATTGTTGAAGAGAGTAAGGCCTTGGCTCTTCAAGAGCTGTCGCGCCACTCTATTTTTTACTCAATTCTTTACATAGGGTCATTCATTTCATGGTTTCAACGTGGTAGCACTGGCATTGATAGTCAAACTCAAATGTCATCTGAAGTGTCATAACATTAGTTGAGTGTTAAGACTGAACTATAATGAAACTTTGCGCACGTAAGCACGCTTAAGTGAACCAGGTAATAAATACGAACCCAATTTTTTTTTTTGAAATGCTATACAAAAAACCGCTGAATATTTTCTCAAACCAATTGGACTTTGTAATGCGTACCAAGGTCTTTATGCAAAATTCGTCTCAATGATGGCTACGAAATGTTCAATTGTTAAAAATGAGGGTGAATTGATGTATATGGCGCCTCACGGACACTTTCTGTCACAGCAGCAATATTCTCGGGTGTACGCACGTTTTTTTTTTTTGTCTTTTCACGCTTTGGTTTATCGATGAGTTTGCCAGTTTCTCTCACTTTTTTCACAAGATAACGAACATACGGAGCTGGCGGTGCTTCTCTTCTTCCAAAATCCGTACACAACTTTCGCACACATTCTGCAACATTACCATGATTTTCAAAGTAATGTTGCAATATTTACCAGCGTTGTTCAAGCATATACACAACCGTATTCGTTCAGCGTAAGGATAAAACTAATTATCTGTCAAATCGGACATGAGCTTAGTGTTACCTTTCGCGAAATAAGCACTTGTTGACAAAAAACGTTAGATGGCGGACCCTTTATAATGTGCTTAATCTAAGTTCGTTAAATTTTCGCTAAAGAAGAGAAGGCCAAGCCTAATTATCTTGCTCACTTAAGGAAATTTTCGTCCGGTTTCTTGACATTAACTTACTTTCTTTGAGCAACTATAGTTGGGTCCTTTGCCATTTTCGATAATGGAACGCTTAAAAATCGAACAACTTATATTGGAATAACATACGGTAAACACCGATATTTCGATCTTTTGCGATTAGGTACATTTCTCACTCGGTGGGTAGGAAAACAACCAACATTGTCGTAATAAGGCTCAAAAAACTCAAAAGTGATCGAAGTGGAACCATTGCAACCAGAAAAAATTATTGTTTGGCGTGCTTTATGGTCGAAAGGTGTCATTTTGGTTCAAGAACGTGTTTACGCGAATAGCCGCCGAACTCAAGACGCGTTAAAACCCAACATTTCTAAAATTTTGGTCGAATGTTGCGAAAACCTACGAAGGGGGCCATTTGAATTATATTGTTTTTTTCACTCTTATAGGCAATGTCTAAATTTAAAACGCAACATTGGGTCGTATGCAAAACTCGTGATGGTGCTCTTACAAACCAAGAAAAAATAGGAATCTTTCTATGGGTTCCAAATTGGAGTAGGTGAACACGTTGGAGTTCATCAATCAACAGCCTCTAGAGTGGTGCAGCAAGTTTCTGCAGAAATTGCAAGCCAAACACAGAATTGGATTATATTCGCACATGATTTGGAAGAAATACAAAAACTAGAAGCGCAAAGGTTATGGCGCAGGAAGTACGAGTTTCTCTATGCAATTGGTGCTCTAGATTGCACTCTTGTCCGTATAAGGAAATCTTTGACATATCATGATCGTAAAGGATAATACTCCCTTATGTTCAAGCTTCATGCATTGCGGAAAATAGTTTACAAGTGTTGAACTTTGCTGGCTAGTTGTTTGTTTGTTGGTGATGTCAATTCCAAATTGGATTTTAAAGAATGTAATTATTTTGAGCACAGCACACTCACTCCTATATGAAGAGGCAACTGATTTTTCTAACAAAATTTTATTGTTTTTAAGTTCCTTTACTAAGAACTATTTAAAATGTTCCGATTTACTATTTATATATGCATCATTTTCACTTTAAGACGCATTATATTGCAAGCTTCACATAAAGTGTAATCATAGCTAAGCCACGAAAAGAGTTTGGAAATCGATCTAAATTTTAACGAGTAACAGCTGTTGAGCTTGAACTCGCTTTTTTGCATACAAAAATGAGTCTGAGTTCCACCCTGCTCGATCGATCTCACAGATGAGTTCAAGCTCGTCAGCTCAGACTCTGAGCTCTTGCTCATCTTTTAGAATATGACCCACTGTATGTGTTTTATTTGGCTTCACTTTCAAAACCGAAAAATGAATGACTCTTTACAGTACAACTAAAAATTATACATAATAACATGTTAAAAGTAAGACAATGCCCCCACTTTAACACTTGACGGCTATACCTTAGTCACTCAAATCAATTAGAATTGAGGAGGACGATGTTTCATGCTTATTTAACATAAGAAGTTGCAGAACTTTTACTAGTCAGGTTTGTTTTGGGGTTTTGATAACGATTTCATACTTCTTATTTTTATGAAGATTTGATACTTTTCATTCGTTAAGATGAGTTAGATAAGCACACACATTGATCCATTCAGATGGCTTGCATAACTCATTGTCATTTACTTCTTAGTGTGCCATTGACAAAAATCGATACAGAGTCTTCAGTGTTCTCGCCTTAATGACTTTAAACATTCATAAAACGTTGTCACCTCATTTTTCCAAAGAATCTTG
>CAKKXW010000003.1:52566864-52693395 GCA_920937365.1 Sphaerophoria rueppellii
CGGCGATGTTCGAGAGATGTAAATGACTCAACGATGGTAAGATCACCAATCAATCATCTTGAATGCTCTTTTTTGGATACTGTCCAGAAGACTTAAGTTTGTCACTGGAGCACCAGCCCAGACGTGGGAGTTATTCTCAAGCATTGGACGTATGTAAGTTTTGTAGATGATAGCCAGATCAGACGGGGAGAAAAATGTCTTGCACCTTCTTAAGAAACCTAAACATCTTGCGGCATTTTTGGCGACATATCGCATATGTGCTCGCTCCACAAGAGGTGGTCTGTGATGCACATACCAAAAATCTCGAGATGTTGTGTCTCATTGATGCAAGTGCCACTCATGGACAGTGGCAAGAGGGGTATGTCTCGCTTTGACGATACCAGACAGCATTGTGTTTTCGAAGCATTAAACTCTACGCAGTTATTAATTCCCCATTGGTCAATGCTGTTTAGGTCAGAGTTTAATGAGCTTATCATATTTTGCCGCTGCAGTTCCACATCCGAAGAGGAGGGGTGTGAGTCTGGAAACGAATAAGAAAAGCTAAGAGTATACTATCGTCAGCGAAACAATAAAATGGATTAGAAGTTACAGACAAGAGAACATTGATGAAAATGAGGAACAGGGTCGGAGACAAAACGGAGCCCTGGGGCACACCAGCATTTATCTTGTGGGTTTCAGACTTGAATCCGTCCAATACAACTTGTATTGAACGGTTCGAAAGAAAGTTCTAGTCCAACGAAGAAGGGATTCATCGATACCGAAGGCACGCATTTTCGATAAAAGAGCAAGACGCCAGACTTTATCAAATGCCTTTGAAATATCTAGTGCAACAATCTTACTTTCTCCAAAACGATGTAAAGATTTGTTCCACTGTTCGGTGAGATAGACCATCAGATCACCTGTTGCTGCGAAAGCCGTACTGTGTAATTAAGAAGCTTTCGGTCTTCGAGATATTTCTTGAGCTGATAATTTATCAGCGTTTCCATGACCTTAGAAAGAAGAGACGTAAGTGCAATGGGACGATAAATGGAGGGAGAAAAAGATTCGCCTTTTTTGGGATTGGCTGGACAAATGCTGTTTTCCAACTGCTCGGAACGAGCCCAGAAGAATAGGATAGATGGTAAAGCTTACGCAAGGGTTTTGCCAGCGTGGAAAAACACCTCTTCAGAACAATAGCGGGGATGCCAACTGGACCAGCGGATTTATGTATGTTGATATCCTTTAGGACTCTCGCCACAGCACGAGTGCGGAAGAATATTTGTCCCATGGAATCATTGACGCGCTCAAGAACGCTTTTGAATATTTTCTCAAATTTCTCTTTTAATTTGAAAGAACGATCCTTTCTGTTCATACTAATAAAATAATAATTTCATTCAAATGGCTGTCTCGGTTGGCCATGCAGTAGCCTACATGATCAGTCCACACCAAACAGTGACTCGTTTTGGGTGAATCGGCTTTTCAATGTATGCATGCGGGTTTTCTGTGCCCCAAATGCGACAATTTTGCTTGTTTACATACCCCCAAGATCAAAATGAGCTTCATCTGAAAAAATGATTTTTTTAGCTAAATCAGCACATTCTCTAAGTCGATCGTAGGCCCACTTAGCGAAGCGAGAACGCATTGGATGGTCAGTTGGCTTCAACTCCTGAACCAATTGTACTTTACTTTGTATGGCGTCATACCAAGGTCTTTATGCAAAATTCGTCTCAATGATGTCTCCGATATGTTCAATTGCTGAGACCGACGGTGAATTGATGTTGATGGCGTTTCACGGACACTTTCTGTTGCAGCAGCAATATTCCCGGGTGTACGCACTGTTTTTGTCTTTTCACGCTTGGTTTATCGATGAGTTTGCCCATTTATTTCACTTGTTTCACAAGATAACAAACACACGGAGCTGACGGTGCTTCTCTCTTTCCAAAATCCGTACGCAATTTTCGCACACATTCCGCAACATTACCATGATTTTCAAAGTAATGTCGCAATATTTACCAGCTTTGTTCATACATAACCATACTCGTTCAGCGGAAGGATAAGTCTTATTATCTGTCAAATCAGACATGAGCTTAGTGTTACCATTCACGAAATAAGCACTTGTTGAAAAAAAACCTTAGATGGCGGACCCTTTACATAAAATATGAAGATGGAAAACGAGAAATTACAAAACCAAAAAAAAAAACAACAAATTATAAAAAAGTTTTGAATGTTGGTTCCAAGAATATTTTTGGCACTAAAAACTTGCTGTTGCAACAAATTCGTTACATAGAAAAAGTCAACTCCATTAAAATCGAATCAAAAAATGACAAAATGAAACAATCAAGGACATGCAGTTGTTTTTCATTGCCTAAATAAAAGATGTTTGTATTGTCCTTATGAATATAAAAAGTTGGAACATAATAATGACAGTATAGGTATATAAAAACGGAAAAATAACGGAGTACTCAGAATTAGCGCAAATGGTTATGAAAAATTCAGATTCTAACGATTAATATAGTTCTCATTGGATTTATGATGCCATTTATGAATCAACTTAAACAGAAAAACTGTGTTTTTAATCACTTCCAGTTTTGCTTATTTACTTAATTAGTTTAACAAAAGTTTTGATTTTCATAAAAATTATGTTCAATTCAATTAAATTCCTGGAAAACCTAACATAAAAGAAAAAAAAAGTTATGAATATTCCAAGCTTCAAATTAATGAGATTCATCCACCCAAGGCATTAATTTGCATTACAGCACACTGACAAGAGTTATATGATGCGAGAAACATTTTCTGAACAAAAAACTTGTTGAATAGGATGACCTTTATAAAACTTGCTCCTTCTGGTTGTTTTATTTTAATTGCACCCACGGTTTCAACCTATGATATTCAAGAGATTTTCAAATTACAAAGAAAACAGACCTTCAAGAGTTTTTTTTCATCTACATGATATATTTCAGAGAAAAATCAGAGTTATGATAAGAATTTTTTTTTATTATTGAGTTGGGCGTTGAGATTAAGTTAAACATCGGACTTTCATGGAGTTTCAAGGGTAGTACAAAAATGAGACTTAACTTCAACTCATTTCAGAAGAATTGAAGCTCAAAATAGTAATTTCATCGACCTCAGGATTACCTTTCTCATTGGGTTTCGGAGAAGGCTCATAACCACTGGTCGGGCAAGCTTTTCAGGAATCTTTGGTGAGGCGCCGTCATTTAAAGTAGGTAAGGCTCTCATCGAAATTTAACCCATCCGGGTCTTGCAAATGTTTATTGTTAATTAAATCCTTGAAAAAACGTACACAACCTGCGGGTTTGGATGATATTCATATCTATCATTTGATGCCATTGTTATTTAAAAAAAAATTAGTTAAAGTCTTTCGACGAATTAAGCTGAGTCAACAGTCACTTAATCAAGTTTGGGATTCTTAGACTTCAAGGACCATTTTCCTTGTTAGACCTTGACAGGAAAATTCGTTTCTCATCTTCAACATGGGACATGGGATCAATCTTTATAACCAAGTGGTTCACAAAGCTCAATATTTCTTCATGGAAAATGGGTCATAACTCATAAGCCATAAGTTATGTACCCATAAATTTCTTTGCAACCGCCAAATTTCCTTGCTACTATGGTTCAAGCCCCCTGCGCCTCCAAAGAATAGGTAACCTACAGTATATCGCCATGAAATGAGTTAAGTTTAGAACTGTGGTATCAGATATTTATTTATAGCGAATGGTCACAAAACAACAGGTGGTGTTAATTATAAGATTTCATTACGGCATATAATAATGGACAGTTGTTTTATTATATCTATCGGCAACAGCTACTGCCTCTTAAAGATCCACTAAAATGTTTAATGGATATAAACTGTAAAATCGAATGGTAATTCACAATTATACATGCTTCAAAGGGAATGGTTTAGTTCAAGCTAGTGACTGAACGTAAGATATTAGAATGCAGCAAGTTCATAAAATGCATCAACTCGAAGAGTAATTAAAACCCATAAAAAGAAGAGAAGAAAAACATGGTCCGGTGAAATTGATGAACCTGAACACTAGTATTAGAATTCTAACAACGAATTGACAGTTCCACTATTTCAAGCAGACTATTTCATTCTGCAGTTAAAAAGACGTTTAATAACATTAAAGACAACATATTTTAAGGTGATATCAACTATCATATCGAGGCTCGAGATCACACACCATTTGTTTGATGGCTTTCAACTCGCCGCCTGTGATAGCAAAGCGAGGATGATTACATCATTAGATAATACGGCATAGAAAAAGAAGATTAACTGTGGGCTAACCGTGACAAACGTTTTAAGCCACTTCTCATCTTCAATGGAGTCAGACTAAAGGATGAACTGACAAGACAAGTAAGAACCACATCTGAGTGAAGAAGAGACTGCTTGGAAGATAAATATGAAGCCTGAAAGAAGTCAAACATTACGAAGCACGATCGTAATAGGTGGATACATTTTTTTACAAATGACCCAGAGTATGATGATGAGGATGCCATTCTGCAGACCTGTTGCAGTACGGTTATAAATAAGCCTATATCCACCAGAAAAAATAGTCTGGACACAAAAACGTCCAGGATCATAAATGAAGACGCTTAAGCCGTACGATTAAGAATGAACAAAAAATTGTAGTGCAATGGAGCGTAATAGGATGTTGAACTTTATAAATCGCTTCAGCGGAAAATCACGTTTGCATACTCAAATTTTTGGGAAATTTAGTCAAAAGTCACATTCAGTTTCACCGTCTCCTAGAGTGATACAAAATTTATTACAGTTCTCAAGCCTTTAGAATTTCGTAATAAATAAAAAAAAACTGTGACAAGGCAAAACCGCTATAAAGTCGAGTTTATACAAAATTCAGATTTTAATGTCTTTAAATTCAGGGTACCCGAATCTGTTTTCTTTTTTAATTCTGGTTCATTAAATGGGACCTACTGTTTCTCAAAAATAAAATAACTATAGTTTTCCTGGAGGAAAAACAACTTAACTCAATCAAAATTGAGCTGAAGTTGACTTAAGAGTGGCGGACAGCTCTTAAAGAGCCAAGCCGTAAGTGGCATACGAATTTTGCATTACCCTGGTATGACGCCATTCGAAGTCCAATTGGTTCAGGAGTTGAAGCCAACTGACCATCCAATACGTTTTCGCTTCGCTAAGTGGGCCTGCGATCGACTTAGAGAAGATGCCGATTTTGCCAAAAAAAAAATCATCTTTTCAGATGAAGCTCATTTTGATCTTGGCGGGTATGTAAAAAAGCAAAATTGCGCATTTGGGGTACGGAAAACCCGCACGAGTTAAATAAATAAAAAACACCGGTTTTATTTGTAATGTCTTTATTAATGGTCAAAATTAGACTGATATTGCAATCGTAAATTATAACCTACGCTACTTAAACTCTAAGCAGAAGACACTCAGGTCAATACATTACTTTCCTATGGGAAAATCTAAATATCCGAAGGAAATTGAATGCGTTGACCTGAGTGTCTGCTACTTATAGTTTAAGTAGCTTAGATTATAATTTACGACTGTCTACTGGTTCGGGTTACGAAGCAACACAAATGTTTCGTCGTCAAGTTTCCTGACTTTCATTTGTGTAACTCACGCATACATTGAAAAGCCGATACACCCAAATCGAGAGCGGATTTTGGTCCAGAGGCATAATTTAGCCATTTTTCATGGGTAACACTTAGAAAGTTCTTATAAACGGAAACCATGCGGTGAAAGTATACTCCCAGAAACACCGTTGAAACACCGGTTAATCGCGGTGAAAGCCGGAGGACACTCCATTAACAATCCGGTTTAAAGCCATATTGATGACGCAAGGGAAGCCTAGTTGAGAACCGGTTTTTAAGCCGTTGGCTTGTGACCAAGCAGAGTCTAATGTTATGCTGTGCGCCAAGAAGCTTAAGCATTTCGCGGCAGCATGAAACAAGCTTTGATTTTACCTCAGTTGCAGTAATCGCTTTTATTGCCGCTTGGCTATCAAAGTAAAAGGTGATATCAGCCCGTGGTATCGCCATCATTAATACCTGTTTAGCAGCTGTTGGTGGCGTGATAAAACGCCCTACGAAATAAAGCCCCACCTTAAATGCGGCTTTATTTCCATGAAATCCATATAACACCGGACAGGCCCTATTTCAATTGCATTGTGGAAATAAGGCCGCATTTTCAGAAAAAAATACTAATGACCTACTATTGTGGGTGATAAGTGCCGAATTACATATTGGGACTGCTAAACCACTATGATGGGTCATTATGTCCAGAAATCAAATTTAGGATTTCCGACCTTCGCGATTAACTAAACATCTTGTAAAATAATAAAATAAGTGGACAGTTTTAGCATATTTTCATATTTTTCTGTGCAAAACGGCTGAAACATACGGTAGCTCTATATCTATGCAATGCAAACGTTCTTCTGCACTCTGGGATGTCAATGTTCGGTGAGGGTACGACATTCTACAAGCACACTATGTATAAACCAATTATTGCATCTATATTCCACCTCAAATATCAGAGCTGTTTCAATTACATTAAAAGCTGCAACAGAAATATGGAAAAAAAATTGCCCAAATTGATTCTCTTTTGAGCCAAGTTTTTTTTTTACTCGCAATAAAATCAAAACGATCTTGAATTTTTCGTATCGGCCTCATCCTCAGTTGAAATTCAAAAAAATTCTGAAAATGCATCATTGAAATTCTTGCAAAAATCCTTCTTTGCATTTGGTTGCTTTTCCAAAAACCTCAACAGCTATGAAAAATTAATTTCTGACCATTTTGTCGACGGCAAATAAGGAAACGTGGTCCTATTTATTTATAAGATTATTTAGTTATTTTTTTTGCATGAACATTCGTTATTTCACTTTTTTTTCATTTGGGACTTTTTTCCCATAAAAAGTGAAATTAAATTAGGGCTACTGACCTGCCATAGTGGGGTTCCGGGACTTCTGACTTCGAGAAAAACAGAAAAACCGAAATAAGACCCCAAGGGCATTATTTCTAAGTTGCAATGGAAATAAGACTGCAATCCTTGTAAGGGTCTAATTTCTATAAGAAATGGAAATAAGGCCCTATGCGTCCTTATTTCTCTGGTGTTATTTCACATCACCGCAGCTGTTGTCACTGCCAAGATCTCCGCTTGGAAGACCGTAGTCTGGAAACCTAAGCGAGGCGGTTAACTTGAGAGATTCAGAATAGAAGCCTGCCCTTACACCAATATCCATCTTTGAGCCATCAGTATAGATATTATTATTATTATTATTATTTATTTTCCTAACATTAATGTCTAGAAAAATATAAAACTACAGCTGTAGCAACTTAGGCTTTCAGCTGGCAGTATAGATAGCTTTTGACGACTCACTGGAGTATGGTATGTTATATATCCATTCCTCTGTCATGCATGCATGTCCTATTTAAATGTTTTTCCTGACTTTCGTCTGACTAAGTCTCAAGGCACTTTAAGCCGCTGATTCTTGAATAAAGAGGCCTAGGGTTATTTAACTAAGAATAACTTCCAGTCCCGCAGTTTAAGAGGATCTCATTGCCTGTATTGCCGGTGCACAAGAGTATTTTGCGTTTCTTAGTAACTGTCAGCCCACAGTAAGTAGTCCATTCACTTACCAACAACAGGATATATTTGGTATGTTCACTGATGGTGGGTAGGAACTTGCCAGTCGCTAGAAATGCAAGATCACCAGCGTAGTCTATTATTTTCACTCGACTTGATTTCAATTTAGAGAGTTGGCCATTCATGACAAGAACCCGGAATAGCGGTGAGAGAACTCCACCCTGTGGGGTGCCCCTGTATGTGGATACTCTCACCTTTTCCTCTGCTAACTCAGAGTTGATTTGTCTCTCTCTGAGCATACACAATATGCACTGTATTATTGCCTTTTCGACCTTGTGTTCCATCAAAGCTAGCTTAACTGTTTCGTTCTTCACATTATTGAAGGCTCCTTCAGTATCCAAGAATGTTGCAATGCTTTTTCCTTGTGTGTATTAGGCATGTTGAGCTTCCGATATACATTCCGGTTTCAGAGTGCTTCGGATGTCCAATCAATCAGCCTCTCAAAAGTTTTCAAAATAAACGATGTTAGACTAATGGAGTCTAAAGTCTTTATCCTCCGTATAGCTAGGATTAACCAGCCTTAGGGGTGAAAACTACCTTTACCTTACGATACGATAAGGGAACATACCCCCATTTAAGGCTAATATTGAAAATGCTAGGTAGGTGTGGGATGATAAGGTTTATGCTTTTCTGAAGCATCATAGGAATGATTCCATCTAGACCAGGGGACTTATACGGGCTGAATAGCCTGACGAAGCTCCGTTGATACACTAAAAAAAAGCCCTAATGAACGCGCGCATACGTAGTGCTCATCTTCAAATCATCACCAATCCGAGAAACACACGAAGTTTCAAGCGGTGAAGGAAAGAAGTTTTCGCCAGGAAGAACTCCAGTCTACCAAGCCTGATACCGCAAACAAAACTGCATAAATTAATAAACAAAACTATTAATCAAGAAATATTTATCATTTCTTTCCATTGGAACGAACTAACAACTAAGGTTTACTGTTCCTAACTTAGTATACCCTGGGTCCCCTGAGGATACCCCAGTCTTTGATAACAAGGCATATTACAAAACAAATATGTAGTTGTCGAAATAAGTGGTTTAAGGGCGAAGAATAAGTTCAATTCTTTAATTGACCCTTCAAACCTTCAAAACCGAAACTGTATTTGCTTTAGTACTATTAAGCCAAACAAACACACTGACACCATTTGCCGTTTAGCCTTGCAAAAGCGAATTACGATTCCGGGCACGGATTTCAGAAATCGAAGTGATTTCAATAATTTCCAATTATTATTATCATTGATGTTGCTATTTTCCTTAAGTGTGCTTTTATAAAAATGTAAATACACATGAATGTAAATGAGGCAATGTTGTTATTGGCTTATGACATTTGTCCATAAAGGACCAATCGTCTCTGAAAAAATGTCAATGTACAAAATCCTCAAATGAACTTTCAATTCAAATAATTCTTAATAAAAGTCTGTGTAACTAGCTTTTTTTAATCTTAATCCATCATGTATATCATTCCACTTATTTTATTTTCCAATACAAACCATTAAGGTTTATACATACATGAATATATACCTATGACGAATTTACATTTATAGTGCATAAGAAAAAACAAAATTCACAGACAACTGACACCATTTTCTTTATTCTCTCTTATCAAAAAGTTTCCATTTTGTGTCGCTTTAACTGCGCACAACTGATTGTACCAAATATATTAATCCTACTCTATTTTGGGGGAGCCTTTTTTTCAACCCACAATGATACCTACATAAACGGGACCACGCGCACTTAAATGCCATGTGATCCGAAAATTCGATTCTCTTTCTTTAAAGTGTACGTATGTATAGAATGTAGATGGATACAAACAAAATTGGGCTTTATTTAATTCATCGTTTAGCAGAAATTTAACTTCTTAAAGCTTCTCTAATTCCACAGACGTTTGCTCTCAAGTGCTTTCATTCAAAAATCAACTCTCCCATTTCTCCTGCGGCGGGCGTTTGACAATCGAATCAGGGGAAGGCAAATACACAAACAAGGTCGGTCCTTACTTTTGGGAGATTTATAAAGGTAGGTTGAAAGTAGATGTATTAAATCGACCACAGACTTACCTTATAGGAAAAAGCTCTGTCTTCTCTTTTTGTTGAATTTTTCTTGTTTTACACAAATTCGTAACAAAGCTTTAATACATTTTTTCCATTTTCAATTTGTTGTTATCATTTTTTCAACAAAACAAATCACAGACATTTTCACAAAATATATTTTTTCTTATTTTTATTCTTATGCTTTTTTATACATAAATAATATATAAGCTTTGCAATGTATAATGTATGTGTAGAAAAATATTTATTTATTTGTTTTAAATTTTTAGTTAAGGTAAATACAATCGCGGTTGTGTAGGAGACGATTTTTTTTACCAAGGACGACTTATTCCACTTGAATCCTTAAACACACTCGAACGACCAACAGCTATCACCCCAGCGCAAGGACGTCTTCTGAGACGGACTATTTCGCGTTTTAAAACGTAACCCGCACATGTGCTCGCAAAACAATTGAATTTAGATTTATTCCATTTGAAAATTGATTTTGAATATTCAATGTTCTTGGTGGAGACATTAAGATCAATTTAAAATTATCGAAACCTTGTCTTTTAGCGTCACCAGCGACCAACACGCGACGCGACAGAGTAAAATGGTTTCCAAACTGTTATGTAATAGTAACCGTTAATGAGTGCGAGTGTTCGTTTTAACGCTTTTTTTTTGTCAACTTTGTTTGCGTACAAGTTCTTGAAGGTTAGAATTTCTTTCGAGATTCGAAAAACCAAACAAAAACCTACAAATCAATCCCACTCGATGGACGAACACAAAATATTTCTCGATTGGCTGCTACTTCCCATTTCCAAGTTATCAGATTCGTCCCTTGATTTTGACAGTAAACGAACGAAAAAAAAAACAACAATAGCCGAAATTGGGACTTTTGAAGGTGGTGAGTCCTTCTTATTTTTTAATAGGTGGCTGTTTTAAGGAGGGTAGTTTTACAGTGAGAGCAAGAGAAACGAGCGCGCTCGAGACAGGTGGAAGTAAGTTTGAGGTGTTGACGCTTAACGTTGGTGATAGCGGTGGCTGCGGCGGCGGCGGAATATTTTTGAACACGCAGCGAGCTTTTTTTAAGACTGATCTAACAGGCTCAGTGGTAAACTTGTAACTGACTATAAATGACAACGAATTTCGAAATTTCAAAATTGTGCTAGGCCTGTTCGAACTTCGAAATGCAAAGCTTATGTCCTGTGGGAGTGTGTGTTTCAGAGAACAAATACATTTACAGTTATGTTCTATCGATTTCGAAAAGGGGAGGGCTAATTAGCTTTTCTAAGTCCTGTTTGTGGGAAAGCTTTACGCAATTCACCTTTGATTGGGGCAGGGATATTGTTACCTGTGAATGCGGGGAAATATTTTCAAACCAGGCACAAATGCCTACCCGATACACTATGAGTGTGAAATAACTTTAAGTTTTTTAATTACTTGACTTTTGGCGAAGGAGAATAATATCTTCCGGCGGTCATAGGTGGATGGCCTCTATAAGTGAATGATTTGACAGATTTAGAACCGGTAGTATTCGAGTGCGTTCACATTGGCAGTGTTGCCAGTTCAATTGCATTGGCTTTTGCATATTTAAATTCATTTTATTGTTTTGCGCAGAATGCAAAGTGAAGAGTGAATAGCAATAGCCCAAACCTTCACTAGAGAAGAAGCTGGAAAGAAATTAGGGAGCTGCAAATTTCTGCCGATTCTGAACGGCTAGTTAAGCAGAACTTTTTCAGCGACAAATTGAGATTGAGACTCTTGAAGGTTTATTCAGGTAAAGGTATACAATTTGAAAAAAAGAAAAAGCATTGTATTCAAAAAGGTGTAAACTGGTTAAGGGCTTGCCGTAATATAGGGTCTTTAATTTCGTGGTTTCAAGTTGGTAGCGCTGGCATTTGATATGTGTCAAACTTAACTGTCATCTGAAAGTGTCATAATATTAGATGAATGTTTGACATTTACGATAATGCTGATCATTCACAATGCCGTAGATACGCTTCTTGGGTGTTGGAATAACACTAATAACAGTAATAACAGATAATAATAACCGATTTTTCGAACAACATTTTCCGCTGAAAGCGGATGTGGTATTTATTTCAAATTTTACGGTATTCAAATTAAAGCAGTATTACAGAATTAAAGGATAATGGCTGCTTGAGGGATACCAGTGAAATAAACTCAAATATTTTGTTCACTGTCATGGGACCTCCCATGGCGAGCGGAGAGGCTGTATACCCCCAACGAAGGAGTTTTGAATTTCTTTTTTTGAATCAACGGTGGCGTCTTCAGTTCCAATAAGGCCGAACTACTTTTTGAACACCTTTACAGTCTTCTTCGACTTATTTAAAGCCCAGGCCATAAAAGGAGCCGGTCACATCAAGTGTCTGGTACTCCAGGTTTGGGGGTGACTTCCCAACTACGTAGAAAAGCATTTAGTTGCGAAGCAACAACAGGCCTCAGAAACGAACGGATATACTAAGAAGTCCTATACTGCCATGCAGTAAGAGATGCCACCTCTAACGTGTAAGGTTTCACAAATCCACCAAGAGAAATCCCTGGTTTGACGAAGAATGGAAGAATGCAGGGAGGCTCATGCAGCAGGAGGCATACAAAACTGCGCTGCAAACTAGATTTGCTCAAGAACCTTACGAGCAAAAGAGAGAACGCCGGCGCGCGTCTCAGGCGAGGGAGCATGAGAAGCGTCAGATCGAGGATATTGAGAGAGCCAACAGCAGGAATGAAGTTCGGATGTTCTATCGGAAGGTTAAACAGCTGGCTAAAGGTAATTGTGCTAAAGGGCTTTTCAATAGGGACGCTACAAAAGTAGACCGATAGGGACAGCAAACGACGCCATATTTTTTCCCGCTCTCTTAACATTTCTCTTTAGTAAGGTTTGCCATTTCATCGTGGAAAGGTATACGATCCAACAACGAGTCGAAATCGAAATTCGGAGTCAGTGGTCAACACATTAAGAGCGCTACGTACAATTTATGGTCGTCATAATCGTCCTGCCATATCAACAATTGAGCGTCTAATGGAAAAATTTGAATCCACAGACTCAGTACAAAATGTTCCCGTGCCAGTGAGACAAAGAAGTGCCCATAATGTCGAGAATATTGCTGCCGCTAGCGCATCAATTGCGGAAGACCCAAATCAGTCTCTCACACGTCGTTCTCAAGCGTTTGGCATCTCTGTGACGTCGTTGTGGCGAATTTCGCGAAAAGATCTTGGCCTACATCCTTACAAGATCAAATTGACACAAGAACTGAAGCCGCTTGATCACCAGAAGCGTCGTATGTTCGTGAATTGGGCTAAGCAACAACTTGAAAATGATCCGGATTTTCATCGAAAAATCATCTTCAGTGATGGGGCTCATATCTGGCTGGATGGCTCCAGCAAAATATGCGTTATTGGTCAGGCAACAATCCACATGTGCTTCACGAGGCACCTTCACTATTTCCTGTGGGGCTACGTCAAATCTGTGGTTTATGCCAACAAGCCAGCGACGATTGATGAACTTCGTACGAATATCGAACGTGAAATTAAAAATAGAGTGGCGCGACAGCTCTTGAAGAGCCAAGGCCTAAGTGGCCTACTCTCATCAACAATTCTCTGGGTGCGTGTGAAGAATTGAGGGGACCTACAATTTAAAGCCGATTCCGAACGGCAAAGTTGAGAAGCACTTTTTCATGACAGATGATACTCTTGGAATTTTTGTCAGTTCTTCGCAAGAGGCAGTGTCCGTGATAGATGAAATAAAAACTTTGGGCCCGAGTAGGATTCGAACCCACGACGTTCTGCTTAGCAGCCAACGCACCTAACCACTAAGCTACGGACACGTGAAATTGCAGCAGTATTTATGCTTGAAAACCGTCTAAAATTGGGTTCAGCGTCTGGACTTCTGCAAGCGTGCCCGTGGTGAAAATGCAAAAGAAATTGAGTCCAATTTATAATGGCATCAAATGTACTTCCACAGGAATAAAAAATTTCATTGATATCCAAAACAGTTTTTGTTTTATTTAAGAAATTGTTTGTAGTGTCCCAATTGAAAAACCCTTTAGAATCGATACCTGCAGAGATATACATGGGAACATCATAGTAGAATCGCAGTCAATGCTGGGGATTTGGAAAAACTACTTCTGTAGACTGTTAAACGGCGATGAGGAACGAAATCCCGCCGTCAGGCAGGAGCCTTTCATCGGACACGATGATAGCCAACAAGTCGCCAACAGTAGGCGAGACGTTCTAGATACATACATAGGAGCTTGCACCAAATTATCTGTAAGATATGGTCGGAAGAATATATGCCCGATGAAATAAACCTCAGCATTGTCTGTCCGATCCTGAAGAATTGAAATCCTCTAAACTGTTCCAACTACAGAGGAATCAGCCTATTTAACGACGCCTAAAAGATCCTCTCTGCCATAATATGTGAACGTCTGAAGCCTTTCGCCAGCAGTCTGATTGGTCGTGATCAATTTAACTTCACACCAGGAAATTCAACCATCGACCAAATTTTCTCTTTGCGGCAGACCCTGGATAAAATATTTGAACTCTAATTCAACACCCGCCACATTTTTATCGCATCTACAGGGACGTACTCTGTAAAGCTAATTTGTTTGTGCAAAATGACGATGGAGAATTCACGCTGCGCCATCAAGGTTAGCAACGAGCTTACGGAATCTTTCGAGTCAAAAAAGGATTCAGACAAGGCGATGCACTGTCATGCGATTTCTTTAACATTGTTCTTGAGAAGATAGTGCAGAACTCCAACGTCAACACCAGAGGCACTATCTTCCAAAAATCTGTTCAACTTCTCGCGTACGCCGATGATATCGATATAAAATGGGAAGAACACAGCGTGATGTCAATGGCGCCTTTGTGAGAATTGAAACAGAAGCGGCAAAAATGGGCTTAGCGGTAAATGAGATGACTAAAAAACGAAATATATGCTGTCTTCGAGGAAGGACACCGAACACCGACGCCTCAGACAGAACGTCACAATAGACGCATACAACTTCGAGGTAGACTCCTAGGAGTTTTTTTTTATTTTCTTCGACGATATTCCCGAGGGACGTACAAGTAGAGGAAGACCGCGACTCAGGTGGCGCACCCAGGTGGAAGAGGACCTCAATCAACTTGCTATTAAACAACGGTAAAGGCAATTTTTTTTTTATCGAAGCAAATCAACAACCTCAAGTAATTTGCTTGTCAAACTTATTTCTTGATAGAGTTATCAATTTGCATATTAATTAAGCGTTTAAGACATAGATGCAAGAAGGTGCCAACAGGCAACTATGATAATGATAATGACCATTACATTGCAATATTTGTTTCTAGGTTATCTGAATATTGAACAAATTTCAAATCAAGCATATTTGCTGTTAATTTTCCACAACTCCCTAACCTGCTGGAAACACCATAAATACATAATAAATTCTGTCCCATCATGTTAAAACGAATGCGCCATTAATACCCTTGAATCTATACGTATATATCAAGCGAATAAATACCATAATACATAGTTTTATTGCGTGCTTAAACACTTCTGGTTTTAATCGAACTTTGACCTTCTTCCACTGTAAATTCGAGCGTCCTTCATCAGTTGAACACGCCAATATACTTAATCATAATTGAAAACCTTGTACGACATGTTAATTAAAAAAGTAAACATAATAATTAATCAAATGTTTCACGCTTTAGTAGTATCCCTTAATCAAGATTTACACATGTAAACCTGCATGAAATTCATTCAAATTTGAACACGTCGACATGCACGCATACTATCACAAAACATTTCAAGAATTTTCGATACAAGAAATGTTGGCAAATAACGTTTAAGAGCATTTGCCTTCAACATTTTCAATTTCAAAATATTGAGTAGTTTGAATTTTCGTGAAAAGTTAATGTGGCAATGCGAATGTAGGGTTGTGATTGTAAGCACTTCTGAGCTCGGTAAATAACCTGACACGAAGGGGTGGTTCCATAATAGTTTCATAGAAAAAAAAAGTCCCTTGTTTCCAAAATAAAATCCATTTGAATTATTTATTGATAAACTTAAATGACGTCAGAAAATCATTTGATTGGTCATTCGAATAGTTGGAGGGTAAAGTAAATTGATGAGAACCTTGAAATTGCGATAGTATTTACGTACTTACTTATGCCTGTACGGTCCCTCGCATGCACTCTCCAGTCGCCAAAAACAAGCGCTCTGGCATCTGCAGTCACTATGTCCTTGTACCGTAGGTTCGGTATTCTTTGTCGCCTCGAACCTTGGATGCTGTGATGAGAAGACTTTCTTGGCTGGAGCGCTGTCGTTTATTCGCTCGATGTGGCCGATCCAATGTAGTCGTTCTCTCTTGGCTTTCTGGACTACATCCACAAGCACAGCTCTTTGGGAGCGACCTAGAAGCTGGGTGGATCGGTTGAAGATTGTGATTGCGTAATATCTACTCCAGGACTATGTTGAAGAAGTCACATGACAGCCAGCGAATCTACTTGTCTAAACCTATAGCGCATGGGCATATGAAGCTTACAGACCAGTTAGTGGGCATGCATTCTTCAAACATTACAAACAATTCTAACTAATATGCGACTGTTAATGGACTGTGTGCAGTGTTAGCAGATGTGCAGATTTGTCTACATTTTGCAGATTTACCACCCATAGACAATAGACTTTCGAAAAAGTGCCATTTTTATATTCTTTTCTTCATTTTTTGTTCCCTTTAAAAAAATTTCAATTAATCGAAAGCACTGCATACACTATACAGCCAGCTACATTTCATTCAGTTCAATTTTAACCAACAAATATTTGAATTGTAAGGAAAACACAAAGTCAAGCAAGAGCTTTTATATCCTAAAATCTATGTTGCTCTAGCTTTAACTAAGTCATCGTCGTCGTCGCCTCGTGACGACGGACGGTTCGCTATCTTATGCGCATTTCCTACAAAAACTGGTTGTGAATTGTATTTGGATGAGTTGTTGAAATTCATACAAAACTCTTTCTGCTACGCGGTGTTTTTTTTTTTTTTTTATAATAAGCACCCACTCAAGGGTTTTTTTGTACCCTTTTCATGCCAGAGACACAGTGACTGCTTTAGGAAAGAGGAAAGGGGTTGGAGAGGAGGTGCCGGTGAACATTGGTCTTAAATTCCTGAACATTGCAATGATATCGAAAGACAGAGTGTGGAAGGGAGTTCACATTCGCGTATTTCGGCTAAAGAACGTCCGAAGTTGGGCTCGAGGGTAAACTGATGGGCATTCCTTGAAGCGCGAGTATTACGGGCGAATTGTTTAAGGGGAGGAATGCAACTGGCTATTTCACAAGACCACATACCGTAAAAGTAACGATAGAACAGGGAGAGACACGAAACGTTACTACGGTGGTCTAACGATGTGAATGAGTTGGTTATGTCTCTATCACCAATCATTCTAACGGCTCTTTTTTGTATACCGTCCAAGAGGCTTAAGTACATATGAAGCTGGAGCACCAGCTCACAGATGAGAATTGTATAATAGCCAGATCAGACGGGGAGAAAAATCTGTCAGAGAAAAATATGTCAGATTTATAGTTTGATATGCGCTGTTATTCCTTGAACAAATGCTGTTGAACTTCCTTATAACGCAGACGAAAATGTTAAACGGGATGGATATACACAGTTCAAATGCTTGTCAAGCACGTTCAATTGTATTTGTGAAATAAATTACACGTATAGAAGAGTGTGATTTTTTTCACAAATACCATTGAACATGCTTGACAAGCATTTGAACTGTGTATATCTCGCATTATTACCGCATTTTTGATAACTCTAGCTATCTTACACATTTAACGTACTCGGTTTTTTCTCTGATCGCAGGTCACCAAATTAAGGAGCAAATGAGTTCACCTTAAAACCACTTTCATAGTTTGCCTGAACAATTTGTTATTTAAAAATCATTTACGTCATTGGCGTGATTTGCGGTGACGAAGAGAAACTTGCTTACATCAATTTCACTACTTGGTGGCGCACATGTAAATGAGTCTGAATTTATATTGAACGCGTACCATATTTCCTGTCACTTTGACAACTGGCTTGACATTTCTATGTGAACATTTTCGTACAAACACAAGTATTTTTGTTTACACCATTTTTGTTCAAGAAGAAAAAGACATCAAAAACATTTATAATTCCACAAAAATTGATTTTTTTCCAAGAAAAAGATGGAGGAATTTAAAGTCCCCAATGCTGTACCCAAAGCTTCCCCCAAACCAAACGACGAAAAAAACAACACACTCGTTCCAACTAAATCCACCGAATTGAAATCCCAAACAAAACAATTACCCAGTTGTCCCTATGTCGAGCCACACTGGTCAGCTTGTCCCTCCAAGGAATATGAATACAAATTCGAAGTTCTCAAAACTGGACAGATTATCGATGAAGTGAAGGATCTTCAAGAAAAACCATTCTGGATATTTGGACGCTCACCGGCCGGCACTGATATCGAAATGGCCCATCCAACAGTGTCCAGATTTCATGCGATTTTTCAATACCGCCCAAAGTTGGAAAGTGATGATACTCCCGAAAATAAGAAACAAATCGAAGAGGGTTGGTATATTTATGACATGGGAAGCACTCATGGAACATTTTTGAATAAAATGAGAATCCCGCCAAAAGCATATATCCGGGTCAAGGTAGGCCATATGCTGAGGTTAGGTGCTAGTATGAGGAGCTACATTTTACAGGGACCTGAGTTCGATCAGGAACCTGAATCAGAAATGTCAGTAACTGAACTCAAGCAAATGCGAGTTAATGCCGATGAACAAAAGAAGACTAATGCCGCCATTCAATTGGAAGCAATGGAAAGGGAAGATGTCACTTGGGGAATGGGCGAAGATGCTGACGAGGAAACTGATCTCTCGATTAATCCATATGCAACTACCAACAATGAAGAGCTCTTCCTTGACGATCCCAAGAAAACCTTGAGAGGATTCTTTGAACGCGAAGGACTTGAGTTGGAGTACAAGTGCGAAGAGATGTCGGTTGGTACTTTTGTGTGTCGGATTGAACTTCCGGTGGACGATTTAAATGGTAAACAAATTGTGGCAGAAGTTTGTCATAAGGGGAAGAAGAAAGAGTGCGTGGTGCAGTGTGCCCTAGAGGCGTGTCGCATTCTGGACAGGCATGGCGTTTTAAGGCAAGCCAATCATGGTAAGCGATGTATTTCAAAAACTGTTACAAAAGACGAATTCATTTATTTTTTGCTTAGAACCTTTAAAACGGAGAATTGTTCAGCCTGATTCCGACGATGAAGACGACTTCTTTGATCGAACTGGTGACGTTGAACGAAAGAAGATGCGCAAATCGACAACAAGCACAAGTGTGACCCTCACATACGACGATTTGGTAAGTCTTTTGAAGCTCCTCACCTTTTTCGGGTTTTGAATATTTTCCAATTCTTAAAGCTCATTCAAGAAAAAGAAAACGAGGTGAAACTCAATGAAGTCAAAGCAAAAATGGATGAATACCACAAACTCGCCCGCGAAGTGAAAGAAGCCAAGAACAAGCAAATCGAAGATCTCGACACGTTCATGGAAAATTTAACCGATGCTGAGACAGTCTTGGAAAAATCTGACTTGTGGAAGCTGCAAATGGAGCACAAACAATTGCTTGCGGATCAAAACAAAATCAAACGTTTGATTCAAATTGCTAAGCCCGTTGAACTGCCAACAATAAATCAAGCCGTTGAGGGAGTTCCGCAGAAACCAAGGCAACTGCCAATGATCGGAAAACGAAATCAGTTCTCGTATCAAACACTGAAGCCAGTAAGAATGCCGCCGAATCAGATGCCCAGAAAGACTGTGGTTAGGGATAGTGAATTCAAATCGGATGAGGAGGAGGTCGAGGAGGAAGACGAGAATCCTGCTGCAGTGAATGCAAATAGTGAATCCGTTCCTAAAGAGCATGTTGAAGAAAAACAAACTAGCAAAATCTATGGCCCGGCTTTTATTCCAGAAGAGATACCCTCTCCGTCCAATGTGACTGAAGAAATTGTTAAAGAGGAGCTGCCACTCGAAAAACCAACTGCTGTCGAAGCTGCGACAAGCAAGGAATCGCCAGAAGAGTCACCTGCAATAAACGACGAAGCTGCTGCGGTATTGGCGTCAAATAAAAGAAAGCGTCAACGGCAAAGAATTCGAGGCAGACGTGAAAACGTTGACATCGAGGACGAAGGCGACTACGAGGACACCGAAAAGTATGCGAAGTGGCTCCCACCACAAAACCAGTCGGGCGACGGAATCACTTCCTTAAATGACAAATTTGGATACTAATATAAGAAAGTATATAAATTGACTCTTTCCCAAATAGCTTGTAAGTTTTAGACATCTAACATTTTGCGGTTATTATTTTGCGCCAGATTATTAATAGAATTTAATATTTTGAATCACCTCCAGTTGGAAATTTAATAAAATTATGTAAATCGAGAACAGAACTTCCATTTTAACGTTCGATCTTGTACAAAAATGAAGCTTTTATTTGAAAGAAAGACAAAATTACTGAAAAACAAACTATTCCTCCTGTAATCGAAGTCGATGTTGCGTTAGAAAAGCCACATCGAAGATAGCTTCTTGGTTCAGCAGCTCGTCAACTTCGTATTTCAGACTTTCCTCATAGGCATACAGTATGCTTGTGTCGAACAAAACCATTTTGCACTGGGACAGGGCAAGAATGCAATTCCTCAAGCGCGCAATCACTTCCCGATCACCTCGCGGTACAACTTCGTTCAGATTCTGAGCAAATCCACCATCACCTTCGACTTCGGAATTGACAGTTGGCGATATCCAAATGAAACCATTGTTTCCCAGAATTATCGATGCCCCACAAGGCAAATTATGAAAATGAGTTTTTCTTCTCTTAACCAGAGAAGGAAAGACCTTGACAAGAATGCCTTGTGAAAGCTTGCCATACTTGAGCGAACGAGTGTAGAGCGAGAGCGTTCCCTCATCGTAAATATTCTGTACTTCGGCTGAGATGAGGTCGCCTTCCTGTAGATATTTTCGCATCATTTGTTCGTCCTCCACTCCACGACGACGCAATTCTCCACCGGGAAGATTCACAGATGATAAAAGCAAAACCGAATCTAGACGTGAGTTTGTGTTGACTTTCCATCTTTTCTGTTGAACTTCTGTAATGCGAGCAACAACAACATCGCCGATTTCACCAACATATCTGCTTTTAAGTGGTTTGATTGATATCAGTTTGTTGACTTGTTCCATGACTCCAGCTACGGAAGCTTTGATGTCCTCGCCTTCGACGTAGGTACCGTGGCCTTTCATGAAACCTTGCTGAGCGGTTACTACTTCTCCGGGTGTAAACAAACGAGGTATTCGATTTTCGTTTTGGGAGAGAAGACTCATGTTAACACGGTCTATTGCCAGACGGATGTTCACGTTTGTAGACATTTTTTTTTCTATTTTTAATATCAGAATAAAGTGCAATATTTAAAATTAACAAGATTTTTGTTTGCAAATTGAGCAGGTTAGAATTGAAATGTCAAAAGATTTAACATGTTGATGACTCATTCACAATAGCTTAACAAAAACAATTAAGTCACAATGGTGGATTTTTAAAATTGTAAGAGGGTGATCCATATTTAAAATAATTAATAAATAATATTTTTCTGACGTTTAATATATCGAAGTATGGTGGATTTACATTCATCTGTATATTTTCTTCTGCATAAAAGAGTGATGCAACATATTTAAATCATGCTCGTTCCATAGAGAAGGGAATCCAAAATGCAGAACATTTTGGCAAATGAAGATTATAAGAAACAGGAATCATAAGGATCAAGATTATGGTAAACACGAATATGTTCATCTTGATTATAGCATATTCTTCTGCATTTAAAAGTTCCTATTAAGTTGTATAAATTACATTTGTCAGCAGTAACTCTCTTTTTCTCACTTGAAAACATAAAAATCAAAAAAAAAGCTATCAATTTTTCTGTACTGAACCAAAAAGACGGACAAGTAACAAGAGAAGTAAGACTGCTGATACACGATGAATCATAAGTCGTTAATCTTTTCAAACTACGATGGTGTAAATGTAAAAGCAATACAAAATTGGAAGAGATGAAAAGGAAAATAATTTGCCCTGTAAGTGGCAGGCAAATTTTTGTATGACTCATTATTGACGTTCTTGACTTCTCACTTGCTATTGGATTAAAGAGGATTGTCAAATTTGAGTCGTGACTGTTTGACTCAAAGGATAGAATTTTAAAAGTAAATTCGAAAAAGAGTGATGACTCATGAGTCAACTTGTAATAACAGTCTTTACTGATAAGCTTCTTTTCATACCGAAAGTAAACGCAGAAGAAGTGAACGAACTGCATTTTTAATTAAAAAACAAAAAAAATTATGGGCATCCAAAGAAATTGCGACTCTTGATTCTGTCATCGGGCCATACAAAATTATGGCAACTATAAAGGAGTACCTATTATGCGCTCTTCTACTCTTTTGTATAGTTGATTACATCTCATATGCTTTATTATTCTTAAAAGTTGCAGATCAAGATGTTACTGATGATTGTAAATCCACTTTTGTCCTGCTGAATTTTCCTTACGTCTAATGGCTGACTGAAAAATCGGAAAAGAAAGCGTCAAAAGATACGTTCCATTACTGCATTGGTCATTCCAAATGGAACCTTTGATAATAAATTAATTTAAATGTTGCGAAGAATGAAGTTTCCTGAAAGTATCTCTTAAAGCATTAACATCTTAGAGCTCTTCAAAAATATCTTGAGTGTGTGCTGAGATGCTGGGAATTGAGGTGACATGCAATTACTAACTCGTGACAAATATTACTCTCGGATGCTTGCAGATATTCCGCAATAGACTGTACCCATGAAAAATTCAATAAAGACATTTTACTGGTTAACGCACATAATCATCAAGCAATGGATAGTACCTATAATTTGATTGGTATTTTTTAAGTACACACTTATAGTAAATTATGGCTTCAGTTGTCACATTCATTACTTTAGGAAAAATAAACAAAACAATTTGTCATATTTATTTCAGAAATAAATTTAAAAGTATTTATTCAATTTTGGAACTCAAATCAAATCTTTTTGTTTTTTTTTTTTTTAATTAAATACCGTTAAAAAATATGGATGCGAACGACTCAAAAGTAAGTGTAAAAGTGGACTTAGTATGTAATATGCACTAACAACTTTTTTTTTACTAATATATACCCGAAAGTCAGATGCGAATTTAAAAATTTGGCGTTTATGTGAACACATTAAAGAAACTGTTTTTTACAATAATATACACCTCAAATTTGAACATTCTCCCAATGATCACAATGGATATGGATTGATAGAAGGTATTAACCCTTTTCAGAGGAGGCTCAAACATTAAGCTTTTGCTTTGATTTTAGATTCAAAATTTATAAGCGAACTGAAGAAATATCAGGATGTCTTGAAATTGTCTGATGCTGATATTCAGGATGTAACTAATTATTTTAGAATTCGAGATGGGAGGATCGCTTATAATCAATTTATGGGAGTCTTATGCAAAGGTGAGAAAATTAAATTAACTAGGTATCTTCTCATATTTATTAAACTAACATATTGATTCTAGACACTAACACAGAAGGAGTTGAGCTTCAGGGAAGCGATGCCAATAAAGTCAATACCTTAACTGACCTGGAAAAACGTCAGTTATGTATTCTCCTCATGAGAATCGCCAAACTTATAATTCTGCCCTTATTGCCATATTTTCAAGACTATGAAATGGTAAGTCTTCTCTCGTTTCAAAATATAAGAAATCTTTTAGGATGAAGTTCACGAAGTATTTGAATTTACCCGTTGCTATAACAAAGTTTAAAGTAAGTTCGATGTGCGCTCTGTGGTGCTCTGATTTCGCACTCAGCTATTTGATGTCGCTCTTTTTTCGCCCCGGTGCATTTCACCCTTGTTCGCTGTGTATTCAACTTTTTGTTTCGGGTTATGAGGGCAGCTCATAGAATCCGTCAAGTCGTCAGTTTCAAAATATGCGTTGCTGTCAACGTATTTGCCGGATGGATTCGTCCCATAGAATACGTTGTATACTTTGACAAGGAACACATTGAACTGACTGTTCATTAAATTTAATTGTCAACGGATTTGCGAAAGCAGAAAGTAGAAAGTTGACCAACTCCATTCGTAGCATCCTTCACGTACTCTGCATATGGGATGCGTTCAATAAGAACAATTGTGTATTATATTTTGAGCTGTCAGTTGAAAACGTCAACGCTGACAGATTGACGGACTTTATGGGTCACCGCCTTGAATTGTAGAGCAACAAAACACCAAAGAGAAAGAAATGTAGTTCCCGATTAAAAGCAGAACTAATGCGTTCGTAGTGAAAGCAAAACCATAGAAATTTTTTGGTTTTTTGACAGTTCCGTTTAGGGACATAACAAGAACCGGAACGCCCCAGGGCTGGTAACATCGAACAAACCTAGTATTTCTATTTAACAGTTCTCTTTTCAAATATTTTTAGATAACAAACAATGGTGGGTCTGTTACTGTGGCTCACTTTTCAAGAGTCTTGCATTTTATGAAACTTGATATTACGGAAAAAGACTTTATGCTGCTTTTAAAACGTTACATGCTAAACTCATATACCGTAAATTATTTGGCATTCCTCAAGCATATAGATGCTTTGAAAGTATATTTGAAAAACCAAGGGTCAAAAGTCCTTCTTCCAAACGATGTAATATCTACTTTGGATAAACTACTAGACTTGGCTCAAGTGAGCCTCAATAAAACTTTATATTGTTTATAGAAAGACATTTCCATTCCTGGAAATTTGATTGATCTCGAAATACCAGAGCTGCCAATACCAAAGGCCAAACAAGCTGCCAGTACGAAAATTGATTATAACGCTGATTTGGTCAATGATATAATTCAACGAATCCAACGTTATGTATATGAAAATCGAGTTCGAATTACAGAATTTATGGCACCATTTGATCTTCTGAACGTGGGACGGATAACAAAACCACAATTTGTACGTGCTTTAGATTGTGTTGGAATTTCTGAATCAAAGAGATTAAAGTTATGCACGCCAGAAATTGATTCCGTCGCTAAAAAGTATACCGATGTTAACGGTAATATTAAATGGAAAGAGTTTACCGATGAGGTGGATAGAGGTATTTTTTTTTTATGGGTTAAGTGCAATATTTAATTAAAAAATAATTTATAGTTTTCACTGAAAAAAATTTGGAGAAACATCCACAGCTTGAGGTTGAGTCACCGTTGAAATGTGTAAAGTTCCTCCCAAAGCCAGGTCAAGAAAGTTGGCATCGCCAACACACATCTGTTCGTGAACTTTGTGAGGAAACAATTCAAAAAATACAAAATAAAATCAATACGAGGGGAATTTATTTGTATCCGTTTTTCAAAAACTACGATAAGTAAGATGTTCCGTAGTTAAAAAATATATTTATATATTTTGTTTCCTTAGATTAAATAAGGGATACTGTCGTCCGAACCAGGCCTTGCAAGTTCTTATAAGTAATGCCATTTTACTTTCGGATGAGGAATTTCAAGCTTTGAAAACACGTTACTGCAATGAAATGGGCTTTAATTACATCAGGTTCTTGGAAGAGGTTGATCCTCTGGAGTATGCCGTTCCGAAGGTAAGACTTATAAAATGAACGCGTTCAGTTTCGTATTGAATTAGCAATGGCTTTTTATAAGTTTTCTATGTAGTAGAGAAAATTGTTAGGTGAGACCATTTAATAGGAGCTAACCAAGCATTGTTTCGTGCCTTAACGCTTAAGTTCCAAGCTTCTAGGAAATCAGAATAAGAAACATCAGAACCACTCAGGCATCCAAACAAATATTTTAGAAATTTATTCCATATTACATACAGGGTCATTCATTTTTCTGTTTCGACATTAAATAAATACAGTGAAACGACAGCTCTTGAAGAGCCAAGGCCTAAGTGGCTTACTCTCATCAACAATTCTCTGGGTACGTGTGAAGAATTGAAAGGACCTACAATTTAACGCCGATTCCGAACGGCAAAGTTGAAAAGCACTTTTTCTCGACAGACTGATACTCTCGGAAGTTTTGTCAGTTCTTCGCAAGAGTGCCCGTGATAGATGCTGCTTAGCAACCAACGCACCTAACCACTAAGCTACGGACACTACAACAACAAAAAAAACACAAAATATAAATTTGATGATTGTATTCCTATATAATAAACCATAACATTGAGAAGTTGGATAAGCAGAGTCAGCGAAAAAAGCACTCATACGCCATAGTGTCCAAATTTGAAAATATTATATACATTTTTAAAGGAGTTGGATTCGGCTTAAAGTAAACGAAAGGTATTTACATTGAATTGTCCCCATCGAATTTTTGAATATAATACGCAATATGGAGAGGTATCCAACGAGATGGAAATGGGTCATTATGGTGTATATGACGAAACGAATGGCAGAAAAAACCAAACCCAGAATAACAAAAGTCACGGCATAGAGCGTTGTGAGAAACGAAAATGAATTGAATAAAATGTGTTGATCTTTACTGATAAAGCGGTCCAGAGCATTTTGGCCTTGACCTTAGCTTGGCTGGTCAGCAAATAAGGCCGTGTGCGAATTGGGTTAAAAATGGGTTAAAACTTGACGTTTGATTAAATTGACACTTCGCATTGAATAAATTGTGTTAAAAATTAGACAAGCTGCGGAGCAGGTTAAAATATGACAGCAGTGGTTAAAAATTCATCCATTTTTAACCACAATTCATCGAATTCGCACACGGCCTAAGTTTTGCAAACTCAAAACGAAATTCAGCAGAACGATAGCCATAAGCATTCGTTAATTTATTACGAGTATCTTTTTCAACGATTCTCGTTTTGCAAATTTTAGAGAGTGGTAAGGGCCCAGGAATTCATCCACATTATCGTATTTTTTCAAATAATTTTCGTTTAAGACCGTGTGCGAATTGGATGAATTGTGCTTAAAAGTAAATTGATGAATTTTTAATCACTACTGTCATATTTTAACGTGCTCCGCAGCTAGTCTAATATTTGCATATATGCTACTCCTACTAAGCCTCCTCGAACGCAAGGTAGAACTGTTTTGATCTCATCAAAATATACGAGCGAATTACTACCATTGCCAATAACAGGGCGGGTTTCCAACACAAAATTCAGCCCCGTGATAAGACCAGGAGTATATATACAAAGGTCTAGTTTTCAACACATTTTATTCAATGCGAAGTGTCAACACATTACCAAACGTCAAGTTTTAACCGCTTTTTAACCCAAAACGCACACGGCCTTACAGTTGTTGCTGATATATACGTATCAGTTCATCCATTTCGTGGTTATGGTTTCAAGTTGGTAGCACTGACATTTGATCAAACTGAACTGTCATCTGATATGAATGTTTGCTATTTACGATAAATGAATCGCTTGGCAATCAAACAAACGCGTTAAAATAATGGTAGTTAAAACGCAGCCACTTTTCGGGCATCACGCGATGATAATGGCCGTCATAATAGACCGACTACGCAACCAATCGGTAAAATTGTGAAAAAAAAACTCGAACAGATTGGAAGCGTTACTGATATCGCAAGGCCTGTGCATCTAGCTCTCTTAGTTGAAAATATTGCTGGTTCTAGGATAAGTTTTGGTGATGATCCAAATTAATCGATTACCCGGCGTTCGCAGCAATTGAACGTGTCTTACACCTCACTATTGCGTATTTTGCATTTGGATTTTCATCTCCACCTTACAAAGTTCTAATCACGCAACAATTGAAACCTGCTGACCAATCACAACTTCGAAGATAAACTTCTTGGACGTTTCAGAAAAAAAAAATCAAATGATACAAAGAGTAATTCTTCGAAGATGCAAATGAGCAGATGGTTACAGTCAATTTGGAGCGATTCGGTGAAATGATAACAGATTTTTATTTGACCGGTGATTGAAGATTATGATTAAAAATTCATTTTCAAGCACAATTCATCCAATTCGCACACGGTCTAAAATGAAAATTATTTGAAAAAATACGATACTGTGGATGAATTCCTGGGCCCTTACCACTCTCTAAATTGTGCAAAACGAGTATCGTTGAAAAAGATACTCGTAATAAATTAACGAATGCTTTTGGCTATCGTTCTGCTGAATTTCGTTTTGAGTTTGCAAAACTTATTTGCTGACCAGCCAAGCCAAAATGCTCTGAACCGCTTTATCAGTAAAGCTCAACACATTTTATTCAATTCATTTTCGTTTCTCACAAACGCTCTATGCTGTGACTTTTGTTATTCTGGGTTTCGTTTTTTCTGCCATTTGTTTCGTCATATACACCATAATGGCCCATTTACATCTCGTTGGATATCTCTCCATATTGCGTATTACATTTAAAAACTCGATGTACAATTTTTTGAACAGATGAGTTTAAAAGGAAGATGGGAAACCAAGCTGTCAAAATGACAATGCCTATTATTGTCGCTTTATTTTACGATGATATTGAAATTCATGCTCAGACTAAATTACTTATCAATCCGAAAATTACCACAATAATCTTTGTTTACTTTTCCAACATTTAAGGCTACTTTTTCGTCAAAAGAAAAAATAAAAACAGAGAAGAAAAAAGAAGAACATTGCAGTGCAAAGCGCACACAAGAAGACATGATTCAAGTACTTTCAAAAATCAGGAAACAAATTGGTGTCAGTAATGCAAAGGTGATCGATTTCTTAATCGATTACGATCACCACAGACAAAATCAAATTCCAGAAGCGGATTTCCGGAGAGGGTTAGATAATGCAAATATAAAACTAACAGTTCCAGAGGCTGATATCATTTGCAACATGTAAGGGATTTTTTCCTTGTTGTTTCTTTCAATTTTAAAATCCATTTTTAACAGCTTCCGTTCGAGAAATCGAGGTTGCCATGTTCGTTACCGTGACTTTTGCAAAGCACTTGATGAAATTTTCATACAGCGCCCATTTGGTGAAGAGAATATGTTACCAACTCCATTGAAACACTTCCCATGCGTAGATTGTGTTGAGTGTTTCCTAAATTTCGAGGAACGAACAATAGCATCGAAAGCCCTACAAAAACTGGCAAATAAACCTGATCAAATATCAAATCTTCAATCGATATTTAAAGATTTCGACAAGGAAAATTGTGGCACGGTATCGCAAAATCGATTCCTGAGAGCATTGACAGTCCGTGATATGCACAACATGATAAGTAGCCGTGAGTTTGAGGTTGTTTGCAAGTGTTTTGGATACGAGAGAGGTATTAAACCAAAGAAGCATCCCAAGTTTGAGATCACAAAACATTTTTTTTTTCTTTTAATTCTAGGATTGACTATTGAGTTTAACTACCGAGATTTCTTGAATATCCTTGACATTCTGCATCAAAATGGACAAGTGAAGCGCCATTTTTGAATCAAATTACCTACTATGAATGATGGAATTTTTCATTTTTGGGGGAACAATAATAAAAAGAGAGCCATAATATTTGATTGGTGTTACATTTCTGTTTATGTTTATAAGTCAAAACGTTATAGCTGAATTCTGAGAGGGAACTTTCGAGGTGAAAAATATTCGGGGTAAATCAAGCCGAGTGTTAACTCTAAACGGGAAACGTTATGATGAAGTTCATCTCTCTCGTAATCAATGGTTGTTTTGGAAAATAAAGGTTTTATAAAATTTGGATCAGGGATCTAATTTTCTATGTTTGAATTGAAGACGAAAACCAAAAATCAAAATTTATAATTTTATAATTTTTATTTTCTTTTTTTTTTTTTTTTCTGCTTTGCTGCAATAATGAACACACATTCTGCAAACAGTGTGTAGGGATTTTAAAGTACCTACGATTTTTAGTAATTATAAACGTCAGGGCCAAATGCCTGGAAAAAATTAAAACAACATCCTTCAGCTGTAATTTGTTTTTGTGTCATTTAACACTGCAGTTAGGCTGCGTCCGTCAATTCAATTTATGTATTTGAACAACTTCAGCAAGTTCTTCCGCGTTTCAGTTCCGTACCCTAAAGCTTTGGGCCTTGGGCGTCCTGGTCTACGCCCTCCTTCCAGTGCAAATTTGGTCTGCCGCACTGTCTAATACTATAAATTATACCGCAAAGGACTCCGAGCCAGTTCCTCTGCGCTCATACGATCTAGGTGTCCAGCCCACCGAATTCAACCAAGCTTAATTTTTGTCGTCTGCTTCGTGGTAGATTTGTTATACATATCTCGTCCGTAAGACTTCCCTCAAACGCGGGTAAGAGTTCGGAGTGCCTTTGGCGAATCACCCAAGTCTCACATCCGTAATTGAGTAATGGTAAGACTATCGTCTTATACTACAGCAATTTCGGAGTAATGGTAAGATTTTTGGATTTAAAGAGCCTTGAAATACTAAAATAGGTTGTTGAAGGATCGCACTACTTGGAATTCATGCTCATCCACCTTGATAGTTGTTCTTCTGTATTACCAACGTATTCTGCAGACGGGGCCAATATGTACTTAATTTTTCGTGCCTCATTTATTAACAGCTTTAGGTTTCATGCCACCTGTTCGATCTGGATAAATGAGGATTACACAGCTTGTGGTGATGTCTCCAGATTTGCTCTCCAAGTTCAATGGTGTCATAGGCTTGCCAGACCAGAGCATTGGAGTTCATCTGCTCTATATGACCAAGCTATCTGAGACGCTGGACCTCGACTCTTCTGTCTAGGTCCGTGTCGTTGTTCTCCATCAATGCACACGGGGCCTTAGGTAACCCGAAGAACTTTCCTCTCGAAAACAGCCTAAGGCACTTTCAACCGACTTTGTAAATTTCCATGCTTCTGCATCATACAGCAGGGCTAGGATGATGAGGGTGTTGTATAGTTTTACCTTAGTTGATCGAGAGGGCTTTTCCACTCAATTGCTTTCTTAGCCCAGAGAAACAACGATTAGCAAAAGTTATTCTTCGTATGTGTTATTGCCCGCGTTAATAGCGGAGCCGAGGTAGACAAACTCCTCTACTGCTTCGGCGTTGTATGCATCTATTGTGACGTTCTGATTATAGTATTCGCGGCTCATTTTTTTCAATTCGACTCGCTTCGTATTTTATTATGTATTAACGAACTCGCGATGAAGCGAAAATATTTCTTCCCACAATCCAATGATTTGATACTTTTGGTTTGACTATTTCTTCCAATATTCCAGTGATTTGAATAAACACTCTTTCGCCTTCGAATTCGTTAATTGGTCGAATTCAAAAGAAAGAATCAGCCTTATGATGGTAGCCCATCGGAAGAAAATTTTATCCGATTTGTACGAATTGTTCAATTTTCCTATGATTTTAACCCCTCCGACAGTAAAATCGGACAGATCTACGAAACAAAATCTTAGTTGCGTTGGAAATTTAAAATACATGCGATGCTATGCAGTGAACTGTGTAAATATTTGCGACGCTTATGCTTTGCGTTTTTTTTTCTTTCCGATTCTTCCCGATAGAAAATCAAACGTGAAAAATTGTCCGAAAAATATAAAATATATATTTTTGTAAACTAGTAAATGTCAAATGAGTGCGTTGTTTTACGTCAATTTTTCTTCTCAAATTCGGGTACCGTGAATACAAAAATCTTCCGATCGGAACATTTCTCCGATCGGATATTTTTCCGATCGGCTACCATCATAGGTCTGAATGTGAAAGAGAAAGCAATAATTGAAAAATGTCAGTCGCTAGCAAAACGATTCGACGCGAATCCCACAATCAGGCCCCTGGTGTTGACGGTGGAGTTTTGCATTATCTTCTCAAGAACGATGTTATCGCCTTGTCTTAAATCTTTTTTGACATGGAAAGATTCCGTAAGCACGTTGCCAACCTTGATGGAGCAGCGTGAATTCTCCATCGTCATTTTGCACAAGCGAACGAGCTTGTCAGGGATGCCAAAACTAGACATAGCTTTATATATGAATAGCACACATGAACATGAATAAAATTATTACTTCCTTACTAATTTTGTATATATTTGACAACACAACACGATTTTTCTTTTATCGTCCTTTTAAAACGACCTTCGAATAGCAATCCGTTACCTTTCTTGGTGTAGAAACAAAATTTCCGTTTTCGAACGCTAATGACATTCGGAAACGCATTGCCAGGTACGAAAAATCCGAATCCGCATTTGTAATAGAGTACAAAATATTCGATTTCGAAAATATTTTCTTTCGAAACGAATTACAGAGTAGGGCCCCAGTTATACCCTGGCTATGGTCTCGTAGGCGGCTTTAATGTCTATAAAATTTGTTTAATTCACAATCGGCCCGATCAAGGTAACCGTCGGAGCGGAATTTTCTACCATTTTGAGAACTACCACGAAGCTAAATTCGGAGGAAATCGGAGGAGGAAATTCCGCTCCGACGGTTACTTCGATTGGGCCCAATCTGAGAAAAGTGTAATGTATATAGAACTGCCGCCTATCAGCGTAGCCTTGTACACAAAAAAGTCAACACAAAGCTCCTCCCTCTATATACTCTTTTAAGTACTAAAACTATTCGAAATCAAAATAAGACATCAATGCTGAAATGTTTATCAAAAATTAAATTTATTACACTACAAATAATTATAATTAATTTAAAAAAAAGAGAGAGATTTAACTTCCATAATTGACTGTACTGAAAAAAAAAATTCATGGAAATTAGATAGATTTAAATGAAAGAACTAAATATTTCCCTTTACATTTATATAATTTTGTTTTGTATATAAGACAAAGAAGAATAAGGAAATTAATTAAGTAATTCTTGAAAATGAACGTGCCCTTCTGTTTGGTGGTTGATGTATGCTGAATGGGTTTTTTTTTTCGTTTTTTGTTTTCTTATTTCATGTTATTGTTATTCCATGTCCACTACATACTTATTTTTATTATTTAATGTAAATATATATAAACTTTAGTGTAAATATTAATCATCTCGTTCTTTCCTTGTGTGGTAGACTAATTTATTATTTTAGAAAAAAATTAATTCTCATTTTTGTCGGTTTTTTATGTGTTTTTCTTGTTTTTTGTTTTATTATTTTTTATTTTGTTTTCTATCAGTCACAGTAATTTTTACAAAAATACTAGAAAAGAAATTTTAAATACGATTAAGAAAACAAAGATCTAAACTAATTGGTAATCTTTTTTTATTAAACACATAAATTGTCTTAATTGTTTTTTTTTTTTTATTCATTGATTTAGCTTGATTCCTTTTTTTATTTATCTCTGCTCGAAATTATCTTCATTACATAGTGTACAAATAATAAACAACGAAATTTTCTTTCCTATTTATGTATTTGTTTTTATAATTTACTTTTGTTTGTTTTGTACATTTTTAATTTTATTTATTTTTTTGTTTTTAAAGATACATATACTATACATACGGTTTCTATGTATTACTGTGTTTAGTTTTGTTTGTATTTTATTAAATTATTTATAAGCTAAATATAAGAATTTCACAAGCTTTTTTTTCTTGTTGTTGTTGAAAGTTGTTGAATGTTGATTTGAAGAACGTTTCGAAGGCAAAAATTCTCTTTTCCCAAATTAATGATATAATATAGCGCCCCCTCCATAGAATAGACTTATATTTTATGAAATAAAATAAAATTCTCCGAGTTTTTTTTTTACGAAAAAAACGTGTTCATTATAAATATTACTATGCAAACTTTTTTTCTTTTTCTTATTTTGTTTTTTTGTGGCAATATTCTTGGGTCTGACGAGAGAGAAACAAAAATAACCCTTATCTTTCGTTTGTTCTTTAGTTAAGTTTTTGTTGTTGGTTTAAGTGTTGGCATCTTCCTTTTTCTACTGGACTTTTTGTTTACCTTGTTTCGAAATTGTTTGTTCATTATGAGTTTATTTTAGTTGAATTTGATTTCTATTTTCATAACAAATGGAATGGTGAATGGAAGAAGATGAATGAAACGCAGCTGTCGGTTATTTTCTTTTAATTATATTGTTGTTGTTGTTCAAGTTAATTGTCTGAGTTCTGGCTTATTATGAATTGGTGAAAATTGTGTATGCATTTAGATTATTTAAAAAAAAAAGTACGCTGCAAAAACGAGAGAGAGGATATTAGTTTTTTTTTTGTTTTAATATGTTTCTCGTCATTTTAACTTACCACAACAAACTATAAGATTACGGCGATACGATACAATTATTTAACTTAGTAAGGTTGATGTCTTGGCTGACGACCAGTCCCCCTTTGCTTGCCTGTCTGATAGGAACCTATTAAATAAATTAAGCAAATTTTCGGTAAGAGAATGACTACACTGATGGAGAATGTATTCTTTAAAATGAGTTACATTTATAAGTCGGAGTTATTTATTGATGATAGAAACAATTTCACCTTCTTGTTTTGTTTAATTAGGTGAATAACTATGTTATACAATTTTGAAGGGACTACAGCAACAAAAGAAAAAAAACACTAAGATGACAAATAATAATAGTTCATAATCAATAATGTATGGTAAGACTTTGGGAGAGAAATAAAAACAGGCTATATTTCTTAAATTTTGTTCTTATATCAGCGTTCTTGGTTTTTTGTTTAAAATATTGGTAAAGACAAATATATTCCAGAGATTACTTAATTGCTGTTCTATATTGGACGGATAGGGAAAACGATTATGTAATGATCTCCCAAATTTGGTTAAACGGTTTAACCGCTTTAATAAACGCAAGCAATACCTCTATATTCAAGGGAAAATGTCTGTCTAGAGTTAAGCATTCCAACATTCTATCTTTATATAGACTTTAAAGCCGCTTGCGAGAACGTAGTCAGGATATAACTTTACAAAGCCATGATAATTCGGCTACTCACCGAAACACAGGGAATTGCAAATGTATCCAAGCAGTACTTTCAGCAGCTGCTGAGTACGCATCATTTCGAGCGTGCAAATGACGAACGAGAAGCGAGACCAATCAAGGAAGACCCACTCCCAGCCCGTAGCACAGAAGAGGTAGGTAGAGTCGGATGGCATAAATGCGGAAATCTTAATATATGGAGGAGGTGTTTTGATGAACCAAATGCACCATTATCTACAAAGTGTGGGAGAAAAAATGCATACCCGCTAACTGGTCTATCATCTCTATATGCCGCATCTACAAAAAAGTCGATCCTGTGTCATGCAAGAACTACCGAGGCATATCAATGCTTAATGTTGCGTACAAATCTATCCTACCAAACGTAGGTACTGTGTGGGCGTCTTAAACCTTTCTACACTCAATAATCGGTAGCAGTGTGGCTTGAGGCCAGAAGTTAGTCCAGAGCAAGTGGTAGCGATTTATGAATTCGGCATCCCGAACAAACTGACCCAGCTGCGCCGCATGACGCAAAACAGTGCAGTGTGCAATGGGTAATTGCTCATCTGATTTACTTTAAACATGCGCAGGGCTTGGAGATGCACTGTCTGTGACTTCTTCAATATATTCCTTGAGCAGATAGTGCGCAAGGCAGGTGTGACCACGGAAAACACTATCTTCAACATAGGCTATGCGGACGGCATAGACATCATCGGTCATTCCAAAAGAGCTGTGATTGATGCCTTCATAGAGATTGAAGAACAGGGAAACAAGGATTTGGTAAATTCCAATTATCATGATCGAAAAAAGTCAAACGGATATATGAAAAGGATCGATTATTCTACAGAAGGAAGCGGCATTTATATGTAGTCCGTAATTACTTTAGGGGAAGTGCCCGTGGCGTAGTGGTTAAGTGCGTTGACTGCTTATCAGAAAGTTGTGGGTTCGAATCCTACTCGTGCCCATAAAGTTTTTATTTCATCTTTTACGGGTGGTGTTTCTGTCTTGAAAAAAGTGCTTCTCAACTTTGCCGTTCGCAATCGGCGTCGAACTGTAGGTCCTTCAATTCCGCACGCACTCAGAGAACTGTTGATGAGTGTAATTCACTAGGCATTGGCTCTTTAAGAGCTGTCGGGCCACTCTATTTTTATTTAATTACTTTATCGAACCAGCACGGAAAGTTCTATGCATTGGGAGACAGCGCGGCGTATTCAATTTGCTCAAGAAGGATGGCGTAGACAAAGACGCCCAAAGCCTCGGGGTGCGGAACTAGATGGCGTCGGCGAATAATTGGGATATATGGAAGAAATTGCTGAAAGAGGCCCGGACCGGATGCCGGTTGTGGCGTAGATGACGGGAGAATTGCTTTATCGAATGGCAGGAGTGTTAACAGGCAAGCTGTTCCGCATTATTCTTAAAGATGAGCTCCGGTTTAAGAGTTCTCGAAAATCTGAGAAGGTTGGCATATTCTTCGTTAATATCAACTTTTCTATGTGTCAAGATAAATCATCAACGTTCACCAATATTTCCGCTTTGAATTCTTTGGAAGATGGTTGAGAAGCCAAAGTTAATCAGTCCAATCGTCGTATCCGATCGTAACAAAATTCTATCCGATTTGTACGAAACATACGAATTTGGTATCGTTCTAACGGTTCCGATAGTTAAATCGTACATACCTCAGAAAAAATTTCAAACTCAGAGTAACGCATCACGATTTCATGCGGCGGAAAGCAAAAATTCAATAAACGCTATGCGATGCATAGCGATTATGTATTTTGTTTTATGCGTCTCCGATTGTTCCGACAGCTAAATTGTGTCGGAATATTTGTGAAACAACATGCGTTATTACACGTCAAAATTTCCGAAACGGATACCATCAACAAAATAAATGTTACGATCGGAACTTTTCTACGATCGTAAGTTTCTCCGAACGGATATAACGATAGGGCTGAATATGTTTTATAACAGTTTTTGAGCCATCTGTGGTTTATCTCCTGATAAGTAGGCCTGAAAGTTAATCACATAACTCTACTTCGAACGCCTTTTTTTTGTCTCCGTGTACCAAAATTTAACCAAGAACCTTAAGAATACGGATAAAATTGACTATAACATATTTACATACACTATTAAACATATAACATGTAAATAAATTAATAAATATCATATAAAATATAAAATAAGGATAAACTTAACTACTTGGGGGGTCTACATGCCGGGAGGATCTAACTACACACTAAGTTTTATTATTATTCGAAAAGAAAAAACTGAACACACCACCCTGCATAATTTACATATTTGTCTTAATTTTCAATTTGATTCTTTTTCAGATTCTGATTTTGAGAAAATTCTAGAGTGCGGATTTTAGAATAAGAATTTCGCAAATGGTGGTGCACACATCGAAAGATAAAAAAAATTGATTTTTCAAAAAACGTACTCTACATTAAACAAGACCACTCAAAAATCAAACCGAATATCGTTTTATTTAGTAATCTTATTATTTCATTGGATATATGTATATAAAACCGATATTTTTAACTTTTTATTAATTAAGAGATAGAAAAAAAAACAAGTTAAATTTATTAGTATTGAGTGTAGTAGTACCTTTGGCACCGCCTCGTGGTCCACCAGGTCGACCACCGCCGCTACCATATCCGCTACCGTAGCCACCGTCATAACCTCCATAGCCGTAGTCTGAACATTAAAATTTACACAACACATTTGTTTATTTGAGAAATTATTGAATATTATTCTTTCTTTTTTTATTTTCAAAAACAAAAAAATTACTTTTACTTTGATTATTTTATTTATTGATTTATTATTATTTGTTTGTTTGGATATATTATGTAGATTCAAAGAAGGAAAAATGTGTTTGTTATCAGCAAAAATATAAGACTATATGTTTTGTATTAAATTTAAACTACGTAATTATATTTGTACAAGTAAATATTTATATTTTACGACTTGGGTGGTGGGTGGACTTGGGGACAATATCTTTATACATTAGGTATGCATACTAAACAAAAAAGATAAGTTTGATTTCTTTTTTTTTTTTTTTTTGAAAGAGTTGAGTGATTGAAGCATTGTGATTAATTACATTATTATAATTAAATGACCCTTCGGGGGAAATCAGCACATTTTGGGAGGTTGGCATACATACCTTTATTCAAAACAGTTTAAAAAACTCAAATTTAGGTATTGTACATTACAATTACAATTACTTATGTCTTTGTGAATGGAAGTGTAGGCTTCTGTATTAATTTTCAAAATTTGAATTTGATGATAACTCACCTTTAACATGGGCTAAAAAACATGGTCAAAATTACTACAAGACTAATGGCGTTTTTGGTAATCCGGAATTGGTACACAGAACTGTCCGATTGCGGATACCAAACGAACATGCAAACACACTTGTTTGCTTCTATTGGTTTAATGACTATGTATTTGTATGCAGAATAATGCAGATGACATGACATTGTTTTTATTTTCATTATTTATAAACATGTGCAAATGTGTGCATGTTTGCGTGATTCTGTTTTTGATTCGGATTTCAAATTCGGAATAGTTTTTCTGTTCTTTTTAGAAGAAGAAGTGTCATTTTGTGACAAGTGAACGAATTCAGGTCCGGACGACCAAAAAAAACGCTATAAATTAAGCAATGGCAGAGCTCGATTTTGGGTTATTTAAGTTTAAAAATAATCCAACTGAATCACCAATTGCTTATGTCGTTTTCCATTGGACGAACAGATGCATTTGGAAGAGTCCAGAAGTCTTCTGAAACCATTCCATTGGACTGACTTTGACAGACGGAATGCTTCTGAGAAGAGCATAACTCTTCCGTTTTCAAAACAGAATCGTCCGAAGAATGACACATACATCATAACCCGTTCCATTGGAGAAGAGAAGAAACGTCAAATAAAAAACCAATGGAAAACGACATCAAACATTTCATAGAAATTAAGAGTTTAACGATTTTTTGGCATTCCAATGAATTGAGATACCTTACAATAAATAAAAACAGCAAGTGTTTACCCCCAAGCTGCAAGTCCCACTTTTGGTTTTTGTGTTCCTGTTAACATTTTAAAGATTTTCCACATCATAGTCTGGTAAATAAAGCCACAAAAGTTGAGCTATTTACATGTATTGCTGGTCTATTCTTGTGCGGGTAGACGGTGAGAAGAGTAAAGTGGAGTGTTTGCAAAAAGAACCGATTAGCATGGCCTACTTGCAATAAGACCGATGTTGATGAGCTTGCAAATCTTTAAAATACTACAACTGAGGCTGGCTAAAGTAGCCTTCTACACTGATATGTCTATTAACATTATTACTAGGGCTGACAAATATATTTATTTAAATATTAAATATTTATTTACATATTTCGGTCGGATTTGTATTTCCATACATATTTTTGGGATCGTCAATATTTGAGCCTTTTTCAGTATTTCGAACTCATTTTTAGTAACTGTATATTTGTTTTCAATATTCCAATTTCATTTTCGTTAGTCAAAATAAAATGAATTTGAATTTGAATTTTTGTATGGGTGCAATCAAGTAGGCTTTTGCAATGAATTTGGATTTGAATTTTTGTATGGGTGCAATCAAGTAGGCTTTTGCCTACTTGCCATTTAATGTCTTTTAAATCTTTTCGCCTCGTTCTCCGATACTATCTGTTATATCTCGTTATCTGTTTGTGAGTAACTTCATATTTTAAACGGGAAAATATTTTTTTTCTATTCGATAATGCCAAAAATAAAGGAAAGTCAAGCCGCGTTTAATCGCCGAATGTGTAACGAACATCAGGGAGTTTTCGGCGAAAGCGATTATCGGGAAAAAAATATGAAAAGAGATTTGGCTTTCATCAAGTGCCACTTCTCTCGCATTCCACAAGCAATCAAAATATTGGAAGAGAAAGGAACACCGCTAACCGATGCTATGAAAACATTTATGTCCGTCCGCATTGATGTTCTGGGGATAGAAAAACGCGAAGAATTTCTCGAAAAATTCACCAGAAGAGCAACGGCCTAAAGACTTTGGAGGGCATTGGTGCAATTCTAGAAGGCGGTGTAGTTAGGGAAATAGAACCGGAAAATAAAATAAATGAAATGAACCCAAATGAGTTGGCAGCATTCAAGTACGCTCCAATAACATCATGCGACGTCGAAAGGTCGTTTTCGGCGTACAAACGATTGCTTGAAGACTGTCGCCATGCTTTTGTTTTTGAAAACATTTAATTATACATTGTAATAGATTTGAATAAATTCTTACAAACAATTTTTTTCTTCCATTTTTTGTACATCATTCGACTTTTCGTCTATATTTCCACGCGTTTTCGTAAATATTTTTCGTCCATATTTTGACGATTTTTCTTCCATATTTACATACATATTTGCAAATTTTTCGTACATATATTTGTCAGCCCTAATTATTACCATCAACACGTTACAAATTGTGTGATTTCGATAAAATGAGGCATTTAACATCCTACAGCCTCGTCTATCTAAAGAAAAACTCAAAAATTCATTTTCAATCCAAATGTAAAATAGGCTAGAAAACATTATCGCGAAAGTAGATTTAACTCGTGTACACTTCAGTGGGTGCCAACAACTTTTTTTTTATATTTAGTGTTTTTGTTATATATTTGTGTGTGATGTCCTGGGAAATGTTAGGAAGGACTTTTTTCTAGCAATCATATATGATAGCCATGGCATAGAACAATAAATTAGACATCAATCTTGTTATCGACGTGAACGAACTGAATCCAGATTCAATTCGAATGGATAGTAAGAATAGCGTTCAGTGAAAATTGAAGAAATAATAAATAATTAATTTTGAAAACGATGAATCAAGTAACCAAAGAAACAGACTTCGCAAAATTCAAACTTTTATTGATCGTCTTCAGACCAACTACAAAACCCTTTTCTACCCGGCTTAAGATTTTTTTTTTAATTGGCGAGACTCTTGTGCCATGGAGGGGTCGCCTTTTAAACAATACGTAACAAATTAAACTCATTGATATGGCGTGAAATTATTCAAACTCTACTCGACTGATGTTAACTAACACTTGAGCACTTCGAGTTTACACCGGAAAATCCGCTACGTGAAAAAAAGGGGAAGGCCCAAAACTGTATGCACCCAACTTTGCCAAGGGCTTCTTAATGAAGGAAGATGCCTTTACGTAAAAATTTTATAACACATACGAGTTAGCTCAATCCTTCTTGCAACGATGACACATATTGTTGGCACCCTCAGAGCTAACTACTTCCGCAAAGTTGGAAAAAGGTGTTTCGAAACTAGGAAGTAAAGTTGTTGTTAGAACGTCAGTTTAGCTAAATTTGTCGCTGAGCTAGCTACTCGATATGCCATCCTCTTCGTAACGACCAAGATAACCTAGGCTGCCGTTCGTTTCTCTTACGAAATATCTTGAGGAACGAAAGCTTCTTAATAACCGGCAGTACGGCTATCGTAGCAATAGTTCCACTGATGATTTGATCGTTTATCTCACCGAACAGTGGAACAAATCTTTACATCGCATCGTATTGGGAAAGTAAGCGCTAGATATTCACAGGCATTTGATAGAGTTTGGCACCAGAATCTCTAATTGAAAATGCGTGCTTTCAGTTTGATGAATCCCTCATTCGTTGATTAGAAACTTCTTTAGAAACGTTCTATAAAAGTTGTATTGGACGGATCAAGTCTGAAACCCACAAATTAAACGCTGCTGTGAAACCGACCATCTCGAAATTCTCGGTAATGTGCATCAACCGACCACCTATTCTCTAGGACGATCACATTATGCGCGTTTTCGTCAAAAATTAAGATGTTAAGTTTTAATATTTTTTTTTCCCTTCTGATCTGGCTACCATCTATAAAACCTATATACGTCGTTAGCTTGAGTACAATCCCACGTCTGAGCTATTGCTCCAGTGACTTACTTAAGTCTTTTGGACAGTAGTCAGAACATAGCATTCAAGGTGATTGCTGATCATACCATCGTTGAATCACTTACGTCATGTCATGAACATTGACGGAATATCTCATGCCTCACTCTCATTAACCGATATTTCAACGCAATAGCAAGTTGGATTCCTCCCCTTAAGATATTCAACCATAAGAGCAGCGCCTCAAGGAATACCCATCCTTTCACCCTCGAGCCCAACTTCGGGACCTGTCATATAGAGAGAATCGTTCTTAGCCATACTATGTAAATGTGGAACTCTCTTCCACACTGTCTTCCCTAAACATTCTAATGTTCAGAAATTCTAGACTAGTTAGTAGTTCTCTCAATCTATCACATTTTTTTTAAAATGACACATAAAGTGAATATAAACCCCTTGAATCGAGTGCGTATTACATATATTTTAAAAAAAAAAATCAATTTGCAGGCCTACCTCAGTACAATTTTAACTGTTCGCTGGACTTATAAACATCAGGCACAAATCAACGCGAAAGAGAACCTTGAATAAAACTTAAACTATTCACAATTTGAATTCTACTAGACGCTGAACTTAGAAAGTCAGGCTTTTATGAAAAAGCCTAAAGGGGCCGACCCATAGAATCCGTCAATCCGTCAGCGTCAATGCATACGTTGCTGCAAACGTATTTGCCGGATGGAACCGTCCCATAGAATACGTTGTGAATTTTGACAGTCTCATGTGTTTAGTGTAAAAATTATTCCCAAAACCGCAAATCTGAACAAATTCTGCACATAATTTTGATGATTCATTGCTTTTCCTTGTTACTGTGAGAACACATTGAATTGACTGCTCGTCAAATTTAGTTTTCAACGGATCAACGGACGCAAAAAGTAGAAAGTTGAGCAACTCTATCCGTCGTATCCGTCACATGCGTTGCTTATGGGACGAGTTTCATTAGAAAATGTATATTTTATTGTGCTGTCAGTTGAAATCGTCAACACTGACGCACTGACGGATTCTATGGTCGGCCCCTTAAGGTTTGTATTATAAATATTTCTTTAAAAATTAATTCAATTGGTACTTGTACTTCTATGTAAAAAAAAAAACATTGGAAATATTTAACATTTTCCAGTCTTGCTTTCCTTCGCATTGCATTTCATTAAATTATCGAGTCTTACTTATTGTAAACGTTTTTTTGCTGATCTTAAAGGTAAAAACCCAAAACTTTCAATCACTCGTTCTCTTTCAAGAATTTTCAATAATTCCGTTAAACTATACAGACGTTAGAAAGCAATATCTCACAAAAAAAAAATGTTATGTTTAAATATAATAAAAAAAAGAAAAATAAATTAAAATCAAATTGAATACCAAAAATCTTCTAATGTAACCCCAAACGATTTAGTTTACTCTCTTTAAGAAAAATTAAGACACACAAATTTTCTCTAATGTTAACACTACAAAAGCGAACGAGACGACTTCAACGCCTCCTCCTCCAACGTTGGAAAATATGGTAAATAAAAAAATATATGAGAAACACATTGTTTTTGTTTTGATTCTTTTATTTGCCTTTTCTTTGTTTTTTTTTTTTTTTTTATTTAGAACATTACCATATTATTGTTGTTGTTATAATAAGTTTTCTTCTTTTTCAATATAATATTTCTCTGTTTCTGTTCATTTCGAAATGAATTTTCATTAAATACTTCAATTATGCATTCTCTGTGTCTAACCAAAAGCAAATTCACTTATAATCATCATTGTTTTTATTTGTATTTTTTGTTGTATTGATTAATTATTGATTACCATTTTGAAGAGCAAAAAAGAAAAACAAAACATCTTGTTTCTTTTTCTTTTGGTTTTTTTGATTGATAAAATGATTTTAATAATTATGTAATTTTTTTGTTTAGTATTTTTGTTGCTGTATTAATTTTTATTGATTACAAAGGAAATAAATAATATTGTTTTTGTTTTTCATGTTTCACAATGCATTTCCACATATATTGAATGTTTTTTTTATTTACCTTATTTTCCACAACTTTTGCGTTGGCAAATTGTTTAAACTTTGTAATGTCTCACCTCACCCTCATCAATTCGCGAAAGGGTTCTTTTTTCTTTCTTTCTTTCTTTCGGTTTGTTTATTTTTTAGTTTTAGTTGGTTAAATTTTAACTTTAAGTTACTACACAAGGCAAAAAACTACTATGTACTTTTGTTAATTTATTGTTCAAGATAAGTGAATACAAAAAAACTATAAAAAAAAAATTTAAAACACCCAAGTTTTACTAAATTTCCATTCTTTCGCTCTTCTATTTTCTCTTACAGCTGGTTTTTTTTTTTTTTTTTTTGGTTACGAGCAGAGAGAGAGAGAGAGATACGAATCAAAACATTAGCAAGAAAAGAAAAAAAAAACAGTCCAGACCATTATAACACAATCATCAAAACAACAACCAGCTGATCAACATTTTTGTTTTCTAAACTTAATCAAGCTCGAGACGACAAAAAAAATATATTGTGTATCATGTCCAAAGAGTGAGGCGAAACATTAGAAAACTCGGTATCACAAAAATAAAATTAATAAAAAAAAAAATATTAGGAAATAATTAAATATGTAACATATCAAAATTTTAAAAATTGAATACATACATAAATACTTATTTTTGCATATTAATATATAATAGTTTTTAAAATAAGAATAATAATTTTAAAAGAATACATGGGAAAAGACTCAAAAAATAATAATAATTAATTTGAATAATAATAAAATGTTTTAAGGAAATATTGAAACATTGAGAAACATGCAGCCAAAATTTTCTTTCTGTTCATTTTGTTTGTTTTTTCTTTTTTTTTTTTAAATACATATATAGATAGATATACGAATAATTAAATTTACTTGTTTCTTTTTTTTTTAATTTTTTTTATATAATAATTGTATGTATGTACGTGTATGTTAGCTACGAAAATATTGCAAAATATTTTTTTGTTTTGTTTATAATCATTGACGAAGTGTGTTTTTTGTTTACTGTGTTTTTGAAAAAGTGTCGTTTTTCTTTCGAAAATTAAAAAAAAAAAAACTCTTGTATTTAAGAGAAGAGCGCAAACACAACGAGGACAAAAAATAAAATGAAAAATTAAATGTCGTGTTTATTAAAATTTGGAATATAAAAAAATAGACATATTTAAACAAATGCGTGCAAATAAAAGAAGTATCCAACGCGCGTTTTTTTTTTAATTTAGCGCGCTGTTTTTTTGTTGTTTTTTTTTTGTATTTTTTTTTCATTTTTTTTTTCTTTTTGATGGTTTGTTTTGCTTCTTTTTTACGACGACAAGGTGAGTATGCGCCGAGCAAAAGCAACAGCTACCATTGTCTCTATTCCTTATACTATATTAAAATAGTATGTTTAAAATAAAAATATATATATATATAAATATAAATATTGCATACGAAAATATATGCATTTAGCTCGATATTATAATATACATAGATTGTCTGTGTATATACATATAATAAGCTCTTCTACGGGCTTGACTAAATACAGTCATTCATTTTGTTTTTGTTTTTTTTGTTTTCATACACATACATTCGTAGACGATGTGTGTTTAAGGTTTTTTGTGTTTGTTTGTTTTTTGTTTAGAGGTTATTAACAATAACCTATGTTTGCTTTGTTTTTTTTTTATTTTTTATATAATAAAAAGGCACAATTAAAACTTTTGTGAAAAAAGTTGATCTTGAAATGCGATTTTGCTTTTGTGTATTTAAACAAAAATTAAAAAAAAAAAAGAAAAAATTTAAAAAATCTCAATTTGTTCTTTCTCAACAAGCTTGTGTTTTGTGGTGTGTTGTTGTTGTTGTGTGTGTATTTTGAACAAATCAATAATCAATAAATTTATATTTGAAGCGATGTTATTTTTTTTTTTTTTGTTTTCAAAGAGGAGCAAAATTCCAAGACGCAACTCCTTCTCCAATAAAAGTGGTTTTTTGGCACAGTTTATAAAAATTGCTTGTTTTTATTTTGCAGGTCCAACTGTTGCATTATACTTGAGGTATTCAATATATAAACATACAAGCGCGTATGTTTGTTGTGTGGTTGTGTAATCAAAAAAAGTATATTTCGTGTTGTTGTACATGAACTACATCATGCAATTTGAGAGATTTGTTTCTTTTGTTTGTCTTGGGGGGGATTAAAAATTTCGTTTGCTAATAGGTTTTTGTTTGTTTTTTAAGTCAACACACTCTTCGCCAGTCATACACTATTATTATTATTTTTAATTATTTTGTAATATTATTGTTATTAAAGACTTTAAAAAGAAAATTATCGATTTAAATAACGTTATTTATAAGAAATTTAAAATAAGTTTAAAGAAAAAAAAAGGAATAGAAAACTAATTTATATATAAAAAAAAAAGGGAAATGTTTGTCAATGTTTAACCAAAAGAAGACAACTACTATTTTTTCTTTTGTCGATAGAAACAAATAAAAGAAAATTAAGAGTAATATTAATTTTCGTCAAAGTGCAAAAAAAAAAGAAACAATAACTATTCCTTACGGTTAAAATATTAAAGAAATTTTTAAAATTAATAAAAAGGGAAAATCTACTGATTTTTATTTTCATTAAGATCTTGCTGTGGCTGTTCTGTTCGTTTTTGTTGTTGTTGTTGTCTATTAATATTGTAATTATTTGGTCTAGATCTATTGTTGTGGGTAAACGGATAATTCGTATTGTTGCCGTTCTGTTGCCTAGTTGTATTGTTCATATTATAATTTTGATATCTTGGTTTACTAAAATAACTGCTGTAGTTGTAGTTGTTGGCGTTTTGTACAGTATTCTTATAGTTTTTACTTTGATTAGTGATGATAGCTATTATTTTTGTGGTATGATGTATTATTATAATAGTTATTAGAAGTAGATTGGGGATTGGTATTTTGTTGAGGGTATTTACCATAGCCATAGTCGTAGCCGTTGTAGTAGCCACCGCTGTAGTAATCATATCCGGGACTTGCATCATAGCCACCGCTGTAGCCGTAGGCTGGGTATGCACCTTGACCAGACCATTGATGTGGGTAACCTGAAATTGAATAAGGCAAAAATGTTAATAAAATCTGATATGTGGGGCCACCTTAACTAATTTAAGAAGGTTACAAGATTGTTGTTCCCAAAAAAAAAAAAAACAACAAATGGTTCTCTCACGGAAAAAGCCAACATTCCTCTTTCTTCTTGGTGCTGCTTTAACTTTTCTATTTCCTTATATTTCATGCTTTCATATACTTCATCTTACACGAATGTGAATTTAGCATAATATGTTATCATATCAGACAGCGTATACTTCGTTTTTCCCTCATTTACCGAAGTATATGCTGTCTTCGAGGAACGACACCCAACCCGACGGCTCGGGCAGAACGTCACAATAGACACATACAACTTCGAGGTAGTAGAGAAGTTTGTCTACCTAGGCTCCACTATAAACGCGGGCAATAGCACCAGCGCCGAGATCAGACGAAGAATAACTCTTGCTAATCGCTGTTTCTTTGGGCTAAGAAAGCAATTGAGTGGAAAAGCCCTCTCTCGAGCATCTAAGGTAAAACTGTACAACACACTCATCATCCCAGTCCTGCTGCATGGACCCTGACAAAATCGGATGAAAGTGCCTTAGGCTGTTCTTCGGGTCATCTTTTTGGCCCCGTGTGCATTGAAGGGGAATGGCGAAGAAGATACAACAGCGAACTTAACGGGTTGTACAACGACATGGACCTAGCCAGAAGGGTCAAGGTTCCAGAGACTCAGATGGCTCGGTCATTTAGAGCGAATGGACACCAATGCTCCGGCCCGAAAAGCCTTCGACACTATTCCCGAGGGACGTAGGAGGAGGGGAAGACCGCGACTCAGGTGGCGCACTCAAGTGGAAGAGGACCTCAATCAACTTGGAGTGCAAAACTGGTCAAAATCCAGAAACGTTGGTCTACCGCGCAAGATCATTGATATCTTATTTGCTTTTCCCTATTCCACTAATATTCTGTTGTTGGAGCGACATGTACGCTGTTCATCCGTTCCGGTTTTCCCGGGATTGTTCCATATTTCAATACCCGTTTTTTTTTTTTAAGAAACCCGGGACCTACAAGTGTCCCGCGCTTTGTATATAAATTTAACAGGTATAATCGAAATGGAATTCGACTGAAGCGCCAATTGGTAACAAGCAGAGATAACCATTTTTGTACATAAGTTTGTATTGTGTGTTCTCTGCTTGGTTTGACAGAAGATCTGTCAAGCCAAGCAGAAAACCAATCTTTATAATACTCCCCAAATATACATAAGTACATACAAAGGTCCCGCGTGACAAATCAAATAATATTGGATTTACCTGACACAATGTTAGTATGTGAAAATTATGTAGAATTGTTCTGATAAAGTTAATTCTTGATTTCCTGTTCCAAGCTTTCATAGATTAAGCAAACACGCTTTTTTTAGAAATACATAGAACCTTTTATATCTTTATCGATTCCTTCAATTCAATTCACAAAATTAAAAAATGTGATTTGAATTGCGTTCAAAAAGTGGAACAAACCGAAATCCATTTTCATGTTCGAAAATCCAATTCACAATAACGAATTGTGGAACACCCAAATTCACTTTCGCAAAGTATATTCACAATAAGTTAAATGCAAAACATGGGCGCATGAAATTCTTTGCCATTTGCGAAAATTTCACAGTTCTAGGTTGAAATCTTTGTGCGATTTGTTGTTTATAAAATAGCGACGACATCGCACTAAAGCTTTCATCCCCTATTTCGATCTCCTTCAGCATGTTTAAAACTTTGAATGCCGTATTCTATCGCAACATAGAATTTTGTACGAAATATACGAATTTGGTATCGTCCTAAGGGTTCCGTCAAATCGTACATACCTCAGAAAAAAATTCCAATTTGCGTTGAAATGTCAAACTCAGAATAACGCTTTTCATGCGGCGATGCATAGCTATTATTTTGTTTTATGTGTCTCCGATTGCTCCGCCAACCAAATTGTGTCGGAACATTTGCGGAACGGAAAGCGTTATTACACGTCAATATTTCCTATACGAAACGGATACAATGAACGATCGGAACTTAGGCCTTGGCTCTTCAAGAGCTGTCGCGCCACTCTATTTTTTTACTCATCCAGATAACATACAGGATAAGTTGCGTGGCTTAAAACCTTCCCTATAGCAATCATCTAAAAGTTCTGTTCTTTCTCCTTTTTTATTAAAACACAAATCATGAAATTTTTTAAAAGCATCCATAGCATTTACTCCTGCTCTAGCCAAAGATCAGCAGATGCAGCATTAGCTCGTGCCCTATGTAAAATACTGGTCATATTAGCTGGTTTATTCCATTTATTTTCAGAACTTCTAGTCGTTTTTCTCTAATTAAAAAATCTAAGAGCTGATCAAATTCAGGGGTTCCATTTCTACCAATCACACTTTTAGCAAATTTAGTTTCCTCATTGTGCAGCCTCTTCGATACTACGTCATCACAACGCCTCCGTTTTCCAGAGCTAGAACAGGACTTTCATTGGCTGAACTCCTTGAATCACTACTTTGTTCCGATGGGTTAGGACTAGCATCTCGAAATCGTTTCGAACGGAATTTGAAATCAATTGACAGTACCGAAGTTTCTGAGTCTTTAAATGTCTCCAGATCGTTTCGGCTTCTTGAGTGACTTTGTTAATGTCTTTCAGGCTGAACTACTCGCGATTAAGGAAGCATGCAATTTACTAAAACTAGATCCTCATCAAAACCCCAATCTTTCCGGAAAGTCAGGAGGCTATTCAAGCTCGTCCACTTATCCTCCAAATTTGTTCAGTAATGCCGAAGTAAGCTCGCGGGCATGAACATTGGACTCAGGCTCAGGGTCACTCTTGTATAGGTTTCGAGTCACAGTGGAACGGGCTGACGAGCTGGCTAGGCAATCTCACTCGCGAAAAGAGTCAAAAATCCTCTTGGTGCTATGAAGGGAAAGATATTCTCAATATTTCTTGCTGTATCATATCCAGAAGGAAATGGCCAACCTACAATAAATCCCTAATAATATTTAATAACCTTATTTGAAGCCCCAGGCAAGACACAGCCAGGGTCGTTGCAACATGCACCGGATATTGGCCGCATCTAAGCTGGGCATTCCCCACAATACATTCTGTCGTAGTCGTGGGGACCAGCGAGAGAAGGAAACGAAAGCCAAATCATTGGGAAAGTCCTCCTTTAATGACCTAAATGGGCTTTCCGAAGTGAGGATCAAAGATTTGATCTCTTTTCTAAACGCAACAAAGTGGATTTGAGGCATATTTTAAACTGCCTGCTACCGAACTCAAAACAAAAGCTCAGAATTTTATATAATCCTTCTTTAATTTTATAATTTTTATGGTATCAAAACGACGCAACCCAGAGCTAATTGGGTCACCGAGCTAGACTGCTCGTGGACGCCATTTCTGCTACTAACTACTACTACCGAAGTTACTTGTCGCTACACAATATGTAGGTTGTTAATGATCACCGTCACTAAGAGGCCAGTCATATTTTTAAAAACCGATTAGGCAAGTTATTTGTGGTAAGATGATTTTAAAAAACAGCGCAGCGTGGTTGATTTTCATTTAGTTTCTATACCTACAATGCATAGAGATTGTTCTTTCGCTGTGGGTATTTGTCAAGTCAAGAGTAACTGTAACTGACTTGTCATTGAACCGCTTATGATTTGTTTCAAAGACGAAAACCAATCATAGCTACTGATCAATTACACCTACTCTGCTAAAGATTTTTTACTAATTTCTTGTGCTATTTTCATGAATTGTGGTAGCTTAGAAATATTAACCATAGTTATATAATTATAAAAAAAAAAAATGAACAGTTCAACTTACTAAGACGATAGCCTCCACGGCTTCCACCACGTGGGCCACCTCCACGACCGCCGCGCATCGAACCCATCTGTTGGTTTTCTGGTTTTGGTGTCGCTCTCTTAACATCAACCTCCTTGCCAGAGATTTTTTGCTTTGGTGTTTTTAGCAATTCATTCACAACTTGTTCTGAATCGAAAGTAATGAAGCAGAAACCTTTGCGCTGTGACTTTTGCTTGTCGAATGGCATTTCAACCTCAACAATCTAAAAAAAAAAAACATGAAGAAGAACAAGAAACAAGCAGTTAGTGTTGTTCGTTTTGTATGATAACAATAGTGTACTTACAGTTCCAAATTGTCCGAAATAAGTTTTAATTTCGTCATCACTGATATCGGGAGTAAGACCACCGACAAAGATCTTGCCGTGACGGGCCTTTGCTTTCTTTGGATCAACTTTCTTGTTGTTGATAATATGATCGCTTACAGCGATAACTTTGTCAATTGAGTCAGCAGATGTATAGACAATGAAAGCGAAACCTCTTGAACGACCAGTTTGTGGGTCTGTTTTAACATTGATGCTTTCAATTTCACCATAGTGACCAAAATGTTCACGTAGTTCCTCTGTAAATCGATTTTAAATAAACATTTGCTCTGTAAAATATTTGTACTAATTGAACTTACTTTCTGCGGTCTCCCAACTGAGTCCACCAACAAAAAGTTTCCTGAAAATATTCAAACATTCAAATTAGCACAGTCTTGTTTGAGAAGTTTTTGTGAAAGGATAAAATCCATTCTTTAATTTTGTATGATTTACAAAATTCAATTTGAATATATTTTTGTTCATAAAGTTTAAATTTACTTTACAGTTTTTACTTTCTTTTAATAAGCAAAGAAAAAAAACGTTCAAGTTAATCTTTTGTTTTGTTTATCTGCAGGGAAAAGTTTACTACGTTACGTTATTTTTTTTTTTTTTTTTTTTTTTTTTATTCTTTCAGACAACATTTCCATTTATCAGTAAATTTGTTTGCAAAGTTTAATCTCAAAAAATATATTTGCTCCACTATAATATGAGAGTAAGAAAGGACAATAACAATAAAGCACGATCTCTACTGCTAAATCAAGATCAAGTGAATAATTCGAGATCTAGTGGAATCAATAATCTATAAGAAAAATTGAAAAATTTTGTTCGCTATTTGTTTAAAGATAAATTTTAAAGTAAATAGTAAAACAACAATGGCCAAAGTTTGTCAAAGATGATAATATTTGTGTTTTAATCTCTGTTATTAGATTCAAAGCTCTTCAAGTTTTATTTTTTCCAAAAAATATAGCAACAACAAAGCTTTACTTTAAACGGAATTTTCAAGTAACAATAATTTTTTAAAAGTTTGTTCTCAGTGTATTTATTTTATATTTTTAAATCCAATATTTTTGATTTTTATTTTTTGTATTAATGTTTTTTTTTTTTTTTTAATAAATACCATCACATCGGATTTCTCTCTCTGTGTTTGTCTTTGTCCCATTCTTCAGATGCGTTGGTTCAGATCTCCACCCACACACACACACAGATCTAGCTAGAGGAGGAATCGTTGGTAGCGCGTGTCAGTCGTAGATAGGGTTGGTGTTCTCACATTTATGGCTTTGAGCATTTCTCACTCAATTTAACCTGCCGGAGAGGAACAAGGTTAGTTCACTCTGTACACAACAGGATTCCCTAATCAATTTGATATGAAATTAAAAATCATCATTCACATTCATCATCTCGTCACCATCTTTCTCATCGTCATCGACCAATATTTATGTTACATCCGAATATCGTGTTTAGGCTTTTTTACTGATAATACTGACAAACCGTTAATTTTCAAAAATTACTCCGATTGATGATCTTTTGTTATTATTTTTTAGTGCAAACAATTACACGCGAAATTATTCCGATCGATGGTTGCCTTTACTTTGATTCTTGCTTAATTGTAATTTTATAAAATTTGTTTAAAATTTTAATTCCGAAAAAACGATCCGATCGTGTTGTGTAGGAACAGAAGAGAAGTTTTTTTTTTTAATGTAGTTGTAGGTGGATTGACATCAAATATAAGTAGATTTGTATTAAATTGGTAAACTGTTTTTTTTTTTTTTTTAATTGTTTATTCTGTCTTAACACTTAACAATTATGACTTAAAAAAACAACACAAATAAAAATTAAAACAAAAAAAAATGTTGAATGCTTTCCGAGGGCTAAAATTGTTTTAATATTTTTAATGTAGATGAAAACTTGACGCATACCGCAATTGATTGGATTTGGAAAATTTATAAAATGTTCAACTTATGCTAAATTATTATTTTGTTTTTAAAGTTAAAATTTAATAATGAAAACAACGGTTTATTTTAGAAAATAGAGTTTATTCGTAACAAAATTTAAGTATTACAATTATTATAGATTTATTTTATTTTATTTATCAAACACAACAATATACAATGCTTACAAAAATATACTTAACACTAGAATTTATCTTTTAATTTACTTTTGAACAAATTTGAGCGCAACTTGAGCAAGACGCAGGAAGTATGTACGAAGCCTAAAAAGAAGAATTTCTTTTTTCTTTTTGGAATATATTTTACGTAGCTTTTTGAAAGCAGAATTTTTTAATGCCGTTTCCAGTAAAATTAGAAACATGGGTTCGAACTTCGAACCCTACTCATGCCTAAAATGTTTCATGGACTGGACACTGCCTCTTGCGAAGAACTGAAGCTTGCAAGAGTTTTCATTTGTCATGGAAACTACCCTTCGAAATGCAGATAAGGAATTTTTATAAAATTGTAAGCCACTTAGACAAAATACTTATTTTTTGTTTAGTTTCTGTTTGGTGTTAGAAGTTATCGCCACTCTTAAGTATAGGCTCATTCATTTCGTGGTGTCAAGCTGGTATCAACTTAACTATCACCTGAAATGTCGTAATATTGGTTGAATGTTTCCCATTTACGACAAAGGCTGGCTTAACAATCGAATAACGGGTATTGGAACAACCAATAAACATCGATTTTTCTAACAAAATTTTCATAAACGATGAGGAACATTTCTTCCTTGGTGTTGGGTATTTGTAAAAAAAAAAAAAAAAAAAATGGGGTCGGGAAACCTACAAGTGATCGAAGAAGTGTAATTGTATCCAGAAAAAGTGACTGTATGGTGGGCTATGTGGTCGACGTCAATTGGCCATCAAGATCATGCGATTTGACAGCGTTAGATTTTTTTTCTCTAGAGCTATGCAAAAGACCGTGCTTACGCGAATAGCCCTCGGCTCTAACGCATTAAAAACCAAAATTACTAAAATTTTGACTGTGATACCACCTCATATGTGCGAACAATGGTTAAAAAGAATCTCATACTGCGAAAATTTCCGAGGCGACCATTTAAATATTGTTTTTCAAGTTTAGCTTTACTACTAAGTAGACGAATCTTCACGTCTGAGAAAACCAACTTCAAGCTAAGGTTAATAAAACACAAGCCATGAAAACACTAGAAAGCAGAAACAAATCGTTTACGGTTTATGGCCATTTATCATTACATTGAGCCTTTGAAAGACAAAACTGATACAATTTTGCTTCACCTTGGAAACGCAGATTGTTGCATTTTGACATGAAAAATTCGGCCAAGTTGTGTTTTGTGACATAAATCACAAGATAACCATTACTTGATGGTTTAATAAAGGGTAACAGTCTATAAGGCAATTTAAGTTGTAAAACTGTAAGCTTCCGTCTTCAGATTAAAGAATCATTGAAACTTCCTGTTTCCGAGGAACTCAGTTGAAAAATCATCAACTGATCAAAGTAACACCAACAAACAAAATTGCTTCCCAAGTTGTTTCCCACCCGGGAAACGAATAAAAACCAATAGAAAAAGGATTCATGCGTCTTCTGCTGTACCTACTTTATGTTGAAAACAATCCTGAATATTGCTTTAACGTCTAGAACACACTTTTGGTTAAAAAGTGACTTTGTGGCGTTTTTTTCTTGTTTGTATCCGAATCCGAAGTCGGCGCAGGCGAATTCATAATTGTTTCTTCTGAGTTATCAGAACGCGCTCAAAACCCTCAGGAAACACGACCGAGCATTGTGACCTTGTAAGTAAAATACATGAACACACACAATGTCGAGCGTGTGAGATGTAAGAAAAGGAATAGAAATACTCAAAACAGTTACAATTTAGGAAAAATCAGATTGTTGTTGTTACAAGAGACCCAAGTGGGTCCAATGCATCCTGAAAACATTTTCTTTTGGTTTGGATTTTGGCTACACATTTGTTTTTGCCCACATTAGTTGATATGGACAGAAAAAAGGTCTGGTTTGCATGACCGATTTGAAGACAGGGCAGCCACACCTATATAGTATGATTTGGCCGGCCTCATTAGACTTTTTCTGTTAGTTTTCTTAATTCGTAAGCGAATGCGAACAGACCACAAGGTCGCCGGCAACTTAAATTAATTTGACATTTCACAATTATTCAATTAATTTTGAGTAATTTATATAATTTTTCATTTGGGAAAAGTGCTACATTGCAGCGCTTTGTTTCATTTCGATATTTTTATTCTATGCTTTTGGATACACAGTATTTCTTGTTTTTCCTTCGGGTGCGTAAAGGAATAAATCAGAAGGTTAACCGACTCGTGAGCACTGAGCAGGCCACTTAGAGCTGCATTCAACATTAGGTCCGTTCTTTTACTTTTTCGGCAGTTTAGTAAAAACTGTCAAAAATCGACAAGTGGGGATGAAATTTTGTGATTCTCCCAAAAAGTAAAAGAACGCTTGATAGCCTAAAACTCACAAATGCACAAAATTATGTCAAACGTCAACAAAATTCAATGTACTTCTTATGGTTTGACAGAACTTACAAAAACTGACACAAGAAATTTTTGTGGCTAAAATCGCCAGATAGGGGAAATATCTTTCTCCTTCAAAAGTAACAGAACTTATAAAAATTGGGAGTAAAAGAACGGAAAAGTGGGAGAATATGCCAGTTTTCGACAGTTTTAGGGAGTAAAAGAACAGACCTATTTATATAGCAAAATAGTGTTTGCCATTTGGTGCCAAACACTTCACTGGTACTAAAGTAGTGAGCCCTCAACCCGTATTACGATTCTTCAGTATGAGAGGCAATTTTTATAAATTTCTCTCTCCGTTAAAACCATCCTCGTACTTCAAGATGTATTCTAGAAACAGAACAGAGCGAAATCGGTCCAACCATTCTCGAGTTTTGCGCTTAGCAATACATTCAGCGACTTATATTGTATATAATAGAAGATTCCACACATAATGATATGGAAACATACACTTTGTTTAATTCGTCCAACATATTGTGTATATATTTGATTTTTTTAATTCGGATGATCAATTACAATTAGTCGGTTCATGTTCAATGGGACAAGTAAGCATGCAAAGTACATTAGTACAGATTTAAATAGCCAAATTACATATTTTAAAACTGTCGTTGTAGTTCTTTTCGATTTCAAGTATGAAAAAACCATTGATTATCCCTGATTGAAGTACACGCCATTAAATTATTTCGCTTTTCAGCTCGTACGCATGATTTTCAATGCGAACTTTCCTACGTCAATTTTGCACTTGTTTCAACTCAATCTAAAGATGAATGTATGTGTTTACCTAATCGAGAAAACATTTACATTTGTTTATTTTAAATACACAAGACTATACTTATTTTTAATTTCATATTTTGTCTAATAATTCAATTCTATCGCTACCAAATCCAATCAATGCGCGTTTATAAGTTTAATTTTTGTCGAGTTAATTAACCGGTCGTAGTTAAGGAACAACACAAGAGTGTGCGTCGTTACACATATGTACAAAATTTATTTCCAAAACTTTTATATATGCATAATGATACCAACAGAAAAAATAATAAATATGAATGTAGCTTTAATCGAGACTCGAATAATTTCTGACAAAAAAATCTTCCGAACAACGCCGAGCGCGCCATTCTTCAATCAAGTACAAAATTATTCAATACAAACAAAACAAACGAATAAAGATGTTTAACTATGTTTGTGGTGGTAAGGAATCATCCAAAAATAAAAATTTCACAAGAAATGGAATTTTTCGTATGTACATTATTTTTAATTTCAAGAAACAAACGACCCAAACAAATTGTTTTCAATATCACAAATAGAAAGCGAAATGAAAATTTCCAAGATGTTAACTAAACGAACTGGCCAGAATAAGATTTACGGACTTCAAAAACGACATCGCCTGGCTAAATTGAACCGGCATAATTTAATAAAAGAGGAATCGGCAAAAAACATTAATTCACTTGTCGCCATTTTTGTCTGTCGAATTGATAAGGAAAATTTCACGAGATGACATATTTTTCAATACTCTATGGAGGATGCTAAATAATGTTTATGGACAAAACTAATATCATTTTATCGCGCAGCTTTTTACCAAAAGAACAATGCTTATGATTTGAAAGAATTTACGACAAAATTTGGGGCAGATGCTTTAGGATTAGGAATTTGTCTCAAAAATCAAATAATTTTAAGGTTAAGACACGAACAATGCCGAGGCAAATAAAAAAGAAAATGGTGGCGCGCAAGTATCGATTTTATTCGCCTTTTTTTCAACATTACTCATCGTATTGTACACTTTTTATATGTAGAAAAACTACCAAGTAGAGAAATTTTACGTAACAGAATAAATAAAAAATATGAAATTTCACTTTATTCATTTTCAAAACGGGCAATATTTGTTGGAAAATTTATGAAAGAAACTCAATTAATTTACCTGTCATCGTCTCGTCCGTGTGATTCGGAAGAATTACCATTTGTACCGGCACCATTTTCTTCATTTTGCTGGTCATTGGTACTAACATCTTGTGAGAAATCCTCACCGTTCATTTCGCAGTCATTGTTCTTGTTATCAGACATGATTTGATTTGATTTTTTTCTTTGAAGTTTCTTAACTAAGATTAATTAATAAACTAGCTTATATTTTTTGTTAAATTTATTTGATAAATTTAATACTTTATGATGAAAAAAAATTAATCCACTCGCTCTCACGCGATGACGACTGTAGTAATGGCCGGAAAAGACGCGTTGACGTTGAAAAAAAATTCTCGCTCTGGTGAAAGTAGTCGAAAATAAAAATGGTTAAAATCAATTTGGATTTTGAGTGGTATAATGAAATGGTGAATTAGGTCCAGACTACATCGGAATTCTAAGATCCAAGAGTTAGATGGGCGAAAAAAGAATGTTTCTTATGTTTCCCAATTTTAACCTTTGTAAAATATTTTGTCTCAATAAATCAATTATTAATATATTGAGGCCGTGTGTGAATTGCTTCTACCACGATTAAAATTTGACGTCTTGTTTGAGTTGGGATCAAATTTAGCCATTTGCTGTGTGAATTGCGTTAAAACAATTATTTTAAACAAGATTTCTGCGTAGGTTAAAAAAATTTCCCTCGATAGTTTAAGAAATTTCCCTGAACAAAAATTGGTTTCCTTTTTCATGGAAAAATTATTTCTCTTACAAAACATATTTCTGAGAAAACAGGGCTAATAAAAAGTCTCTGAAACTAAAAAACAATTTATTTTAATGTCATATTTTAAAACAACAGTCAAAACTCAAAAATAATCAAACAAAATTCCCATTTTGATTAATTTACTTATTCGGTGTGGTAACACTGATATCTGTCATATTTTCAAAAGAAACAAAACAATAAATTCGTATTTGGTTTAGAAAAATGAAAAATGTAAAGTATTTTGTTTGTGTGTTTTTGAACAACGATAGCAACTTAGAGGTGCTTCCACCAATGGCTTTTTCCGTCAATTCCTTTATTTGGCTGGAGTTATAGCTATTTCACGGGTGCCAAGCCGATCATCAGACTCCTTTATTAGTGGTGCTGTCTAGTTGTTCTTTCATTTTAATCGAAAAACTTTTTGAGTTCACATTTGGGATTTGAACCTAGGACCAGCCAGTTGGGAAGCCAATGCACTACGCACTGCGCTAACAACTCCACTCCACACACAAAAAGTCTGCAATGGGAAACCGAAATATCAGTGGAGTTGTTAGCGCAGTGCGTAGTGCATTGGCTTCCCAACTGGCTGGTCCTAGGTTCAAATCCCAAATGTGAACTCAAAAAGTTTTTCGATTAAAAATGAAAGAACAACTAGACAGCACCACTAATAAAGGAGTCTGATGATCGGCTTGGCACCCGTGAAATAGCTATAACTCCAGCCAAATAAAGGAATTGACGGAAAAAGCCATTGGTGGAAGCACCTCTAAGTTGCTATCGTTGTTCAAAAACACACAAATGGAATTGACGGACGCAGCCTAACTGCAGTGTTAAATAACACAAAAACAAATTACAGTAAAGTATTTTGTTCATTCTTTTATATCTTTTAAAATATCAACGCATTTTAACAAGAAATTCAATTAAACAGATAAGAGAGCGTGGGTAAGTTATGTTCCGTTGTTGGAATGTAAAAGCAAGAACAAATTTTTCTATCACTAGAAACGTCAAATTTTAACACACTTTAACCTGCTCCACAGCTCAATAAATTTTAACCCATTTTATTCAACTCATTAGTGTCAAATTTTAACGCTGGTTAAATTTTAACACACATTTTAACGCAATTCACACACGGCCTTACCATCACAAATCATACTATATCCTTTTTAACTTTCAGGCCGTGTGCGAATTGGATGAATTGAGGTTAAAAATAGATTAATTTTTAACCACAACTGTCATATTATAACCTACTCCGCAGCTAGTCTAATTTTTAACACATTTTATTCAATTCGAAGTGTCAAAAAAAGTGTCGCACTCGGCCTAATTGAAAGCAGTACAAGTGTTGAGTTATTAAATAGTGTTGAAAGACTGCAAAGAATAAGGTGGAGTGGCTTTTGATATATTTCAAGGCAAGGTTTATAGCGTTTTTTTTTTTTTTGGTAATCCGGAATTGGTACACAGAACTGTCCGATTCCGGATCCCAAACGAACATGCAAACATTTTTTTTTGCTTCTAATGGTTGTATGATGTAAAACATCATATGCAGAATTGCGGATGACATGACAATGACATTGTTTTTATTTTCTTAATTTGTAAACATGGCGGCGAGTACGTATGTGCAAATGTGTGCATGTATGCGTGATTCTGTTTTTGATTCCGACTTCAAATTCGAAATCGTTTTTCTTTTCTATCCAGAACAAGAACTGTCATCTTGTGCCAAGTGAACGATTTCAGAATCGTTCGGAACAGTTCCGGACGACAAAAAAAAAACGCTATTAGTTCTGTGCTATATGTCAAACGCTTGGTGATCCGAATGGTAATGGACAGAGTGAAGCAATTATAATCAAGCTTTATTTTTGGAATAATATTCGAGATTCGACAACATAACACATCCTTTAACTTAACTACGCCGAAGCGCTGGATTGCTTATCAGAAAACCCATTAACAAAACAAACTGAAACAATGGCAGTCAATTTGACAGATGCAAATACCTTTCAATTGGTAAAGATCGACAGTTTGCATTCTGCTTCAATGCAAGTGAGCAATGAATTGATTTCATCATTAACTACTAAATTCACACTAAATTCTCTTAAAATTGTTCATTGTTCACTCAGCTCCTTAGTTGTTGTCAAGAACTAAGGACACGCACTATTTATGCCAGCGGTCAACTGCCAGCTGAGTAGAATCAGCAATCAGCATCTTATCTTTCCCAGACTGGTGGAAGTGTCACCGTAGCCTCCACGAGACGGTCTCTATGAACGGGTTAAGAAAACCCGGTTAATATGGTTCGGCTAGTCCCTTTCAAGTAAGGTAAGACCTGAGGCTGGTAACGTTCCCTATACGCCAAGAAGAGAGGATATCTTTGGTATGAAAAAAATTCCGAAAACGGATTCAGGCTTATCGTTTTTGTACGTTTTAGCAACAACGTTTCCCACATTTCAACATCCAGAAGGGACCTGAAGGTCTCCAGACCAATAAAAAATCAACCATATTGATCTTATTGCAATCGACGCAAAGCACTTCTCTTCAAACACCAATGATGTTCGAACCCTCCAAGGGGCCACATTGACTCGGTTATCTCGACCAAAGCCAAAAACAGGAAGTGCTAGAAGAGGGAATGACATTGGATGGCTACAATCGCAAGAGACCGCCAGATACTTTTCCGATCGAGTTTCAAGTAATCTCTACCTCATAAAAAGTCTGCTACAGCCAGCATCGAATATTGGAAACCAGTGGCAGAATTGCCAGAAAGCGATTAGAGATACTGCCTCTGATATGCTGGGTTTCACAGGGCCGATAAAACGAAATCCCTAATTTGATGAAGAATGCAGCCAGGTATTCGTACATGCTTTCAAGCAAGAGGCATATAAAGAGGCGCTGCATAAGAAGGCGAGAGCAGCTTAGCCTCTACGAGCTAAAAAAAGAGAAGAATACAAGCACGAAATGAAGCCTGTAAAGACCAACATGGAAATACCATTAAAATTACTGTCAATGTTGAGGATATGGGAAGGTCGCTTTTGCAGACTATACAACAGTGATGACGAATCAAATTCCGCTGCCCAGATAGAATAAACCATTCAAGGAAGACGAGGCAGGCCAACCTCCCCGTCTACCCGACCAGAAGTGAAGAAAGCAATATCTAAGCTTAAAACCAAAAAAAGCCACGCGAGCAGGGGGCATCACTTCCAAACTCTTCAAAGCGGCCAACGATGACTTGCTAAGGAGCATGCACCATTTTATCTGCAGAATATGGTCGGAAGAGATCATGCCCGATAGATTGAAACTCAACATTGTTTGCCCGATCTTGAAGAAAGAAGAGCATCTACACTGCACCAACTATATCGGTCTCGTAGGTCCATATTAGTGTGGCTTTAGATCAGGAAAGTCCACCATCGATCAATTATTCACATTACGCCAGATCCTGAATAAACCATAAGAGCTCCGAATCGACACCTATTTGGGGAGTAGTCTCAGTTTTCATAGAAGCAGTTTTTGTTACCTACATAAATTTGTATTGTGTGTTCTCTGCTTGGTTTGATAGAAGATCTGTCAAACTAAGCAGAGAACCAATCTTGATAGTACTCCCCAAATATATGTACAAAGCTTCGATGTCAAAAAAGGCCTTAGACAAGGTGATGCACTGTCTTGCGTCTTCTTTAACATATAACTAGAAAGAATAGTACAGAACTCCAGCGTCAACACTAGAGGCGCTGTCTTCCAACAGTCTGTAAAATTACTAACGAACGTCGACATTATTGATTATTATTATTAGAAAAACACAGCGTGACGTCAATACATATATGAGCATACAGACACAGGCTTAAAAATGGGTTAAACGAAGCATATATGCTGTCATCAAGAACGGACACCTTACACCGACGTCTTGGACGTAAACGTAACTTCGAGATAGTTAAGGATTTTGTCTACCTTGGCTCCGCTATCAACACGGACAATGAGATCAGATGGAGAAGCGCCACCTTAAGTAAATAAGGAACAAAATCATAGATTCATAACTCTGTGTTTTTGAATTATCTAGAGTTCGCAATTTTTTATAATTTCAAAACTAAGCCATAGAGAATAGTTCCTTAGCCGTACTACGCGAATGTGGAACTCTCTTCTTGTTCAATCATTGTAATGTTCAGGAACCTTTCCTTCATTGCTAAAGTACGCACTGCGTCTGTGGGCTTAAAAAATTCTTTGAGTGGGGGCAAATTTTCTTCTTCGTAGAAATTAGTTTTGAAAAAAAAAGAAATGAATTAATAAAAAAATGTTGCTTTTGATATTTCCATTAACGAAATGTCTCAGGCTTAAAAACTGTTCAACAATTTATTTTTTGCCTTAGTAAAATGTTTAAAAGTAAGTTTTGAATTTGGAATATTAATAACATGTTTATGTTTTTTGTGTTCGCTCACCCTTAAACACCATCGATAAGAAATGAAGTCGTGGTGTAAGTCTTATACCAAACACCGCGATGTTTTTCTATACCATTCAGCAAAAAAGCGCCATTTTATAATCGAGCATGTAATTTTCTCTTTCAAGCCGGCGTCCGGACTGCAAAATCCCACAAGACAATAACCTTTCCTTTTCTATCAAGATGATTTGCCCTACTCAAACATACATTTGCCCTACTCACTTCCGTATAACCTCATCGTTCTAATTTCTAGAGACAAATCTATGATTCTTTCTCGAATGTCCACAAATAAAAAACATAGAATCTCTTACTCACCTACTCCCTCGACCAACCAAGCAACGGTGCACCAGGCCATCCATCTTCGTTTGTCTGGCTCTTGAAAAAGGAAAACTTCATCGTTGTTTCTCTTCTCTACAACACAACGCTCCACTGAAGTTAAAATAAGAAAGAAGAACTAACAGCACTTTTCTTTAATCAACCAAACCACACAAAATACAATTTCAATTGCAATTTTTCGCATTTTTTTCTTACCGACAAAATAAGAAGAAATTATACAAACGTAATTTCTCAAGTAAAAGTAAATAAAGAATTTTAATCAATAAAATTAAAGAAACATAAAACTTAAATTATATTAAATCTGTGATCATTTGTTTAGAAATAATAAAAGAAAAAAAAAAAAAACTAGGAGAAAAAAAATGCAAATTTAATTAGAAAAAGACGGGAGAGTATTTTTTACACAAATTCATCATCATTCATCGAGAGCCTTGCCGCAACATTTAAGTGATAATTATCCAGAAAAACAAACGTTTAAAAGCCGACAAATTCTTTTAAATTCGCCATCGAAGTTAAAATTGGTAAGAAAGTGCTTTAATTTTTGTAGTTTTCTTTGTTGTGAAAAGAAATGAAATTCATTTTATAACGCCAAACCACCTATGCTCCTCATCCGAGGGTTTTTTTCAGGTTTTCTTTCTTACATTCGATCCGCCTTAACCTACAAAAAATGAGAAAATTTAGTTTCTTTCATGAACTGCCGCAACTTTTCCAAGATTTTTTTAGGATAATTTATGGGATAGTGAAAATCTTTTTTCACAAGAATGATAAAAAAAGAAAACAGACGGTGGAATGGACATACATATATGTAAACTGTTTTTTTTTTTTTGTGCTGTGGTCGCGCTGTCTTGTCACGGTGCAATGTCGGGGCTACCTTTGCTTCAGGGCAGACGAGTTTGGTGCTAAATGGGTGAAATTGTGGATGGCACGTGGGATGGATGGAATATTGCCATGAGTTTGTCGAATAGTTTTTGGTTGTATTTTTATTTATAGTTCTCGGTTGATTGAAGTCTCAATTTATTGATTTAAGAGCTGCAAGTTGTAAGTTTCAGCAAAAATCTTCTAGAAATGCAGTAAATTGTTGCCATTGTTTATTGTAAGCACGTTGGTGTAAAAGAGAAGACTATGTTAACGAGTTTTCTTGGATAATGCGTGTGTGTGTGTTTTTTTTTTTATTCTCTTGTCTTGTGGTAGCAGCTTAAAAGGCGGCGATTTATATCTTCATAAAATAGAGTGAGGCATGTGACATTTCGCCGATGTAAACAACTCCCTTTCTTTTTGTAAAATGCAAGTTGCTGAGATGAACAACATCACGACCCTGGTCACATCGCAGTTCGTAGTGCTGTCATATGTTTGAAATTTTTCCCAAGCGACAGACTTTTTTCTTATTAAATAAATAAATTCGAAATGGGTGTATTCATTTCTTAAATACACTAGTGTCGGTTTTAACTGGAATCTGGAAAAAAAGCATTCTGGTTTTAAGATCAGAAGGGAATTCTCTTCTTTTCAGCATCAGAACTGTCACTTTTGCCTTATTGAACGCATTCAGAATGCTTTTTTGAACTTCCAGATTGCCAATTAAGAGCGCCACAGGTCTGTTTAATGAATCTGTTCCGCACAGAAAAGAACAGAAAAGATCCAAAAAGTAAACGTTTTTGTGTTCCATGAGGAAAAACCTTGCGCCAACTTGCTCTACAATCTGTCATTTTGAGTTCCATGAAGTTGTTCATATGTCAAATTAAAGCTTAAAGAATTTCTAACTTGAATATTATCATAAAAAAATGTTAAATATATAAAAAATATTATAAAAACTTCAAAATAGGAAAAGACTGCGAAAAGGCACAATCATTGGCACCAAGGTACAATTGTTGGCACCCAAGGGTACAATATTGTTGGGACCCTTAAAAATGAGAGAAAAACCATTGTTTTTCGTGATAGCTAGCTTTTTTGATCGAAATTTAGTTTAAAAAAAAAAAAAACAGTTTACTATAACAAAAACACTTCATTTAACGCAAATGAAAAAAATTGAAATTATATTTCCTTAAAAAATCTCTAACATACATTTTACATTTCAAGTTTTTCTTAAATGCTTCATAATTTATTTTAAGACGTTTCAGCATGTGTTCCAGTCGGCATAGTCCCTTCTGGGAAGTTGAAAATTATAATAAATACAATATTATTCAATTATTAAGACATGCTGATTATTTTCTTCTCCATATTTGTACCTTTTTTGTCCCATTTTTCAAACTGAAATTTACAACTGATGCAGGGTACAATTATTGGCAGTCTCTAAAATACAATTATTGGCAGTGCCAATAACTGATACCCCATAGCCCGAATAATTGGCACCCCCCGCCAATAATTAAACCATAAGTTTATATTGGACCAATTATTGGCACCCCTGTTTTAACAATTTAAACATTTGTTTTTACAGAATAACAATTGAAAATATTTAATTTATTATATTTCTTTATTTAAAAAAATTAATATTTACCCAAAAACTCAAAAAAAAATTGAAAAACGGACAGTTACAAAATTTAGTCTCCTTATCGGGAACACTGTATTTTTAGCGCTTTTTTCACGAATTTAGAACGACTTTACTTTTTCTCTGATAAAAATAAAATGAGATTGAAATAATTCTAAAAAAATGCAGAATTGTAGAAAATTGATACATCTTATGAAAAAATATGTTTTTAAGTTCCTAGGCATAGTAGTTTTTCGTACATTCTTCATTTCATTAGGGGTGCCAATTTATAATTAGTATATAAATTGGGGGTGCCAACCATTGTACCCGTTACGCTAGTAGCTGGAATTTTTGACATATTTCAGTTCTCGGTATTCTACCCATTAAATTAAATAATTCCATCATGAATCTCACGTCGCGTCGTTGGTTGCCCATAACCCATCGCCATCGGTATAACCTCTTTAATGTTCAATAAAAGAGAAACAACGTCTTGATTTGATTAAGTTAGTTCAGGAACAACAATTTTATTTAATTACATTTTCTTCAAGGAAACAGCGCTAAGCTATATACAGATATACATGTTATTAACATTTAGTTTAGGTTAACAATTTTTTTTCTTATGGAAAAAGTGGAGCAAACCTTGAAAAATCGGAGCGTCGAAGTAGATTTTTATTTTTCTCTAAAAGTGGAGCAAATTTGCTCCGATCGGAGCAAGGTTCTAACGCTGATCTTCATGTCCTCATGGTGCGAAAAATATTTATCTAATTTTCTTACACAAAATGTAAATGTTATACCATGTTTGTGGTTTATTTGAGATCACAAAATTTCAATTTGACCGAAAAAAGAGGCCGATAATGTGATGGGGTTTTGTCAAAATTTTAGGGGGATGTTATTAATAGATTTTAGATCAGATACTTAAGGTGTGATTCGCTTACTTTTCTTTGTTCTTTGTAGTTGGGTTCTGGAGCCAGGTGGTATTTAAATTTACAATTGGGCGAGGTAGATCTTCGGACTTCAAAGTTTTTAATAGAAGTAGCTAGTTTGTCTAGAGCACTTAAGTTCTGTTACATCAAAACTACATGTGTGCGTTCTTAGGATGAGATCTTTGAAAATTAAAAGGGCTAGGAATCCTATTAACCAACCTAACCTTACTTATGTGTTACCCCGAGTCGTAGACTTCCTTTATTGTGTCGTCCTTCGGGATAAGGTTTGGAGAGTCTTCAGGTCGAAGGAAAATTGTACTCCACAATTTTGAATTCAATTAATTCAATACCCAAGTACATAAACTACAGCGTTCCAAAATTAAAGTTTGGAAAAAAACTTTCTGGTCTTCATACCATCAAGAACAGATTGGAAGGATAGTGTGATCTTGGAAGATAAATCCGTTCATTTTTATACTGCTTTACTTGACTCCTAATCCATGAAAGATCTCAGCCTGAGGCACTGCAGCCTTTCATCGGGAACGGTCCCTCGCATGCAATCTTCAGTTCGGTCTTTTTCGTTTCGAACATTGGGGGCGAAGAGCAGACTTTCTTTGCTGAAGCGTTGTCGTCCATTTGCTCGAAGTGGCCGAGCCAATGTGGACTACATCCATAGGCTTTTTTCTTTTTTAGCTCTGAGCAGGGTACGGAGCTGTCAAAAAAAACCCCGTATTTCTTTTTTAGCTCAGACATATCTGAGCGCTCAACTTTTGTTTATTTTTTCGATCAGACCTAGGTCAGAGCGCGATCTACGAGCTCGGTTAAAATTGATGGAGTAGATGGAGTAAAAAGTTACGCGCGGCCAACTTCATTAATTTTGTCCATATCATGAGTGAGATGACGCGAAAAAAAAAATAAAATAGTGGAAATGTCGGTCGAAGCAAGTTGTTTTCTGAATGAAGGTAAATAAAAAATTATTTTTGTCAGCTTAACAATTTTATTTTATATGTGACGGTTCCGTACCCAGGTTTGTTTCTTTATTAACTCGGAAAGGTCTGAGCTTACTCTGCTCAGACCGAACTCGATGAGCTCAGGCTCTACTCCACACCCTGCTTAGAGCTAAAAAAGAAAAACGCCTCATATCTTGGTACAGCTCGTACAGTTCGCGATTGAACCTTCTCTCCATTCGCCATCGTAGCATACGTGACCAGAAATCCTTCAAAGAACTTTTCCTTCGAAGGTGCCTAGTATGATTTCCGCTTTTTTACTTACGACTGGTAAAATCAGAGTTTTGTATAGCAGACACCTTGTCTTTCGAGTGAGGAGTTTTGAACCCAGTTGTTTTGCCAAACCGAAGTAGTAGTGGTTCGCTAGGGTAATTCTTTGTCGGATCTCCACTAAGTTGTGGGATTGATGTTTGTTCCAAGGTAGGTGAACTCCTTAACTAACTCGAAATTGCTGCTACCAACAGTGACGTTTTGTCCTAGGCGGTGGACAGATGTTCTTTTCTTTGTTGATAGCATGTACTTTATTTTGTCCTCATTCACTTCAAGACCAACGAGCTTCGCCTGATCTTCAAACGGATGGATCCAAAACTAAGGAAGGTATAGGCGGCGGGTTGTACTCACAAAAGCTTAATCTAAGCCTCTCATTCCGTCTCACCAATCACTGTGGTATGTTCTAGGCCGAGATATTAGTTATCATAGAAGTTTTCTCTTGGCTAAAAGAAAACATTTAGCCTTATCAGAAATTCCACCCGAAGAGCATTCGGCCCGGAAAATCCTTTTTTTTTCTTTTCCCTTATCGAGAAATCCGGGCGAAAAAATCTATGTTCGACAAATTCACCTTATCGGCATCAATTATTCCTTGCGAAATTACATGAGCGCATTATAAATTAGCGGACGGGTGAATATGTCGAAATCACAGAGCTTTAAAAGAATGCAATCTTTTGGTATTGCATCGTCAAAAGTCTCATTCATATAACTGAATTTTGGGAATGCATTTACATTCCTTATTGCAATACTTTGACTTCCCAGTTAATTTTGTAGTTTTTTTTTTTTTTTCAAATCATTTAGAGCAGTTAAAAGACTAGAAATCAAAAGGATGCATTACATTTTTACTGCTCACATTCTTGGAAATTTTGTTTAAGTCTTGTACATTCTTTGCAGTCTTTTAAGTCTTTTGATTGCATTCAATGAAATGCAGTCATTTGACTGAAGTCTTTTAACTGCTTGAAGTCTTTTAACTTTAATCTTTTAATAGTAGGGTTGTCTTAGTTTTTTTACCCCCACCGCTAAGCCGATTTTGCTCAAAACCTAATCAGTTCTTAACAGGGCAATATCGCGTGGAATTTCATGGCAATACGATGAGTGGTTCGCGAGATATTCGAGCAGAAAAAACCTAAAGCACATACGTACATACACACACAGATACATCATAATAAAAGGGGTTGATTCGGATTCTAGTGACCTCCAAACATGGAGATATGCAAAAACTGGAGATTCACAAAATCGACCCCATTACAATAACTTCTTCTGAGAAGTTAAAAATACAAAAGAATAATACCACAGTTGAAGAAGAAAGGAACAGACTTGTTGCTATGGTTGTTCTACTTCTTAAGTAGTTGTTAGGTAATGGTCGTAAATTTTGCGTTTCATTTTAAACTTAAACTTTTACATAAGCCGGCCAAGGCTTCAAACCCTAACACGACTACTCATTGTCCAGTGCTGACTGAAGTGATCAGAACTGGTTCCACCTATCAATTCAGTCCCGTTCGGAAATAGCCTCACCCTACCGAAGAACTCCTCCGTCTTGTTGTTGGTTGCCCAACGAGACCGTTAATTGTTCTTAAAGGCTAAAAACTGCTAATAAATATATATCTAATCTAAGTTTATTGGTTAATAGCGTTGGCTGCTAAGCAGAACTTCGTGGATTCGAGTTCTACTCGTGCCCATAGTTTTTATTTTTATTTTTGTAGGTCCCCTCAATTCTTCACACGCACCTAGAGAATTGTTGATGAGAGTATTTTTCTTTCTAGTTTTTAATCTAAGTTTATAGCCATATTTTAAATGCTGTTGATCCGACACCCGTTTTGCAGAACTTCGTTAGAATAGTAATGCAAGTATAAAAATAACGGTGTTTGATACAAATCTATCCAGCGGAGCAACAGTTTTATGCTTGATCCAACCAACGACTTCACTGTCTGTGAGGCCCAACGATGACCATCTTGCGCCAATTCTTGTGCGTATTTCACGAAGCTGAAGCCAACAGAGTCAAGAACAGAATTATATCGCATTTCTGGACATTTGCCAAATTATAAGGCCAAGTTGTAACATGTTTTTTTTTTGTTCAAGTCTGTCAAAGCGGTACCAAATCAAGACTTTTGTGCTTTACCGACTTTTATCGATTCCGATACCAAGCTTAATATTTTTCAATATATTTCCAGGCCTATCGTCTTATGAGTTCGAAGAAAATTACGATTGTGAAAAGTTTCGATCGTAACATTTGTTTTGTGTATGGTATCCGTTTCCTAAAAGCGTTATAATTATAACGCATGGAGTTTTGCAAGTGTTAAACCACAATTTAGAAGCTTTGCATAGCATAGCGTTATTTGAATAATTGCTGTTTACCGCATGAAATCGCATTCGCAATGCGTTACTTTGTGTTGGACATTTCAAGGCAAATCTGATTTTTTTTTCTGAGGTAGGTACAACGTACAACTTAACAATCGGAACGTCTACGAAGTTGTTCGAACTATGAATTAAAATAAATAAATATAAACAGCGCACGGCTTATTTTGGTATGTGAATTGATTTTCGACTTGTTTTGCGAGGAGTGATGTCTATTCGCGCCTGTGGGACATTTTTTTTTTTTACAATTTTCATTCGTTTCCATCATTCATCCTTATTGTAGCAGGCGTTTCACTTGAACGACATTCGTTACTTTTTCTGTCGAGTCACTTTTAGGGGCCAGTTATAGCTATCATTGGTTTTCATCATTGAAACACATCATTGGAATTTTTCTGATAGGTCGGTCATAGAAATCATTGAAAATTTCTGTCAGGATTTTTTTTCCTGCCGTAACACATAAACATCTGACATTGAGAAATAGAAATATCAAAAGAATTTGCGTTTTTTTTTTTTGTCAATTTAACAATTTGTCTGCTTAAAATTAGTACAAAATGAATAGTATTGCATTGTTTGTGTTGTTAAATAATCCGGAAAAAGAAAATAACAGAGAGACTGAAAACGACCGCGACTCAGGTGGCGCACTCATGTGGAAGAGGACCTCAATCAACTTGGAGTGCAAAACTGGAGACGACTAGCTAAGGACCGAGCTAGCTGGCGGAGACTGTTGATTGAGGCCCAAGTCCACAACGGACTGTAGCGCCACCTTAAGTACGTAAGTAAGTTGGACTGAAAACTGCAAAAAAATATATTTGATTCGAGAAAGAAGATTGATTAGGTCCAAATCCAAACCTTAAGAAAGAAATTCATAAAAAGATGTGAATATTTTGTAGATTTGTTTGTACCTACTTTTTGCCATTTTTTTTTATTCCTAACTGGTGGTCTTAATGAATTAAATTCTGAGCAGATAGCTCCATATTTTTTTTTTTCTCGAGTTTGCAAGACTCCTCTTTGAAAATTTTTCGCTAAAGATGGACTCCGGTCCATCAACTCGACGAGGTCATCTGCTTTGGGGTGGTTATTCAAATTCCAATTTCCCCAATGATTCGTTTGAAAATTTGTGTTCGACAAAAAATAGCGTTTTGAGAGTCGTAGCAGGCGAGTAAAACGAGAATTACAATAAAAATGAGTGACATTACTCAATTTCTCATACAAAAACTTACGTTTCACTCAGAGTTAAGGCGTTACGTTACTCAATAAACGACTCATAAACGCCACTCATAATACAAATTTTTGAAAATGACATTTGTCGTTCAAGTGAAACGCCTACTACAATAAGGGTGATTGTTTGTATCGGATGATACCTTGACATTTTAAACCTTAAACATCTTCCTCGGCTGTATGTTATTGGCTTTTACAGGAGGTGTTGTGTATCCCAAAACTTAACGGACCACTCATTCCATTGATGGCGTCGGTCGTCTAGGTCCAACAGTCACCGTTTTACTTCCACGAACAGCGGAGATATGCGGAAGATCATGCAATTGGTTTACGTACGGATGCTTGTTCCTTGAGCCGGTGGACTCATATTGGCCACCAAGCGTTGAATAGTGTTCTTGGAAGGACGCCTAGGTATAGATAAGGGCGCAGAGCGCGAATTGTTGCTTTTAGAGAACATGCAATTTGGTAGTTAGGTTTTATCATTTGAAAGTATTGCTCGATGCTCTAACTTGCCATGATTATTTGTCTTTAGTGACTGAATAAAAGATATTTTAACAAGGAGTTAAAGAAATAATATGGCCACCACGATCCATCAAAATCGACCTCTCCCTATTAAACCCTGCATAAATATAGAAAGTGTTGCGATTTGATTAGATTTGGATTCAGATAAAAATCCGGGACGAGTTCAACAAAGGCGGATTCGAGATGAATCTATTGTATGGGAGAAAGGGTTTTACCTTAGAGTATTTTAACGAGATTTTTAACCCAATAAAATAACTTAATTCAAAAATACCGCCTTTCAAGAAATGCGTTCATCTATCTATTGAATAATATTACAATATTTCTATTTGGTTTGAGCAGCTGCCCACACATTTCTTCTTCCATATTGTCATCGGCTGTTACTCCTCAATCTCAATGAAGGTTGTGGCACCATGTACTGGTACTGAGTTTCATGCTGCCCTGGTCTTTCATATACTTGGTGATGATGGTCCATCTTAAAGTTTTTTTTATACAAATTCCCGGAATAGCTTTAACTATCGCCTGGTTGAAGATGAGGTCGCGGCCAGACCGTTCACCTGTCGGCATCCATTGAAAATGTTGACTGTTCTTGATGACTATTCGGATCCTTGATATGAAACTCTGATAAGATAGTCTAATCAGTTTATTTGGAATGTCGAATTCTCTCTTAGCATTGTAAATTTCTATCCTGCTTATGTTGTCATAACTTTAAAGCTTATAGACAAATGGTATGGTGAGAATATTTTATATTTTTGACGTTGGGTAGTAAGGTCTTAAGTCAAAAAATCGCATTTTGGGTTTTTGACTGGGTTTAACTTAGTTTTTTTTTTTCTCTTTCTCTTTCGTTTGGTACTAATTACTTGAGTCTGGCACAACTGCTTCCTATTGGAAACAACTTGGTCTTAAGGCAATAAGTTAGAAAAATGCATTCTTGGTTTGGGATTAAGGTCTTAAGTTGACTTCCTTGAAGTCCTTGTGACCGATGTTTTTGACAAATTTAAGATTTTCTAAGGACTTAAGTATAAAGTGAACTCTGTCTCCTTTTTCATGTACGGTATTTCTTTCCGTTAACATTATGATCTCCATGTCTTCATAGATAGGTTGGAGAATTGATGCTCCTTCAATTTGGTCGGATCGGCTGGTAGCCATAGTCGCGGCGTCGGCGGCTTTGCTCTCTGTAAATTGATTGAAGTCTTTTTGACTTCCCCAAATGCTGGTTACTTACGTAAGGTGGCGCTACAGTTCGTTGTGGACTTGGGCCTCAATCAACAGTCTCCGCCAGCCAGCTCGGTCCCCAGCTATCTGTCTCCAGTTTTGCACTCCAAGTTTATTGTAGTCCTCTTCAATTTGTGTGCACGTGGTCTTCCTCCTTCTATGTCCCTCGGGAATAGTTTCGAAGGCTTTCCGGGCCGGAGCATTGGTGTACATCCGCTCTAAATGACAAAGCCACCTGAGTCTCAGGACCTTTACAATTCCCGTTGCATCTTCTTCGCCATTCCCCATCAATGCACACGGGGCCAAAGATGACCCGAAGAACTTTCCTCTCTTAACAGCCTAAGGCACATTCATCCGATTTTGTCGAGGTCCATGCTTCTGCATGTTATTCATTTTTATCTTAGTTGCCTCGACAGAAGGCTTTTCCACTCAATTTCATTCTTAGCCCAAAGAAACAGCGATTAGCAAGAGTTATTCTTCGTCTGATGTCTGATATCGGCGCTGGTGTTATTACGCGTGTTAGTAGCGGAGCCTAGGTAGACGGAGTGGAAACATCGATCTTTTGTGACTTTTTGCGTAAACATGAATTTTGGTTCCTGAAATTGCATTAAAGGCCGTGAATAATCTGTCATCTTTTCATTTTAAAGAAAACAAAATAAAAACATCCATACGAAGCCGTGGGAGTTCAAATAGCATACTTTTTCAATAAATTATCTTTAGCCTTCCCGTAATTTTTTTGTGTTTTTTTTTTCTCTTACAGAATTTGTTTTAACTGAACACGCAACTGTTAATTAGTAACACTTTTAGTCTAAGAAAATCTCCCAAAAGCCACATTCAAAATACGGAAAGCAAAATTTATTTGCAAACCCAAGCCCATAAACAAAAGCTTTGACTCGTATTTCTCAAGGAAAAACAAGGCACGCTCTCGTTCTACCGTGGAAGAAATGGTAATGGAGGAACAACAACCGTCACCACAATCAGTTGGGCGTGAATTTGTCCGACAATATTACACCCTTCTTAACAAGGCACCAAGTCATTTGCATCGTTTCTATAACAACAATTCGAGCTTCATTCATGGTGAATCTACTTTGGTTGTTGGTCAAAAGAATATCCACAATCGCATCCAGCAGCTGAATTTCCGTGATTGTCATGCGAAAATAAGCCAAGTCGATGCGCAGGCTACGTTGGGAAACGGTGTTGTGGTACAAGTGACTGGCGAACTATCCAACGATGGCCAGCCCATGAGGCGTTTCACCCAAACCTTTGTTCTGGCTGCACAATCGCCGAAAAAGTATTACGTGCACAATGACATCTTCCGCTACCAGGATATGTATTCCGATGAGGAGAACGATGGTGAAAGCCGATCTGAAAATGACGAGGAACACGAGATCGAACAGCAACAGCAGCAGCAGCAACAACAACAGCAACAGCAGCCGCAAGTGGTACCCGCCAATAATTTGAGTGGTGTTACTGATGCAAATGTCATCCAACAGGTTCAGCCTCAACAGCAGCAACAACCAGCTCAGCAGCAGCAAGTTGTAGTGCCTCAACCACAGGCCCAACAACAGGCAATTTACTATTCGATGCCGCAGACTGTTGTTGCAGGTGCTCCACGTCCTGTTCCTGTTATTGCCGCGCAAGCTGTACCACTTGCTCAATTTACTGCTCCGGCTGCTGCTCAGCAAACGCAGCTAAATGGTGGAATCGTTCATGAGGACTTAATTGCAACATCTATGCAACAGCAGACAGTTCAGCAACAACAACCCGTGCAACTTCCATTGCAGCAAATGGCTCCACCAGTACAAGCTAATGTTGCTCCAGCTGTTGTCTCAGTTGTGTCCCCACAGGTGTTGCCCCAACAACCCACTCCAGTGGCAGTTGTTGCTGCTGGTGCTATTCCCCAGGTCGTGGCTCAGATTCCAAGCATGCCAACTGCACCTGCAGAACACTCACCGCCATTGCCTGTCATGGGTCAGACAATGCCAGTTGTTTCTCAAGTCTCTAGTGGGTCAGCAGCAAACATGCAGGCCACTGATGCGAGTGTTATGACTACCAACAACCCCAATACTAGCATTGGCAGTGCCAGTCAAAAGGAAGACGATATGAGCAACTACAGTGACCACGCAAGCAGTCAGGAATACATTGACGAACCAACACAAATGGCCCAAGAAAAATACGAAGGTTAGTATAACAAGAATATTGATTTATTGGAATTTTTAAAGAGCAAAGAATTATATCTTATAGCTCCCAAGAACAATGAACCCAAAACATACGCCAATCTCCTTAAATCCGCGAATATGAATGCTTCATCTCAAGGCAGTGGCTATGTACCCCTTCCGCCAGTTAACCAAAATCATATGAACATGAATCAGCAATCGCAACAACAATCGTCTTTGTCGTCGTCTGCATCTGTTTATAAAAGTGAATCGCGAATGATTGACAGCAATGTCCAAACCGGTAATAGTGGTCCAGCGCCATTGCCACAGAGGACAAACTCGACAAGAATTAATAAAGGTAAGTACACATTAGAGGTGAACAAAAATTATGTTTTGCAAAATTTTAATCGTCTCTCACTGACTTGTTTAAATTCTTATCTTTTCTAGAGTTTGAACAGAGACGTCCTGGAGGAAATACAAACACACAACAATTCAGTGACAGTAACCAATTGTTTTTGGGCAATGTACCACACCATGCAACAGAAGATGAATTGAAACAATTGTTCAACAAATTCGGTCGTGTTATGGATTTGAGAATTCATTCGAAATCTGGTACGAAAGTTCCCGGAATCCGCAATCCCCAAAATTATGGTTTCATTACATACCAGGACGCTCAATCTGTTGAAAACTGCTTGTCTAGTTGCGTATGTCTAGTTTTATTTTGTTAAGAAAAAAAGTTTCACCAAACAAATAACGAATGTAACATTTCAGCCGCTTTACTACCCCGAAAACTCTCCCGATGGTCAAAAGCTCAACGTTGAAGAAAAGAAACCCCGTTTGCGCAACCCCAATGATTTACCACCACGTCAATCAAATAACATGTCTGGCAACAACGGCGGCAACAATGGCAACAACAACATGGGTAATTCCCAACGACCCAACAACATGGGTCCAAATCGTTCGCTCTCTAATTCAGGTGGCATGATGCGTGGCAACCCGGGCAACAATGGTCTATCGCGCGGCACAAGTGGCGGTCCACGCATGGGCGGAGGCTTCAATAACCGCAACGATAGCCGAGGACCACCTGGCAGTGGATCCCAGTCGCGCGGCGGTAACGGAAACTCTGGCTCCAATACTGGAGGCGGAGGTGGTCAAAGTTACAACCGACGCTAACCGTTAATATTCATTTACACACATTAATCTTTATAAGATCGATTAAAAAAACAAAAAAAAAAAAACTACAAATACAAAACAAAACAAGAAAAAAATAAATTAATAATTTTATTAATAAACAAAAAAAATAAAAAAAAAACGAATAACAAAATAAAAAAAAGCTTGGTCTTTGATAGGAAACAAAAAAGAAAAATATTTATATTTTTTTCAAAATTAAAAAAAGAAAATGAATTGCGGTCAACAATTAAAAAAATATTTTCTACCATATAACCATTGAAACGCTTTTCCTTTTGTTTTTTCTTATTCTTGTTTTCTACTTTTAATTTATCGAAACAAAAAATGTAAAAAAAAGAACAAAAAAAGAGAAAAATCACTGAAAATGCAATAAAAAAAGCAAAATAAAGACTTAAACTTTATTGTTCGTACGTTTATATTACATAAATACATTTAAATAATAATAATAAAAAAAAAACAATAATAAATAGATGAAACATACAAAGAAATGTAAAAAAAAAATTAATTAAAAAAATAGAAAAATCCACATAAATAATAAAAAATTATAACTACATATTTAAATAAAAAAATTCAAAAAAACTAAACATGAATACAGTTCTCTCTTTTTGAAAATTTTGAAATGAAAAAAAGAGCAAGCGAAAAAAAAAAATTAAATAAAAAAAAACTTTTTAACGTAAATTTGCGATAGTTTGTACTCTGTCTAAAGGAAATGAATATTAAGTTATTATATAAATGTAATTATAAATTTCTATTTTATTTTTTATTATTTTTTTTATAATAAAAAACAAAAAAAATTACTATAAAAACGAAAATGATAAATTTTATCTTAAAACAAACTACAAAACAGGACAACAAATAAAAAATATTAAATCAATAACGGATACGTGTGTGTGTAAAAAAAATAAATACAAAACAAAAAAAAAAAGCAAAAGTTGAATAAATATTCTAGAAAATCATGTAAGTTAAGGAAACAAAAGCAAAAATACTTATAACTTAATATATATATACACTATTAACTTAAAAACAGCTAAAAGCAATTACAAAATTCAAAACAAACAATTTACACCCCTATTACCGCTGGCGAGTCGAACGTTCGATGTGAGATGCTCTCATTGGCGAACTAAAACGGGATATACACAGTTCAAATGCTTGTCAAGCACGTTCAATTGTATTTGTGAAATAAATTACACGTATAGATGGAGTGTATGCTTGAAGCAAAATCAAAATGATTTTGATTTTGCTTCAAGCATACGTGTGATTTTTTTTTTCACAAATACAATTGAACGTGCTTGGCAAGCATTTGAACTGTGTATATCCCGCTTTATTACAGTCGGCGAACTAAACAATTCGAGTTCGAAATTAAAAAAAAATAAATTCAAATTATAAATGTTCAGAACAAAACTATTTAAAAAAAAGTGTTTTCTATAGACTTGAAATCAAAGAGGAGAACGCTCAACGTTCCGAGTTAATTTTGTTTGTTGCTTGCTCACTCCTTTCAGAAACGTAACTTCTGGTTCAAGACAATTTGTTCAATAAGCAATACGCTAAGGCCAAAAATATAATAGAAAGGACTATTGGTTTTCGCTGTCTGTTAAATTAAAGGAAAATGTATTACGCTCCTTCAAGACAAAACAAATTGTAAACGCGTGCTGTACCTTGAAAAACTTTTGCATAAAATACCGAATTGCAGATCCAGAGATTGTAAAGGGAGCAATAACGTTATCAATACCTGGAATAAAAGCCTAACGTAGAAAAAAAAACGAAATAATGAAACGAAATAATGGGATCTTTGCAGATTATAAAAGTAAACATTTGAGTGCAATTCAAGTAAAGTCCATTCTATTGAACAATTATGTAAGTCTTGACTCTATAAAACCAATAAATCTATTTTGATTTTTCAAATTTAAGGATTTTTCTTTTCCATTCCTAGGAATTTTTTTTGCCGACGGTTTTTGTCAAGATTTGCATTTTCTTCTCTTTTTTTGCTGCCCTTTATACAGAAGTTTCACTTTCTGAATTTTTTTCTCGAAAATCTGGCAATGTCGGACAAAAATACTGCTTTTATTCAAGTTTCGACCTTTTCTCACACAATGTGTAACGTTCGACAAATTTAAACACAATTAACGTTCAAATTAACGAACATTCGATTCTCACAATACAGTGCGATCCAACTTCGAAAAACGTGTGACATAAAGTCGAATTTAGGTTTTTGAGTCGCCAACCGTAATGCACTCACATGTTTTTACGTTCGACTCGCCAGCGGTAATAGGGGTGATAAAATAGGCTACAGAAATATACTCGATTTTATTTCTTTCATTTTTTTTTTGTTTTGTTTACAATCATGAACTACATTTACATGAAAGTGTGCAGCCTGTCCTCTTTTTTTATTCTTAGTTTTTTTTTTTTTTTTTAATTTTCATAATAATTGGCAGATTTTTATTTTTATTGTTACCTACACATAATTTGCATTTTATTTATGTTCTTTTTGTTTACTTAAAATTTTTATCATACACTCTGTTGTGGTTTCATTGATTTTATTATTATCATTAATTATTTTTTTTTTGTTGAGAATACGTACAAGAGCAGTAAAATCTGAGAGAAAATATGAAAATTTTGAAAGAAAATATAAACAACTTCTTTTCATTTGTGGTTCAGTTGGAGAAGACTTGTTTTTCAAATCGTTCATGAGTCCTAATGATGTGGTTCTTAACGTTTGCAACTGAATCTAGGTACATATTTCCACGTGACGTGTACTTATAACAGTGTGACTGTGAACTTTGACTCTTGCATACATTTGAAAGGGAATTAGTTAACTACCAATGAACTCTTCCATAACTTAACGTTAACATTATGTTAACGATTGACCAAAAAAGGAGATTTAATTGACACCATGTCTCACTATTGTTGCCTTTAAAAGAAAGAATATTCGAGTATCACTCTTTAAACGAACAAATTGTTCTAGCAACGAGAAAAGGAAGAGTTCGTTATCATATTTTCATAGTATTTGAAATAAGATATTAGGTATTAGCCTTACAAGGAACAGTCCTAAACAGGCATTAGACATCTGCAACGAGTGGCTTGAAGCTACTTCCAAGCCGTTCTGTATTTATTCAAATACACTATTCGCTGTACTATTACTTACTTACTTACTTAAGGTGGCGATACAGTCCGTTGTGGACTAGGGCCTCAATCAACAGTCTCCGCCAGCCAGCTCGGTCCCTAGCTAGCTGTCTCCAGCTTTGCACTCCAAGTTGATTGAGGTCTTCTTCCACTTGTGTGCGCTTCCTGAGTTGCGGTCTTCCTCTCCTCCTACGTCCCTCGGGAATAGTGTCGAAGGCTTTCCGGGCCGAAGCATTGGTGTCCATCCGCTTTAAATGACCGAGCCATCTGAGTCTCTGGACCTTGACCCTTCTGGCTAAGTCCATGTCGTTGTAAAACCCGTAAGGTTCGCTGTTATATCTTCTTCGCCATTCCCCTTCAACGCACACTGGGCCAAAGATGACCTCCCGAAACAGCCTAAGGCACATTCATCCGATTTTGTCAAGGTCCATGCTTCTGCACCATACTGCAGGACTGGGATGATGAGTGTGTTGTACAATTTTACCTTAGTTGCTCGAGAGAGGGCTTTTCCACTCAATTGCTTTCTTAGCCCAAAGAAACAGCGATTAGCAAGAGTTATTCTTCGTCTGGTCTCGGCGCTGGTGTTATTGCCTGTGTTTATAGCGGAGCCTAGATAGACAAACTCTTCTACTACCTTGAAGTTGTATGCGTCGCTGTACTCACTGCTTGAAAAACCAAACTAAATGAATCATTAGCTGATACCAAAACAATAGATTAGTGTATTAATTTGCTCGAAACAATACACCATTTGATTTTTTCTCAAATACATGGGATACAGCGAGTTTATATTGAATACACCGAATCATACACAAAACACACCAAGTAAAAAACTAAGAACTTTCAAATGCTAAATAATGAAAAAAAAAAAACTAAAAAGTTTGAGACTAATTTGTGGTGTGGAGCACTCGAGATGTCTTAACTTTTAAACAATCGGCCAAATCGAGGTAACCGTCGGAGCGGAATTTTCTCCGATTGGATTGGGCTGAATGTATGCGATCATCAATGTCAAGGTTAATAAAGAAAGTTAAAACTCAGGCTCCAGCTCAGACTGGATTTAAGCTAGAAACGAACAACGAATATATTAATTCAAATGCATGCAGGTTATGCACTCAGTGTGTTAATAACTGTTCTGTTTATATGTTTTGTATTTTTCCAATTGATTCAATGAGTCAAAGTAAGAAGAAACACCAGTGTATTTGATTTTATACAAATTCGGTGTATTTGGTGCTTTTTCAACTGTTAGGCTTGTTCTGTTCCATTTGATTCAAGCCCAGCAGAGAAACCAAACAGTGTATTCGTTCTATTATGAAGGGATCGAATGGTGTGCAGTGTTTGTGTTTTAGAATAGTGTATTCATTTTCAGTGTACACTACTTTATATGCATTCAACAAACAAAATATAACGAAGAACTGTGCTTGGTCAGTGAAGGCAAATGAATGTACTTATGCAGATCTCTAATACAATATGTGTTCTTCCGTATTCAGTTTCTGGTTCATAAGAGCAGTGGATTTGTATCCCAATAAAGCAAAATAATTGTTTTTTCGATTTCAGTGTGTTGGACCAAGTAGTAAACAACCCAGTACGGCCCCTTTTGTGTATTACGGAACGAACGTCACAACATAGAGCGATTATGAGAAACGAAAATGAGTTGAAGAAAATGCGTCGAGTTTTCTGGGGCCTGATTATGGTATTCACAGTGGATCGTTTTGCTAGCGAGTTTGACATTTTTCAATAATTGCCTTCGCTTTCGCCTTCTTCGATTTGAATTCGACCAATTAACGAATTTGAAGGCGAATTTGAAATGTCATAATGTTTGCTGGCGAGTTGAAATCCGACAATTTTTTTTGGCGGATTCACAGGCGAAAGACTGTTTATGCAAATCGCTGGAAGAAATAGTCAAACCAAAAGTATCAAATCACAGGAATATTGGAAGAAATATTTTTGTTCCGCCGCGGATTCGTTAATAAGGAAACACGCCGCGAGTCAAATTTGAAAACGATCCGCCGCGAATCCCATAATCAGGCCTCTGAGACCTAATAATGGGATTCGCGGCGTATCGTTTTGCTAGCGACTTTGACATTTTTGAATTATTGCTTTCGCTTTCGCCGTCTTCGTTTTGAATTCGACCAACTAACGAATTCGAAGGCGAATTTGAAATCCAACAGCTTTTTATTGGCGGATTCACAGGCGAAAGAGTGTTTATTACAGTTACCAAATGCACTCTACAGTCAAAATGGACTCATTTTTTTCTTCCTTGACTCTGGGACTCATTTTTAACACGTTTGACTCGTATTTTTTTGGCAGACACAAATAGGTACAAATACTAAGAATTTTATATTTTGAAAAAAAAAAAAATCATATGTTTAAATCGTTATTTCCTATTTGCTTTGAAAGTCACATTCAAACAAGTACATTATATACGTTGTTTGGTGTTCTGTATTCGTTTAGCCGTTTTTGTCGGTTTCATTGGTTGGTTTGAAGACTGAATAATTGATTTCCACTTCCACGTAGACCCATTGTGTGTAAACAATAAACATTTATTCAGCCTTATTACCCGATCGGAAGTTTTATTTCCTTCACCGTGCCCGAATCGTACATAAAATAAAGGCGTAGCGACGCACTTCTTTGTTGTTTTGTGAGTGAAACAAATATTTTTATTTCCGACTTCCGACACTTTTTGTTTCGGAAACAATCGGACAAAAAGTTTAATCGCAATGCATCGCATGAAATAGTTTTGAAAATCCGACGCTGATTTCAAATTTTTTCGTAGATGTCTACGGTTAACCTGCCGGAAAGGATACGGTGGTAGAACATTCATAGAAATTGTACAAATCGGAGAGAATTTTGCTCCAATCGGGTACGATATTAAGGCTGATTATATCTTGGACTGTTGAAGCTATATTCAATTTTAGAGTTGGCCTTCGAAGACTATTCTTTTATGTTCTTAAGTTATAGAACGTGCGACGGAATAAATTAATTTTCAAGCAAACAAGATTCAGGGGGCTTAAATTCTGAAAAGTAGGTACAATTTTCATGATGATCATGTCACATGGTTTTTAAATGTTTGAGAAAGATTTGTTCAATATTATGTATGTACTTGCATGTTTGGATGATTATGAAATAGAAAACGTGATCCTGTTGTTTTTATGAAACTCGTTTTTCAATAAAAAATATTTGCAAGGGAAGATGCTTTCGATTTACGAATTCAGTGTATGTATGCATGTACTTGTTTTGGTCATATCTACATTTAACGAAGATTTATTTTAGCTTTGTTCTATTAAACAAAAAGCGTTTCAGAATCAAACTATTTTATTCATATACATAGTCTGATTCTTACTTTCATCAACCTTGATATTAATTTGTACATGGTACATTAACAAAGTGGTTTTATCGTAATGTAACAATTTTCCATTCAATAAGTTTTGTATTCATCAAGTGCCAAAACCGCAAAATCGATTTAATTATTAACAATTTAGTTCATTTCTACCTGTTAGCAACAGATCTCAGTCGGGATGAAATCATGTTTCATGAAATACATTTTTTCATAACTTCAAATATAAAAGCTAAGAAAATATGACCTCAATGAATTTATTTTCAACGCTTTAAATGTTCTAAACAAAATATAAAACCAAACAATTACCTTCAAACAAAAATTATGAAGAAAACGATAAAAAACAAACAATTTAAATCAATACAGAGTTGAATGTAAAACGAAAATAAAATTAAACCAATTTTAGTCTTAAAGTGGAATTACTTACTAAAAATTATAATTAAGTTTATATCTAAGAACTAATTATAATAGAAAAAAGGTAACATTTTCTTAAAAAACAAATAAACAAAACAAAAAAAAAAAAAAAACTAGAAAAGAAACGTTCAACACAATTTGTAAAAAAAAACACAATACAAAAATTTAAAAAAAAGTGCCGCCCTTCTAATTCAAGAAAAAAATATTGAAACTTCCGAAACCGACAGTACGATGAATTGACATTACAAAAAAAACAACCTTAATAAACCGCTTCAAATGTAAACAATTTTATATATAAAACAGATGCTTTTTTATCAAGTCAAGTCTTTTTTGCTTTAATGGCGTTTACCAATTATTGTGTTTTTATTTTTCTTAAGAGCTGATATTACAGTAATATTTCTGAAAGCAAATATAAAACAAACTTCCTTCAAAATTTAAACACATACAAAATTTAAATGCTACAAAGTTAATGCAAACATTAATTCTAAAAGTTGTGGTTATAAATAAATGAAATAATATAAGAAAATTAAAATTAAAACAATAAATTAAATAAATATTTTAGTTACGTACCTTATTTTGTTTATTTTACTTTTGTTTTTTAAATATATAAATAAAATTCAAATAAAAAATTTAAACAGTAGTGTTTTATTTTTCAACTATTCTGGAATTTCTGAAACAAGAAGAAGATCGCAACGATGTTTTGTACATCACATTAAACCGCTGCTATTAGTAAGATCTATTTAATGCAAATAGGAAGAATATTTAAGTTAGTCTCGGCATAGTGTTGCAACCGTTTGTTATTCGAGTATCAAATGGAGGATACTTCCCTAGGAGGAGTTGACCAAAGGAGTTCTAAAGGAGTAAGGTTCAATGTCAGAAGTATACCAAAACAATCCCCGAAAGAACCGAGGCCGTTGGCCATATTGGGATTTGTTTCCATAAAATTCAACCAGCTCCGGAATATACAGCCCTATCGTCGTATCCGTTCGGAGAAACTTACGATCGTAGAAGAGTCCCGATCGTAACATTTTGTTCATGGTATCCGTTTCGTTAAGGAAATATTGACGTGTAATAACGCATGTCGTTCCGCAAATGTTCCGACACAATAAAGCATCGCATAGCGTCCGTTGAATTTTTGCTTTTCGCCGATGAAATCGTGATGCGTTACTCTGAGTTTGAAATTTCAACGCAAATTTGAATTTTTTTCTGAGGTATGTACGATTTAACAATCGGAACCGTTAGGACGATACCAAATTCGTATGTTTCGTACAAATCGGATAGAATTTTGTTACGATCGGATACGACGTAAGGCTGATAACATTCATTCATTTTGTTAAAAAAGTACGTATACGCCACAGTGAACATGGATCGTTTGAAAGCTTTAAATTTGAGGGTTTGGACAACGTTCATTTTCTAAGGGCAATCAGTCACGAAATAAAGCAATGGTTAAATTTGAGTAGCTGAATTTCTTCGCACTAAGGCCACGATATTTACAGGAACTCCTACTCATTGAACATTGAATTTTGTCTGTGCTAGCCAGTTCACTTTTGTCTTTGTAGTAGGCTCTCCAAGGTGAGTTTTCCTTCTTATGGAGATTTATTGTTTCCTCTTCCCCTTCATCTATGCAGCCAAGTCGTAAAGCATGGCGACCGAAGAGGGCGTGTCCATTCGTGAAACCTACTAAAAGGCTTATATACAGCCTCTTCATAAATATTATTACTTTGTTCTTTCAGAATTTACGTTGCGCCAGATCTGTGGCCCGGTACCAGTGACGGATTAACAAATTTTCAAATTGTAGGCTATACACGTAAAAACAATTTTTGGGTATATTTTTGATAATCATTGATCTATGCATAAGAGAGCTAAAGCGTTTAGTTTTTCTTGGCTCATTGCAATCTTTATTAATTTAAACTCTCACCCGAACAAATTGTCTTTGATGTACATAAGGCCATACAAACAGATGTCAATGATTGGGCGAAATGTATTGCATCATTCGCAGTAATAGTCATGTCTTCATCGGATGTTTCATCAGCAAATTGTTTTCGTTTTGCCTACCTTTTTCCCAAGCCGATTGCTCATTTCTTCGACGCACTTATTTACACTGCTGTTTCTTCGAAATACCTAACATTATATCTTCAATCTTCAAAGAACTTCTGAGGGGATTTATAAAGATCGGTCACCGTAATCAGATCAATTGTTAAAGCCTGGATTTGAAAAAAAAAAACATTCCATACGACAGCCATTAACACCAATTCCAACTTTTTTTTTTTGAAAGAATTCCTGTTGCCTCGTCTCGTGTGACAGGCTTTTCGGTGCAATCATTCCTGATTTTTTCCAAAGCTTTCATAACTTCGTGCCACGAATATGTCTCACTTACTGGATTCATTCTCTCTAGCTAACCAACGTGTGAGGTTCACTCGCCTTCTTCGACTTCATTCGTCAATATCTTCCAGCGTTGTGTCCAACTTGAAAAAAAACGTATATTTCTTGAAGCAACATGTAGAATCGACTGCCCAAGATTCAGTAAATGCAGTTGCCACTATATTTAAAGAGTGGGCAGAGCAAGGAACGAAAAAAGCAAATGGCGCTTTACTTTGAATTTAAGCCTGCAAAGTATTGTATATGCCAGACATTCAGTGCCTTGCATAAGTATAACCGCACCCGGAAAAATGCATTTAAAAGAAAACCTACAATAGGAGTGACTCCTTACTATTTTTTTATTGAGTTACATCACTGATGAAGCAAATTGAGAAGAAAATAAAGAACCGTTATTTCCTCTCCTGGTGTTTAAAAATTAAAAACAGATTTTGATGTATTGCAAAAATATAACCGCATTTATTGTTTTTTGTTTTTTCTTTGTTTTAAGTTCATTTTTAACAAAAAATTAATATGCAATTTCGTTGCCTCTATTTTCCACCAATCTTAGAATTCTTTTTGGCATACTTTTAACTAGATTTTTCAATATGGAGTCGTTTAAAGCGTTTCATTCTGTCACAACTGCCTCGCAGCTCAGCAACACTAGCAAATTGCTTATAATGGGCATAAATTTTGCGAGTTAAAATTCCACAAAGATTTTCGATGGGGTTGCAATCCTGAGAATGTGACGGCCACTCCATCAAATTATTTTTTTTCGATTCGAACCAATCCAAACTTTGACGACTTACATGAAATTGGGGCATTATCTTGCTGGAAGACATGCTCAACTCAGCGAAATCGTCTGAAATAAGGTACCAAATTCTCCTCAAGGACCGAAGTGTAGTCAGAAATGTTCATTCTGGTAGACGTGAAGGCGAGTGCAACCTTACCACGCTCGCAGAAGACCCCCCAAACCATACAGTTGCAACCACCAAAGTTCTCTTTCCTCAAATCGTGCCAATATCCGCTAAAACCATCTGGTCCATCGAGATTAAACTTTTTTTCATCACTAAAAATAACAAAATAAAAAACATTCATTCCAGTATGCCATTTGGAATAACGAGATTTTAGTGTAGATTGATAGAAATTCACTTACGGTTTTCCAATGCCGATTTATGTTTTGGCGGACAAATTCCAATCTTTTTTGTTTGTGGGCTGCTGTTAAATTTGGAGCTGGCACCATTTTTCTCCGAACAATCACTCCACTACTTTTTAAAGCACGAGAAACGGTTGAAACCGAACTCCTAAACCCAATTCGTTACGAAATTCCGACAAAGAATGCACCGAATTGGATGCAGCATTGATTAAACGCCTCTTGTCTTGACGTGTCAGCTTCTGCGGACGCCCGGGTCTTATTTTTGTCCCATAAGATTCTGGATGTTTTAAAAAATTTCGAACCACACGATCCGGTCGTGAAATTCATCTTCCAATAGCCCTAAGACTTAGGCCGCTTGTCCAAAAAGGCAAAATTTTGCCTTTTTCAATTTCGCTTAAATGCGTACCACTAAGCATTGTTGTTTTTTATTTGAAAGCACTTGACTGAATGCAGCTTCAAAGAGATTTGCATTGTGCGATTATATTTTTGCAATACATCAAAATCTGGGGCCGAATTACGGCATCCGCTATCGAGTGAGTGAGTCTCATCAGTGATCGAACGAACGAGTAAATATTTTGGGATGATGACATACGTTAGGTCACGTATCGGTTGAGAACTCAAAACTGTAGTAGTTTTTATCGAGTTTCGATTATTTTGAAGGAATTTTGAAAGGTTTGACAAATAAATAAACAAAATTTGAGGGAAATAGTAAAGGCAAAAATATTTTTATTTTTTTTAATGAAAAAAACACAGTTTGACTGTTAACAAAAGACGAGATTGGTGAAGCTTTGGAGAGGAAAATCTTGATCTTATTAAATTATTGGCTAACAATTTCATAATAAGATAACTCAAAGAAAAAAATTTAGTTCTTTCTTAGAAAGTTGCCCCATCAGTGAGCTATTTGTGTGTCGAATGAAACTACGCTCGATAGCTGAGTAGAGAATTTAAAATTATTGTACTAGAAGCTCGATTCATAGCTCGATATCGTGAGAGCGAATGCCAAACACACACAATTCAGTATCGTATTATTCGATAACGGATGCCGTAATTCGGCCCCTGTTTTAAATTTTTAAACAATAGGAGAGGAAATAACGGTACTTTATTTTCTTCTCAATTTGCTTCATCAGTGATGTAACTCAATAAAAAAAATAGTAAGGAGTCACTCCTATTGTAGGTTTTCTTTTAAATGCATTTTTCCGGGTTCGGTTATACTTATGCAAAGCACTGTATTTGCTGCATTGACATATGACTGCCCACGGCAGTCTTCAATATTCAAACCTAATGCTTTTAGTTCCGTAGTAATGGCAACATTTCCTGAGGAATATTTCACTGGGTTCTCCTGTTTTTTAAACATATCGAATAACGAAAGTGAGCTGGTCCACATGTCTGGTGTCAAATCGGTGATTAAGGAAAAGTAATTCACCCTTCTTATCTCGTCTCCCAGGACTTTATCCCCCATTAAGAGAATAAACTTTTTACAAACGGTCTCTGAAAAGTAACTGATTCTTTCGGATCCTTGATTACCAAAAATCTTCAATACGACTGGCTTAGAAAGGATCGAACTCAGCTAACAGTTCCAGAATCATAAAATAATTTCCGTTGTAGGGATCACCGAACTTTTCACTTTTTCTCTAAAAGCGAGAAGAATTCAAACAACCAACTATGTATTTATTGTGTGAATTCTGAACAAATAAAACAACATTTTTTTGTATGCTATCACGAGAAATCAAAACTTTTTTGCATAGTTTCCGATTAATTGCTTATTCTTTATTATTTATTTCTATTTCTTATGTTTGTTTCATTGAATAGGATATAGGACAAAATCACAGCATAACTATGAACATTGAATAAATATAAATAGAAGAAGACACTCAGTAACTTGAAGTGCCATAAAAAAGTACCTAAGCGGTGAAATAAAAGTACAAACAAAATGATACGTATACGCCACAGTATGCAAAATAAAGTTAAACATTTTTAAAATGCCTACGCGAGACATAAGTTAGTTGTTAGTTTCAAAGTTTATAAGTCAAAATAACAATATTTACAAAAATGTAATGAGCGGACAAGGTACAAACATAAAATATAGTCCCTGAAATTTTGCTTTCTCATACAAAGTATAGGCAGAGGATGCTGCAGAAGCCGATTACTGGTTGGGAGTTGCCCAGGCGGTGAACTAGTTGTTTTACAGAATATGGAAGTTTACTAGTCTTTGAATGTGCGTGCAATGACAAGTGAGAGTGGAAATTTATTATTCTATCTGTGAGACATAAAAAATAAAGGGGTGCCTATTGTTTTGCTTTTTTACTTGGCCCCCAAACACTTCGCGTTTTTCACACTACAACTTCGCATTTGTTTCTTTTGTTTTTTAGTTGTTTTGCATTTCCGTTACAAGTGCACTGAGTTGTTTGGTTTTAGTTTATCTCGATAACGGTTGTTTCGCCATTTGTTTAATTTGACTCAAGGTTGTTTTGTCAGTCTTATTGGGATCGATGATAAGAATTTTTAGAGAAATTTGGCCAAAAGGTAAGCAATCAATTCCAAAATATCTGGTGCATAATTATTTTAATTATTTCGCGCATCATTTATTTCGTTCTTTTTTTTGTGGATGTTAAGATCCCAAGGGCATTAAAATTCGGGCTCTTAACATCCACAAAAAAAAAGAACGAAATAAACGATTGGCGAAATAATTAAAATCGAAGTGAACAAAAACGAAATAATAAAAGGCCAAGTGAACTTAAGACCAAATAATAGAAAGGCAAAATAATATAAATACGAAGTGAATAAAAACAAAATAAACCAAAAACGACAATATGATGAAGCGAAGTATATATTGGGCGAAATAAACGAAAACGAAACAAATAAAAAGCAAAACAACAAAAATACGAAACAAGTAAATGGCGAAGCGTCTCTGACGAAATAATCAAAAAACGAGATATTTGAGGCGAAACAAACCATACCCAAAATTACGCCGCCCCCTTAAAGTATTCTACCACAGGCTCCAGCCTACTCAGTACTCAGCCTGCTGGTAAATCTGAAACTGCCCGGTATCCAGGAGAGGTGAATGTTAAACTGCAGTGCCATCTCCATGAGAGATGATGAACAGTAAATGGCAGCTAAGGCATTTGTTGACAGTTTTAATGGATTTGAGGGCGGCTTGACTTTCAGAGAAGATGCGGATCTCAGAAGTTGATATCAAGTTTTCTTTCAGCCAAAAATATACATAAAGGTGAAAAGTAAACGGTGAAGTTTTCTACGGATTTTTATTGAATTTTGACAAAATCTGTGTTTTGTTATCATTCTGAAGTTTATCTGAATGCTTAAAATTACAGTTGAGACGAGGTTAGCTGCGTAGGGCGCAGGTGTATTCGTAATATTTTTAATACAGTTTTTTACTTCAAATTCACCCTTTTACAATTCAAATTCACCCTTTTACAAATCAAATTCACTCTTTTACAAATCAAATTCACTCTTTTACAAATCAAATTCACCCATTATTTGTAAAAATATAATCACAAATGATCGTTTTTATGTAAGATAAAAATATAAACTTTACTGTATAATTTTTATTAAAAAATATTGTTAATACTATTACAAATCCTTTCCTGCAGCTGCAGTGGGTAACTCTGCATACATATTCATGTAATAAATGTGACAATTTTCGGAAGTTACCGTCTTCTCAGAAATGTCTACTATCTCAACCAAACTTCGGTTAGTTATTGAATCGGTTAGTACGTTTTTTGCATGAAGTCTAATTTTCGAAAAAAAAACTTCTTAAGAAGTACGGTGGTAAAAAATGAAGCGAATGACTTGGTTGATCAACAAGGTTGAGACTTGAGAGCTTCGTCCGTTTTGTGAATATGTATTAGCATTATCAAGTACTAACCACACATGGCTTAAATTTTGTCTATGTGCCTCTTGAAATAATTCACTTACAAATACCGGGTGAATTTGTCTTGTAAAAGCGTGAATTTGGCTTGTAAAAGGGTGAATTTGATTTGTAAAAGGGTGAATTTGAATTGTAAGAGGGTGAATTTGATTATAAAAAGGATGAATTTGAACTGTAAAATGGTGAATTTGATTTGTAAAAGGGTGAATTTGATTTGTAAAACGGTGAACTTGATTTGCAAAAGGGTGAACTTGAAATGAAAAAGGGTGAAATTGGTTTGTAAAAGCGTAAATTGAAAAAGGGTGAAATTGGTTTGTAAAAGCGTGAATTTGATTATAAAAAGGATGAGTTTGAACCGTAAAAGGGTGAATTTGATTTGTAAAAGGGTTAATTTTATTTGTAAAAAGGTGGACTTGATTTGCAAAAGGGTGAATTTGAATTGAAAAAGGGTGAAATTGGTTTGTAAAAGGGTGAATTTGAAGCTTGTAAAACGGTGAATTTGATTTGTAAAAGGGTGAATTTGAATTGTAAAAGGGTTAATTTGATTTGTAAAAAGGTGGACTTGATTTGCAAAAGGGTGAATTTTAATTGAAAAAGGGTGAAATTGGTTTGTAAAAGCGTGAATTTGACTTGTAAAACGGTGAATTTGGTTTGTAAAACGGTGAATATGAATTGTTAAAGGGTGAATTTGATTTGCAAAAGGATGAATTTGGTTTGTTAAAGCGTGAATTTGGCTTGAAAAACGGTGAATTTGGTTTGTAAAGGGGTGAAATTGATTTGTAAAAGGGTGAATTTGATTTGTAAAAGGGTGAATTTGAACCGTAAAAGGGTGAATTTGATTTGTAAAAGGGTTAATTTGATTTGTAAAAAGGTGGACTTGATTTGCAAAAGGGTGAATTTGAATTGAAAAAGGGTGAAATTGGTTTGTAAAAGCGTGAATTTGACTTGTAAAACGGTGAATTTGGTTTGTAAAACGGTGAATATGAATTGTTAAAGGGTGAATTTGAATTGTAAAAGGGTAAATTTGAAGTAAAAAAACTGTATTTCATCTTTAAAAAAATTTGTTTTCTCTACGACCGACATGTCTCCATAAACAAAAAATATTTAAAATGAATGCCTCTAATCAAAGTTTTTCAAAAAGTCTTATTCTCTAGGGGCCCCAGGTCAAGAGTAATCATTAACCACTGATCAAAATGATAACTATACATAAATCTTAGAAGATGCAAATGTTTGTAGACACACAAGATCCAACATTTATTTCGAAAAATGAAACACAAATAAAACAAAATTAAGTACATACATACATAAATAGGAATACAGAGTAAAAACAAAAATCATCCATCACCCAAATGTGTTGCAAAAATGATCCAATTCAGAATTTTGCATGCCGTTTGTTTACCATCATTCGTTCTCGAGCATCGAGCTATTTCCTTGTACAAACTCAAATTGTATTTATTTATGTATATATGAATGTGTACAGTACATAGACAGAACAACTTTGTATACACTTGAAATATCAGCAATTAAATGATCTGCTATGTACTGATGGATCTGCTTAATATAAAGGGTGTTTTTTTTGTATGCCATACCATTTCCAATAAAAAAAATATTGTGAAAATGATCTTACGTACGAGTCTTGAGTGAAAGGGGAAGCAGTGGACAACGTTTGTTAGTTCCACCAGGACCACTTAATGACGCAGCACAGTTTCATCTTAATTGATCCAGCCATTATGGAGAAGTCAAATCCTTCTAACACGTAAGGCAATCTTATATACAAACGTAAGTTCAACAAAAGTATAGGCAGCGAAGACAGTTTCATAAAAGTTGATAAATAAATTTACAATTTCAATCTAAAAAAGAAACACCCTTTATTCAGAACGAAAACATACTTTCATCTTTCATCATTCTCAGACTTGCTGTGTTATTATAGCGAGAGAGGAGGATATGAAGGAGGTGAGTAATGCATCAGTTAGAAAAACATTACATCAACGGAACCGGCAATGTGAGATGCATTCACTCCAGCAGGCAATACCCAGACCTGCCCGGGATCAGTACTATGTTTTCATTTTTTCTCGTAGCTTTTTTCTGCATTAAAAAAAAAGATGACATACTCCTCCAGCGCTATGAACAAGTGTACATGCATGTGGAGATTTTTAGTTTCGTTTTTTTTTTCATGTTTTTCGTTATACTTCCACACTCGACAGCCAGCACCACCATATAATCACACAATCACAGGGAGCCGGGAACAGAGCAAACCAGATCGCCTTTCGTTCATGCTATTTGAACTGGATTTTCAGTTTGTATTGGCTGTTGAAAAGTGAGGTCGTCTTTTAATTCCATCGGCGGTTGGTGTTTGTGATTTGTGATTTGTGATCAGTTTTCAAAGAGGATACTTTTTAATTTAAAAATAACTTTGGACATCTGTGTACCGGATGCCAACTTAGTGGTCCTAGTGAAGAAAATATTAAGAGTGAGTGCGGATGAGTTCATTTTATACAAGCTGGAATATTTTTTTTATTAGGATTTTAGTGGGTTAAAAATGACGGAGAGGATTATATTAAAACCAGATAGGGGATTTTTCGTTGTTGCAATTTTTAAAGCGCTATAATAATCCATTTGGTTATAAACAAAATATTGGTAACAATCCCATCATTGCATTCCTAGTAAAATGAAATAGTTGCAGGTTTTATTGACTTGTCTAAGGCGTTAATTGAAAATGTAACTTTCTTCTCATAAGATAAATAAAAGACGAAAGTGGCAACTGAAATGAAGAGTCCAAAGAAGTGATTTGCATCGGGATGTGTTATACGTTGTCAGTTGGTTGCCTCCCGTCGGTCGGTCGGTAGTGGGCTCATTTTCACAGAACATATTGTGCCAACACTTGTTTACATAAACTAATGTTAGCATTGCAGTTCTAAACTTCTTGAACTAATTTGAGGATTCTCATTGTGGAAATTTACACTATGCATGCAGTTCCCTATTCAGTTAGATGCTGCCGTACCTTTCTTATACACAGCGCTTAGTTTATTCTTTCCCTATTCTAAGTGTTTGTATGTGACTGAACATACACTGAAAATCACTAGGATAATGCCACATATTCTTTAATGGATTTTAGCTCTTTACACCTGCTGGAAATTTTTTTACCAATAAAATTTACTTAAAAGAAATTCATAAAACTAAGGGGTTAGTTAGAAAAAACCGTTGGAATTTCCCCACATCAATTAAAGAGCTACTTAAAAAGAGTATGAAAAAGTGCGTCACTTGGATGAGGCCACATGAAAAATCTTATAAAATATCAAAAAATGAAGGAAATGTTAACAGTTTTTAGTTTTCGAACATTTATTTATTAAATTTTTCTCCAATTAGGTGTCCTTGTCTTCACATTGTCTACCGCCTTCATAAACTTTTCGAGATAGCCATGACCATACGTTTTCGATTATGTTCCAGTCCAGTGAATAGGGCGGCCATGGCAAAAGCTTTTGACAAACCTGGAAGGGTGAATGGGGGCATTGTCTTGTTGGAAAATCCAAGGCAGAGGTTCAAAAATATTTTTCATCTTTGGAAATGACCGTTCCAACAAGCATTTGTAGCTGTTTCCGTTCATTGTTGTAGAAAGAAACTCCAACTCGATTTTGCCATAGTAGGTAATAGCTCACCACACCATGACAGCTGATGTACGACTGTGATGTTTTCCCAAAATTAGTTCCTCTTTTCTTAAATCATGGAAATAAAAGTTGTAACCATCAAGGCCGTCAAGGTTAAATTTTTTTCATCCGAAAAGACAACGCGTTTCCATTGACTGCTCCAAGCAACATGTTCTGTTTCAAACTTTATTCGCTTCTCCTTGTGTACTTGCTTTAGAACAGGTTTCTTTTTGAGTGGAATTTGAGCAATACGTAGGATTAACCGCTTGTCTCGGGATGTTGTTGTTTGGGCTGTGCGTCGTTTTTATTTTTTTTTTCACAGTTTTGAGGTTCAGCAAGATAGTTGTTTACAATTGTCTTGCTTCTGTTCAGCTTCCTTGCAATTTCTCAGCTTGAGAGTCCCATTTCCTTGAAAACATCGATTTGTCCTCTTTCTGCCACTTTCAACGTCTTTCCAGAACCCATTTGTAATTCAAATTAAATAAAAAGAGTTGTTTATAAAACGTTTTTAAATATTGCAACCAAAATTTTGAAAAAAAAATCGCTGATGTGAACTCCTACAACGAAATATTCGCAATGGCCTCATCCTAGTGACCATTTAATTTTATCACTTTAATTTAAGAAAATATGTACATACTCTCATGTAGTAAAATTTTCCGGGCTAAACAAATTTCAACAGGTATACAGAGAGAAAATCGGTTGAAAAATATGTGGCCTCATCCTAGTGATTGGCAGTGTATAAACGACTGAACTTATTTTTATAAACTTTTTATGTATTCGAATTGCTTGCAAATAGTTCAGATTCAAACTTGGATCCATTAGCAAGAAACCCGAAAGATTCAAAACACACAAAGACAATTTTTGACATTCTTTCCGAAATTCAAAATCTCTAATTCGATTTTTTACGAACTCTTAACTTGCCACAAAGATCCTATATGTCACAAGTAAAGAATGATACAATTCAACTTGAATTGCGCCCGAACTCAAATTAGTTCAAGTCTGCTTGAGCAATTTACTTCAATGGAATTCTTGGCCTTGAGAGAGAAAAAATCGCGTTTGTTCTATTCATTAATAAATTAACGGAGCTTTATATGTTTCAAAGTGTATTTATGACCTTCAATAAAATAAAATGTATCAGTGACCAAAGTAAAATATTTATTGAACCATCAATATCTATTTACCTTCTTTAAAATAAGTAAACAAAAAATTACCCTCAACCATTAACAATGTGTTGTGCTTTGAGTTCAATCAGGAATTTGAGCCGAAGACTATTGCACGAAGAAATTTAAAAGCGCCCATAGCCAGAGTATAGTATTACTTTGATTTCAGGTCATATTACATCTGCGGTCATTCAATTGAAATGAAAATATTGCAAACTCACTCAGCTTTATTTTTGTAATTCGTTGAACTTTCTTTGAACTCCAATGTAGCTTTTTGGCTCTTACAAACATAAAAAGGTAACGGGTATCAGCGTTGCCAAAATGTGCTCGACGGGGCCATTTGGCTCCGAGTTTTTTATTTTCGCCCGTGGCCCATGGCCAACATGAAATGGCACGCATATCATATTTTTTCTTTTTTCTAAAAAAAAAAGTATTCTACAAAACACACTTTTTATTCCATCAACAAAATTATGTATTTACTCCATAAGCAAGTTCCCAATATTGAAAATGACACTGAACTCATTCATTCAGACTGAATCGTCATGATCATGACGTTTGCTTTCTTTTGTTTTCGCCAATCGCCACTTTTTTTTCTCTACCTAGTACATATCACGTCTTTTTATTTTGTCATTGTCATACGTTTACTGTAATTGTCCTAAGCCCGTGTTTGGTGGATTTTGAGACCCACAACTGTTTGAGGCAAAACTGGAGACAGCTGTCTAAGGACCGAGCTGGCTGGCGGAGACTGTTGATTGAGGCCCGAGTCCACAACGGACTGTTGCGCCACCTTAAGTAAGTAAGACTCCTGTTTGAGGACGATGTCCTTTCTGGTTCTGGTAGCCATGATGGCGTGATGGTGATTAATCTGAACTAATCGCAGCATTGCTTCTTTTAGGCAGATCAACCTCCACCACTATCTCATCGGCGTTTTCATCGTCTGAGTAGGAATGAAGTAGGACTTCCTCACTCAGAGCTTAGAGTAGTCTTCAGTAAACATGTCGGAATTACTGTCGACTGCGAGATCAGCTTCCACATCGGATAGCTTGTAAAAGGCTGTGAAGAGATCGATGGTTTCATATAAGGTGTTACATCGACCTTCATATTGGTTTGCTTTGAAGCGTTCCTTTCCGCTGAAGGGGGCCTCTGGGTTGCATTTAGCGAGTCTTCGTCTTTCTTTTAAATACGGACCACGATTTCGTCGAAACTGTACTTAATCCCGCCTTCGGTCGTGATTCCCTACTGATCACCAAGAGAGCTGATCTATAGCTGTTTCTTTCTCAACCTTTGAGACTTTCTAGTCGTGAGTAGGCAGGTTTGGATTACTCATTTTTATCAGTTTCATGATTATATTTCTGCAGATCGAAATATCTCTGATCGCGGCAACGCTGGCGCTTATGCCATTGATCTTGATTTATTGAATAAGAAACATTTTTGGTTTCATATGAATCATGTTTTGAATATTTGAACAACAACAAACAACTCCGAAGGTACCTCCTTCTGGCTTGGTTTGGAAAATAAAAACCATACTTAGATACTTATTTAAGGTCCGAGTCAATGCTGACCCCTGGAAAGGTTCACCATCAATAATACTTTAAGAGTGTCTTGTATCGATCGTAATAAATGATCAATCTAGTTGGCAGTTTGTTGGTCTGGAGACTTCCAGGTCCCCTTGTGGATGTTGTGATGTGGCAAACGGTTGCTACTGCTATGTTTCGACCCACTGATAAGTCAATAAGACTGAATCCGATTGTTCCAACAAAGATGTCTTCTTCTCCTAAGACAATTTTAACGTCGAAGTTAGGGCATTGCTCGAATGTCCTGATGAGGAGCTATATAGTAGAATTGAATTTGATGTAGTTATCTTTTTTTTCTGTTAGGGCGTAAGCGCATATTAAGCTTATGTTGCTGAATTTAGACTTGATGCTAATTTTCGTGAGGCGCTCCTTAACAGCTCTGAAACATGGGACATGCTGCCTAAGCCAGCCTCCAACGACGACGCCGCATCCGAAAAGACACTGTTGTTGTTTTTTGTAGCGGCTTCCGTAGAAGATATTGCAGTTTTTTATCCTCCTTTTGCGCGGCCCATCCCATCGCATTTCCTGGATGGCGGTTATATTCGCTGTTCGGCTACACGTGGTTTATTAAGGGCCTTAAAATTCCACGTGCGGGTTCTAATCTCGTTGTAATTATTTCGTTTGCTTGGTTCGTCCTATCTGGCGTTTGTTAGTGCTTCGAAACTAGACTTTCTTTACGCAATTGGAAAGTCGCCCCAAAGCAGCACCCCCAGAGGAACAGGTCCAATGGCAAAGATCAATTTCATGGCCTGAGCTCAAAATATGTCGAAGTAACCCCTATAAGGTGTTCGTTGACTCCAAATCTTCCGCTGCCAGCTGCAAAAATGACGGTTGGTTCAGTTGAAAACACTATCCCCGCCCTCTTTCGTCAGATGTAAGTTCTGAGGTTTCTAGTTTATAAATTGCATAGGAAGCCGTGATCCGTGGCTTAGTGGTTAGGTGCGTTGAACGTCGTGGGTTCGAGTCCTACTCGTGTCCATAGTTTTTATTTCAGCTTTCACGGGCACTACTTCTTGCGAAGAACTGACAATACTTCTAAGAGTATCAATCTCAATCTGTCCTGAAAAAGTGCTTCTCAACTTTGTTGTTCGGAATCGGCTTCCGAGTTCCCAATCAAACATTTTCCATGTTCACATTTGAAAATCAGTGCACCTACAAAAACATGCAATTTTCCATTTGAAAAGGAATGAGTTTTAGGAGTTTTTCATCATTCATCAAGAACTTTCTATTTTTTCATTCGAAAACCCATGTTGAAACAAAAAATTGGTTTTTCCTGTTTTCCCATTCTTCCATGCGGTTTTTCCAATTTTTTTTTTTCACAGAAAACGTCACTGAATACAACAATATTAACAATGAAAATTTCAAGATGATTTGGTTAGGAGCATGTACCAGCTCATCTGCAAAATTTGGTCGGAGAAAAGCATGCCCGACGATTGGAACCTCAGCATCGTATGCCCGATCCTCAAGAAAGAAGATCCCCTGAACTGCACCATTACAGAGGTATACATATAAGTCTCCTTAACATCGCCAACAAGATCTTGTCTGCCGTACAGTGTGAACGTTTGAAGCCCTTCGTCAACAACTTTCAGACTCGGAAAGTCCACCATCGATCACATATTCACCCTACGGCAGATCTTGGAGAAGACCCAGGAACTTCAAATCGATACCTACCACCTTTTCATCGATTTCAAGGCCGCGTATGACAGCGTCTATAGAGACCAACTATATAGAGCATTGCCTAGTTTTGGCATCCCAGAAAAACTCATCCATCTGTGTAAGATGACAATGGAAAATTCACGCTGTTCCATCATGGTCGGAAAAAACCTAACGGACGCTTTAGATGTCAACAAGGGTTTTAGACAAGGCGTGCGTTGTCATGCGATTTCTTTAACATCACTCTTGAAAAGATTGTGCAAAGCTCCAATGTCAACACCAGAGGAACAATCTTTCAAAGGTCCGTCCAAATACTAGGATACGCAGACGACATTGACATAATTTGATGAACACAACGTGATGTCAGTGGAGCGTTTGTGAGTCTTGAGACGGAGGTCAGGAAGATGGGTCTAGCGGTTAACGAGGGCAAGACCAACTTAATGCTGTTGACAAGAAAGGACTACCAATATTGACGTCTTGGAGCAAACGTCAACATAGACAGATTTAACTTCGAGGTAGTTAAGGACTTTGTCTACCTGGTATCCGCTATCAACTCAGACAACAACACCAGCGCTGAAATCAAACGAAGAATCACTCTTGCCAATCGCTGCTTCTTTGGACTTAGAAGGCAATTGAGTAGTAAAGTCCTCTCCCGAGCAAGTAAAGTGACACACTACAAAACCCTCATCATCCCGGTCCTCATGTATGGTGCAGAGACATGGACTATGACAGCATCTGATGAAAACGCTTTAGGTAGCTTTTAGAGAAAAATTCTTCGAGTGATTTTTGGTCCTGTCTGCATTAATGGAGAATGGAGACGAATATTCAACCAAGAACTGTACGAGCTGTTGAGCGACACTGACCTAGCCAGCTCGTAGAGTCTTCGAATCCAACCCGGAAGGACGTCGCAGAAGAGGAAGACCGCGACTCAGGTGGAGCACACAGGTGGTAGAGGACCTGAACCAACTTGGCGTGCGAAACCGGAGACAGCTAGCTAGGGACCGAGCTGGCTGGAAAAGTTTGTTGGGTGAGGCTCTGGTCCGACCTGGACTGTAGCGCCACCATAAGCTAGTAAGTAACAATGAAAATTTCAAAAATATATGTTGGGCCATTTCGGAGTCTATAAAGAACATACAAACAAACAAACATATATCCAATTTTATATTTTTTGCTTTTGCAAAAATAATAGTTCTCGAAAAGATGTTTGCTTGGTTATCTTTAAATTCATCATTGTGGCAAGTACCGTTTTAAATTTCAACACAGCCGCGAATTTACTTCAATTGAATGCACTGATAATTCCTAGAATAGTGCATAGGATGAACTGTATGATGTCTATTGTGCTCCACCTACGAAATTGACTGTGACAATTTATAGTTTCTGTCATCATAGTTTATAACTGTTCACGTTTCAAACATAACGGTGCCGGCTCATTAAACAAATAGAAAAAGGCCAGGCTTGTTATTACATAGAAAATTAATTCATAAAGCAATACACTAAAATGATAACAGAACGTGATAAAAAAGAAGACTAATCCACTCCCGAGTCCCCAGCAAGAACTTGGCTTTGTGAGTTTCAGATTACAGCATCTCAAAACTACACAATGTCAGTGGTGCTTATTGTGATATTCCTATACATATCTTATCCATTGTGGATTGTTTTATTTTATAATTGAAAAGATTTCCAAGTAAATTTTTGCCATGCGATATGATTCGCAATATGGAACAAACGATTAAAAATTATCATGTGAGAATTTACAAAACGGAAGCTTCATATATTTTCTGATATGATACAAGACGAGACGATGCCATATTTGGCTTCAAAGACTGTAAGTGTGAATTCATGTTTTGTGCTCGTTCTTAGAGATACGGAATAGAATCCATGTTTTGTTTTTGTGTTGCAAAAGGTCATAATCTATTTGTCGAATGTTTCAAATTATTTTAATTTTTAATCAAACTATAATTTGATTGCCTTGAAGTAGAAATAGATTATGTCATCTTGAAACTTGAAACAGTGTTGAACTTAAATTTATTCTCGATTTATACTTACAAAAAATCGTATGGCAGTGGGTCTTTCGACAGCTATTTCCACAAGAACAGAGGAGACAGGAAGGTCACTTTGGTGAATTAAATTAATAAAATAGAAACAAAACGCATAGTAAATTAAATCATGTTCCATTTTTGGAATCAAATTATTCAAAAGCAAAATTGTTAAGCAAGAACGGCGAGCCTCTGCCGTACTAGTACTAGTGTCGATACTCAGGTAAAATTTTGCATATTAGATGTTAAGGGTGGGCGTTGCAATACTTGTCCTGTAAGTTGTACAAACAAGTAAAAATTCATCAAATATAGGACTCTGTCGCCCCTGACCCTATTTACTTATAGCTTTTTGGTCGTCCGGAACTGTTCCGAACGATTCTGAATTCGTTCACTTGGCACAAGATGAAAGTTCGTGTTCTGAATAGAACAGAAAAATGATTCCGAATTTGAAGTCGGAATCAAAAACAGAATCACGTATACATGCGCACACACGCACATGCGTACTCGACGACATGTTTACAAATAAGGAAAATAAAAACAATGTCATGCCATCTGCAATTCTGCATATGATGTTTTACAAATACATAGACATTCAACCATTTAAAGCAAAAAAATGTGTTTGCATGTTCGTTTGGTATCCGGAATCGGACAGTTCTGTGTACCCATTCCGGATTACAAAAAAAAAAACGCTATTACTTACATAAGGTGGCGCTGCATGTCCGTTGTGAACATGGACCCCAATCAACAGTCTATGCCAGCTAGCTCGGTCCCTAGCTAGTTGTCTGCAGTTTTGCACTCCAAGTTGACTGAGTCGCCTTCCACTTGAGTGCGCAACCTGAGTCGCAGAATGGTGTCAAAGGTTTGCCAAGCCAGAGAATTAAAGTCCATACGCTCTATATGACTAAGCTATCTGAGTAGCTGGACCTCGACTCTTTTGTCTTTTGGCTTGGTCTGTGTCGTACAACACGTGAACCTCGCTGTTTAATCTTCCTCACTATTCTCCATAGTTGCACACGGCGAATTGGATAACTAAATGAACTTTAATCTCGAAACAGCCTAAGGCACTTTCATCCGACTTTGTCAGTGTCCATGCTTCTGCACCAGCAGCAGAACTGGGATGATGAGGATGTTATACAGTTTTAGCTTAGTTGCTCGAGAGAGGGCTTCCGTCTGATCTCGGCGCTCGTGTTATTGCCCGTGTTAATAGCGAAGTTATATGCGTCTATTGTGACGTTCTGTCCGCGCCATCGGTAATGTGAGTCCTTCCCTACCCTGATTTACAGCTAATCCCAATTTTACGGCTTCTGTCTCAATTCTCACAAAGGCGTCATTGACAGCACGTTGTGTTCTTCCCATTATATCAATATCATCGGCGTACGCGAGAAGTTGAACTGACTTTTGGAACATAGTGCCTCTATTGTTGACGGTGGATTTTTGCACTATCTTCTCAAGAACGATGTTAGAGAAATCGCATGACAGTGCATCGCATTGTCTGAATCCGTTTTTGACATCGAAAGATTCCTTTAGCTCGTTGCTAATCTCTACGCAGCGTGAGTTCTCCATCGTCATATTGCACAAGCGAACGAGCTTGGCAGGATGCCAAAACTAGACACGCGGCCTTAAAATCAATAGAAAGGTGGTGGGTATCGATATGGAGTTCATAGGTTTTTTCCAGGATCTGCCGCTAAGTGAACATTTGGTCGATGGTTGACTTTAATGGTCTGAAACCATATTGCTAAGGACCAATCAGATTGTTTACGAAAGGTTTCAGACGTTCACATATAACGACAGAGAGGATCTTGTAGGCGATTTAAATTAGGCTGATGCCTCTGTAGTTGCCGCAGTTTAGAGGATCTCCCTTCTTCATGATCGGACAAACAATGCTGAGGTTCCATTATCGGGCAGGCATGCCCCTATCTAGATCTTTGCTTTGTTGGATTTCAGACGTAATAATTGCCGTTTTGACTTCTTCTAAGTCGGGTTCATGGAATTGTTGGCTATCATCGTGTCACCTGAATTGCTTCTGCCTGACTGCGGGATTCTGTTCGTCGCACTTATACAAATCCCCAGCGACAACAGTGATTCTGCTATGATGTTCCCTTGTTCATCTCTACAGGCATCGGTTCTTGCTCGATGACCTTAAGCCAGCTGTTTTACCATCCGATAAAAACCTCCGAACTTCATTCCTGCTGTTGGCTCTCTCAACATTCCGGATCTGATCTCTTTTTTCTCCTGAGAAGCCGGCATTTTCTCTCTCCTCTCCTCCTGCTTGGCTGTATGCGCCTGTCTACATTCTTTGTGAAACCAGGAGTTTCGTTTCGGTGGCTGGGTGAAACCTAGGATAGCAGAAGCGGCATCTCTAACGACATGGTACTCCTTAAGAGATAACTTGACAAGAAGGATCTTGCCATATTTTGCGATTGTAGTCGTCCGACGTCGAATTTTCTGCAATCATTCCTTTGTTTTGGTTTTTGTCGGGATACTTGTAGCACTACCTTGGGTACAATGAGGTAGTGGTCCAAGTCGATGGCGGCTCCTCTGAAAGCTAGAAAATCTAGAATACTGGAAAGTGCTTTCCGTTGATCACAATGAATTGAATCTGGTTGACGGTTGATTGATCGGGAGACCTCTATGTTCCTTTATGGATGTTGAGATGTGGGAACTACGTGCTTGCTATCACAACATTTCACCTGAACCGGTTGGCGGAAGTGGTGTCGTGCAGGCTGTGCTTTCCCACTGTTCCACCAAAGATTCCCTCTTTTCCCAGCTTTGCGTTAATGTTAGCTAGGACATTGTTCATACGTTTTGTCAAGGAGCTAGTAGAACTTGCTTTGGTGTCGTCTTTTTTCTCTTCTGTGGGGGCATGGGCGCATATTAGGCTAATCTTGCCGAATTAAGCCTTGGATCGTTTCAAAATAAATCTGCTTTAAGGCGACACGCATCCGTTTTTTTTTTTATTCAAGTACAGCGAAAAGGTTAAATATTAACCACCGAAAGTGTATCTCCAGGAACTATAATCTAATCACAGTTTTCAAGAACAAAATCGTATTTAGGAAGATTTGCCAAATCAAACTCAAGCAGCTATTTAAAGAAACACGAGCCAAATCTTCGTCACCAAATAAATCTTTAACACCCTGACCCCTATTTAATGAATGTTTTTTTTTTTTTTTTGAAATACAAACAAAAAAATGGAACAAAGATTAGTTTCTATGGTCCAGCAAGTACCACACAACGATAACACAGAGGTCACACATTTGCGACATTTCTTATCGCCATTCATTTTCCGCTTTCAATGAAATCATGTCTGAAGATATTCTTATTCGGTTTTTAATTTTATTCCAGGCACCAACATGAAGTGGAGCTTACTTATTGTTTTGGGTTTATTTGCCCTAACCACACAGGTAATAAGTTCTTCCTGTTATTGATTGATCAAGTTGTAGTAATTGTTCTTAAATGACAGGTTTACGCGAAAGATGAAGATGATTTGGCTGAATTGCCCGCAGATTTGGATTTGGACGATTTAGATGACAGTGATGAGAAACTCCTTCGAGAAATCGAAGAGAAACTGTTGGTAAGTCAAGGATTCCACTCTTCATCGACGACTTTGCTTTAATTCAATTTTAATCAAAGGCACAAGATATTGACCGTGAAAAGGAAATAGCGACCAAGTTTGTCGAAGACTCAAACAATGTGCTCATTCCAGTTCTAGAAAGTGAGTTCAATCATAGTCAAAATGATGTAACTTGTTTCAAATTGAATGTCTCCTAGTTGACCCATGTGAGAAAATGCACTGCGGAGCTGGACGTGTTTGCCACAGCACTGGTGAGGAGGCCGAGTGTATCTGTATTCAAGATTGCCCAACGGAAATTGATACTCGTCGCCATGTTTGCACAAACAAAAATGTCACCTGGCCATCTGATTGCTCTGTTTACCAAGAACGTTGCTTCTGTGATACCAAGGACAAGCGCTGCACAGATCCTTCCAACAGCCATTTACATATTGACTACTATGGTGTTTGCCAAGACTTGCCTGTAAGTCCAGACTTTATGATTTTGAGAGTTAACTGATTTTACTACAAAATTCGTATGTTATAGGGCTGCTCCGAGGAAGAGAAGAAGGACTTCCCACGCCGCATGCGTGACTGGCTCTTCAACGTTATGCGTGACTTGGCTGAACGCGATGAATTGACCGATCATTACATGCAAATGCAAATGGAAGCTGAAACTAACATGACACGTCGCTGGGCCAACGCTGCTGTCTGGAAATGGTGTGATTTGGATGGCAATACCGATCGTGCTGTGTCACGTCACGAGTTGTTCCCTATCCGGGCCCCACTCGTCAGTTTAGAACATTGTATTGCTCCATTCTTGGAGTCATGCGACCAAAACAATGACCACAGAGTCACTTTGCTTGAATGGGGAACTTGTTTAGAATTGGAATCTGTAAGTTCTTCCCTTTTGACAGTTCTCTAAATCCCTTATTTATCGTTTCCATAAATTCTTTTTAGGATGAACTCTACGAGAGATGTGATGACATCCAGAAGAAGATTCCTCATCTGTTGGGTTAAAAACATTACAAAAAGCAACTAAGTTGTATTCTAAGTGAACAAAAAAGTTACATAACACGAAATGAAAATAAACAAAAATCTTCCTTTAACTTTTTAACAGCCAAAGCGGAATGCTAGCCATTTCTTTTTTTAAACATAAGTTTGTAATTTTATAGCTTTAAATAAAATAAACTTAAAATGAAAATATTGTCTCCTTGAAGAAGCATCTTCCAATTTTTTTTCTTTGCAAACAATACAAATTTATCAAATTTGTACTTACTTGGGTGGAGCTACACTCCATGTCGAACTAGGACTTCATCCCACAATCTTCACCATTCATTTTAGTCATAAGCAAGCTTTCGCACTAGTGAACTTCCTTTTGGTAAAGATTCGAACTTGACTCTTCTAACTACATCGCTTTCGTAAACGGGGATTCTTACTTTGATTTCAGCACTGGTGTATGTCGTCTAATTTAATAGCGTGGCCTATCTATTGTGACATTTGTTCAAGACGTTGATGTTAAACCGTTAAACTCTCCTTCTTTGTTTCTGGCTCTAAAGTCTCAAACGAAACACTGAAATTACGCTGTTTTTCTGTCAATTGTTTTGATTCTGCTTCACCGACTCATATGCCTTAATAGAATAATTGCCGTTTTATAGCGGCACCATTTCTTCTCTTGCGAAGAACTGACAAAACATCCAAGAGTATCATCTGTCATGAAAAAGTGCTTCTCAACTTTGCCGTTCGGAATCGGCGTTAAATTGTAGGTCCTCTCAATTCTTCACACGCACCCAGAGAATTGTTGATGAGAGTAAGCCACTTAGGCCTTGGCTCTTCAAGAGCTGTCGCGCCACTCTATTTTTTTTTTTTATTAATGTACTATTTCGGGGTATTAATCCTCTTGAAGACTTTATCTTTTGGTTAAACCTTTCTCGTATAAGCACATTCCTGGTACTTCAGAAGCGACATCGTTGATGGCTGCTTGGCGGCGTTGGCCTAAGTTCTCTTAACTTTATTGTGAAAGGACTTGATGATTTCTTACGGCTGTAGCCAACTGACTATGACGACGCTAAGTTGGGAGGTTTTACCGGAAGGTCAAACAGCTGGCTCAAGGTCATCGAGGAAGAATCGATGCCTGGAGAGATAAACAAGGGAACATCATAGTAGATTCGCAGTCGATGCTGGGGATTTGGAACACTTATGTAGAATGTATAAGTGCCACGAACAGACTGTATAATGGCGCCGACGAGCGGATTCCCAGCAGAAGCCATTCATTGGGCACGATGATAGCCAACATATCCGTGAACCAGACCTAGAAGGGAAATCGGCAATATCACGACTGAAATATAACAAAGACGCTGGAGCAGACGGTATAGCTGCCGAGCTGTTTAAAGCAGCAGGCCACGATCAAGATGCATGCACCAAATCATCAGAAATGGTCGGAAGAATGCATGCCCGATGAATTTTTGAGCATCAGCATTGTTTGTCCGATCCTGAAGAAGGGAGATCCTCTAAACTGCGCGAACTACAGAGGAATCAGTCTATAACATCGTCTACAAGATCATCTCTGCCGTAATATGTGAACGTCTGAAGCCTTTCGTCAACAACCTGATAGGTCCTTACCAATGTGGCTTCAGACCAGGAAAGTCAACCATCGACCAAATTTTCACTTTGCGGCATATCCTGAAAAAAACCTATGAACTCCAAATCTAAGGAGACGAACTTTATAAAGCTATGTCTAGTTTTGGCATCCCTGCCAAGCTCGTTCACTTGAGCAAAATGACGATGGAGAACTCAGGCTGTGCAACGAGCTTACCGAATCTTTCGATGTCAATTTCTTTACCATCGTTCTTGAGAAGATAGTGCAAAACTTCACCGTCAAAACCAGAGGCACTATCTTCCAAAAGTCTGTTTAACCATAGCGTACGCCGATGATATTGATATAATGGGAAGAACACAGCGTGATGTCAATGGCGCCTTTGTGAGAATTGAGACAGAAGCCGCAAAAATGGGTTTAGCGGTAAATCAGGTATGTAAGTAAGTACGATAGCCTGTTAATTTTGTCGGTTAATGTTGAAACCCGGCAAATTAAAATCCGTATAACGAAATCCCGGAAAATTGGCTACTTTTTGGAATTTTATTTCGAAATTATTAAGTTATAAATATTATTACTTACTTATGTACTTAAGGTGGCGCTACAGCCCAGGTCGGACCAAGGCCTCATCCAACAAACAGCCAGCTCGGTCCCTAGCTAGCTTTCTCCAGCTTCCAAGTTGGTTTAGGTCCTCTACCACTTGTGGGCTTTACATGAGTTGCCGTCTTCCTCTTCCGTGACGTCCTTCTGGGTTGGATTCGAAGACTCTACGGGCCGGGGATTATTTTCTATTCGCCCTACATGACGCAACCATCTAAGTTGTTGGATCTTAACTTTTCTGGTCTAGTTCGATGTCGCTGATTAGCTCGTACAGTTTTTGGTTGAGTCTTCGTCTCTATTCTCAATTTATGCAGACGGGACCAAAGATGACATGAAGAATTTTTCACTCGCAAAAAGCGCTTTCTTCCGATGTTTTAAAGTTTCAAGTATCTGCACCGCATACGTGATTGCAGGGATGATAAGTGTTTTGTATAGTGACACTTTAGTTGCTCGAGAGAGGACTTAACTACTCAATGTTGGTTGTCCTTTCTTATTGGCAACATTAACTTGGTCTTGCCCTCAAGGCTCACAAACGGCTCCACTGACACCACGCTGTGTTCTTCCAATTATATCAATTTCGTCTGCGTATCCTAGATTGTGCCTCTGGTGTTGTCGTTGGAGTTTTGCACAATCTTTTCAAGACTGATGTTGAATCGCATGCTAGAGCATCGCCTTGTCTAAAACTTTTTTTGATATCAAATGCGTCGATTAGGTTTTGTCCGATTAAGATTGAACAGCGTAAGTTTTCCATTGTCATCTTACACAGACGGACGGGCTTCTCGAGGATACCAAAGCTAGACATTGATCTATATAGTTGGTCTCTACAGACGCTGTCATACGCGGCCTTTAAATCGATGAAAAGTCACAGTTCCTGGGTCTTCTCCATGATCTGCCGTAGAGTCAATAATATTTTATCGATGGTGGACATACAAAAGCTATATAAAAAGCGAAATACACAACTGTGACTTTGACAATATCCTAAATATCAATTGCTTCAAACCCTATTTGAGGAGACAAGCCTGACATGATCCAAATAATATAGTCCGAATTAGAGTTTACTCAATCCACCCCCTGGTAATTGGCGTCTTTCGGAAGGTTCAAAATTGTATTAAACTATTTATATTTGTGAATGAAACTTATCGTAACAGTGTTTTAATATTCAAAAAAACAGAAACAGTGTAACTCCAATTGCTGACAACAGTTGTTAATAAAAAATAGTAGACATAAAAGTAATAAGAGCAGGAAAACAAAGAAGTCACACAACGAAATATGCAACAAAGTACTAAACAAACACAAAAACACTACTACGAACGCGGCGAAGCAGCAGCTGCCTTTCGCGATCCCAAATTCATCCTTCTGACTTTAACTGTCGTTTTTGGCGATTCAGAATTCCCATTTGTTAGTTTCGAATCAGTTGCATTTCTCTCAGCGTGTTTCTTTCGTTTAACATTGACCACAACATTCGCGTCCATGCTCACGTCTAGTTCAAAATTAAATTCATATGTTTTGCCACTCTTAGGGTTGGGTGTGACGTTATCGTTGATAATCGTTTTACCTGGTTTACGAGAGCTTCCCGGGGTTGTTGATTGACCGGCGTTTTTTCTGATGGATACTATTGGACTGAAGTTAATATTGGCCGAAATGGATGTGTTTCTCGGCGACGAACGTTGTGGCGGCGATGTTCGAAGTCTCTTTTTGGGCGATCCTCTTGGCGATTTTTTGGCGCTAAATGGTTTTTCTGGTGAAGTTTCGATGTTTGGCTTTTCTGGTTTGAGTTTACGCTTAACGGGAGTTTTCTTTTCAAAAATTTCATCGTCGTCATTGGTGTCGGAATCGTGGGTGTTGCCATTGCCAGCTGCAGATTGCTTAAGTTTGGCTTTGTAATTTGGAGTTGACTTTATTTTGAAGTCCAAATCGCCAGAGTTGGGCGCTTTCAGAGCTTTCAAACCGGACTGGAACATTTTTCGGCATTTCTCGTAATCCGGAGTTTCGTTGTATTCCAGAGCGGCAACATACTTCATGAACTCCAAAATTGGATCTGAAATAAAACATGGTTTGGAATTCGTCTTCTCATTGGAAAAAAGAAACTTACTCGGCACTCCCTTGGGGTAGAGTTTGTTCAGGCTTTCGGTTACATCACCCATGAAGGATTCCTTTGCTTTCTGCACTTTGACTGGTACTTTCAGCAAATTTTCCTTCTCCCACGGCAACATAACTCCCGACCAATCAATCAGGTTGTACCCGAGAATTTCGAAATCTCCTCGCATCGTCGGCACACCAAGGTGAGCATCTCTGGATGTGTACTCAATAGTGCCATTGTGCATTTTCTTCGGATCCGGCTTGAATTCTTTCTGTGTATAGTGACTGGCTAGGCCAAAATCAACCAAGTACGCTTGAGAAGCACCCCCTTTGCCATAGCCCAATAATATATTGCCACCCTTCAGGTCAGCGTGAACATACGTCCGGCCATGGATGTACTCATAAACATCCAACATCTGCAATGCCAGTCGATAGATTGTGTGCTGTGGGATTTTTCTTCCATTTTCCAGGAAGAATTTCCAAATATCACTGCCATATCGGGGCATAACGACAAAACGATGTTTAATGTTGTTCATGTCGTGGGAGCCACTGCCTACTAAATACGGCATTCCGAAGGATTTGAGACCGTGTGTCTTCTTGAATTGGTTAATGTCCTCAAGGCGGGCGTTTCGCATGTAAAAATGCATTTCCACAAAGAGGGTGCCATTGGCATGGGGTTCCTATTGAATAGCATAAATAAAATTGAAATTAAGAGATCTTGTGACAAGAACGAACGCAATGGCCACTTACAATCTTCACAACATACTCATAATCAGATGTTTTCTTTGGAGGATTCGTGGCCTTACAAGCGGAATAGATCTGACCAAAGCCTCCCATTCCTATGGACGGTCCAATTTTCCAAGCTGTCTTTGACAAATCTGTGATTATTTCTCCTTCAGGTATAGGCTCCGGCATAACATGTTCATTCTTTTTCTTGGCCGCCGGTTTCTTCTTGAGAACTGCTGCTCCTGCAGCGGGTTTTGATTTCGCTACACGAGGCATAACTTGTAGAAATTGTACTTTTTTACAATTTGGAATGTGTTAAATGCTTTGAGAAATGTTGATTTTATGATTATAAATTAATTGGAATCCATGAATTCGAGTGGTTTGCCTTTTGTTTAATGATTTAATTTAACTTTTTAAATGCGCCGTTTTGAAAGTCGTTGGCATTTTCCAAGTGTTTGAAGTTTCGAGTTCTGTTGTTTTGATCGCGTTGGTTAGAAAAGAACAGACGTATAACAATAAATAGAAAAACGTTCGTTCAAATTTGAAATTGTTTCCGCGAAGTGATGCCAAGATGAAACATTTTATACCAATCAATTTATTTAATTGTTTCATTAGAATTATTTTGAATGCACTACTATAATTTTTGCTTATTGAATTAATTTTTCTTTGAAAATTTGATAGCAAAAAGAAGTAATAAGAGCTGAGTCTACTGTAGTGCAATATGCGAAAGCAATTTATAATTGCTTTATAAAGTCCAGCACTCACGACTTTTGTGATAGAGTGATCGATCACAGACAAGCCTTAACGCGTTGGACCTTGATTTTCTGGCGTGATCTCACTGCAGCCCGAACTGTTCTTGGTTGATAAACGAGATTAAGTTCGTTAATTTTCGCAAAATTGAAGCTGTGTAAGGTGACATCTTGTCACATTCTGAATGTTCTTTCATGTTTAATTTTGATGAAACAATATGCCGTTGGTGGTTGAACCCATCCCGTTCAATTCCATTTTGACTAAAAACTTATACAAAACATGAGGCAGTCGCAGTTTACACCGCCCTGCACCCATTGTGAGAATAGAGAGAAATCTTGACATTGATTCCAAAGGCATTCTGCAGCGTTGGGAATTAAGTTGCAATAGGACAAGAGTTTTAAGATTCCGGATCCCGATAAGTATGACTCGCCGGGGCAGAATATCCGGTTGACTGAACCGTGGCATCTCCAGCTCCACTTGTGACTTGTCCTTCAGCAGGGCTGGTTTGTAGCTCTCCACCGGACCTCGCCTCATGATAAGTGTCAGTGGAAACAGCATATAAAACATCTGTAAATATCTTTATAACTGAATCTCTTAGATAAGGCAAATAAACAAAAAGATTAGAACCACGTAAGTCAGTCTATAGAATTCCATTTGTGAACAAAGCTGCTAACGGAAACCACCATGAAAGTACAATACATTGTAGACGAATACGCGAGAAACTATACTGGAAGATGGCTGAAACAAGGCCGTCGGAAGTCGTGGAGTGCGAAAATGTCAGTTAAACGTTTCTCAGTTCGACCGAATTTTTGTTTATAAATTTAACAGCTATAATCGAAATGGCATTCGACTGGAGTCCCAACTGGTTCAAGACGAGATAACCATTATTTTTGCATAAGTTTGTATTGAGCAAAAAACAAATTTTTTTATGAAGCCGAAGGTTTCATCTACAAATGACCGAATTGACATGTTTCACTTAGCTTTGACTTCCTCTATTTCTATGTTTTTTTTAAATCCAGCTATTGTGTTTGTATTTTTCTATCCACAAGAGAAAATAATTTTTATTGAAATTCGATTTTATCATATTGAATCCTTAAAACACTAAATCCCAATAAATAACTCAATTGGTCTAATAAAAAGTTTTATTGGCATCACTCACCACGTAACTGAACGAAAAATCATTTGGCGGCCAACTCAAGCTCAAGCAAATCAACCACACTCGTCGTTCAATAATCAAAAAATCGTGGCGTCTCTCTCCAAGTCATTTATAAAAAAAAATTCGTACAGTACAGAACGTCGATTGTTTTCTCTGCCATCGTCATATTCATTCCAAAACTCAGCTTGCTAGTGAAATTTTTATTTCATTGAAAGAATTATCGTTTTATTATTTCAATTTTTGACTGCAACAATAAACAAACATGGTAATAAAGTATTTCGTTAATTCTTCCTATTAAATTAATTAATCATGTTCTAAATAAAAAATTGATTGTGTCGAAAAGAAAGAACAAAAAAAAAAATTATAAAGAAAGGAAAAAACCTATTTCCCTTTTCTTGTGAAACCTAACCTAAACACACATTTCTTTTATTCTATTTCGCTGTGCGCTTCAAATTTTTATGAAACGATGATGACGATAAAAATAACCTAATTACTGAAGGCTGGAGGTAAAGCTGGTAAAGATTCTGGAAAAGCAAAAGCAAAGGCAGTGTCACGATCTGCTCGAGCAGGACTTCAGGTAAGCTTTTTTTTCTATCGATTTCTGATTTGACTTGGTGTGAAGTCTTAAAGGGGCGAACTTATTTTGGCGCCTTTTTTATTTTCGCTCAAAATCATTACGCGCGCTGTTTATTCCACTTTAGAAAATTATCCAAAAACTAATATGAGAACTGGGAAATTTAATTTCATCATTTTATTTCTAGTTTCCCGTTGGTAGGATCCATAGACACTTGAAGAGCCGAACTACAAGTCATGGTCGTGTTGGAGCTACCGCTGCTGTGTACTCTGCTGCTATCTTGGAATACTTAACTGCTGAGGTGAGTCTAAATTTTATTCTAAATCAATCCCCCTGAGAACATCTAATCTCAGTTAGTTGATGGTCTAGTAATTCTCGCCGCCAAATCAAACGGAAAACGCTTGGTTTTGATGTTATTCTTTTTGAACCTCCGCTGAACGTTAAGGTTGTCCATTTTTTTTATTTCGTTCGATTGCGGGCCGTTTTTATATAGTGTTTGTGTGCTTGTGTGCGTCGTCGTCCGGGAATGCTTTGAATTTGTTCAACTGTGCGGCGTCATACCGCCATTTTCTAAACTGCTGAAAATGCATTTCTTTTTCTTTGGTTTGGTTTGTTTTTTGAATTTTGTTTGTTTTATGTGAATAATGTACAAATGTTACATTTGTTTTCATTCATAATCAGACGGGTTTAACTCAATTTGCTTACGTAATTTTGAACTTTGTTTTGCAATGGATAGAATGAAATTTGATTTCAACAGCTTCTCTTTACTGGTAACTGCACTCGAGTGTGATTATCCGTTTTCACAACTTTACAAGCATGAAAAAGATTTAGCTAATTATTTATTGCGGATGTAAACTATTTTTTCGGTTCCCGGAATTAGGTAAAAAAAATAAGGTAGGTTGGGATGCTTACCTGTTTGAATTTTTTTTCCCACGGTCCTTCGAACGGAAATAATAAGTAAACCGGAGAATAGGCAAGCCACATTTATCTCATCTTGTTTTCATCCCCTTTAAGGAATTTTTCAGTGCGTAATTTGTAGGGTGTATTGGCATAGCATAGAGCACTGAAAATTTGAATTTATAGCCGTTATGGTTCAATTGTTTCACATTTACAAAAAGTCTTCTTTGTTCAATTTTACTTTAAAGTTGTACGCAACATTAGGTTTTTGTAAGATCCGAGGAGTGTAATTGTGTGCTATGTATGCTGTTTAGGAATATAACTTGTGTGTAAGCATTTCATCATTTTATTTAATTGTTTCATTAAATATTGGTTCTTGCCTTCCCAAATATCCATTAACTGTTCGGAAAGGTTCTTATGACACTGTCCAAATTATTATTCCACACTTCTCGTTCGGTCCCAATGAGTTTCTCTTTGTAAAAGGATAGCGCCTCATACGACACTCCATCACCGCGATTTACACTTCGTCCAAATATCATAACTCATGTAGTTACGTTTGACCTAGTTGCCCTGTATCTAAAAAAAAAAATATTAATAGAGTGGCGCGACAGCTCTTGAAGAGCCAAGACCTAAGTGGTTAACTCTCATCAACAATTCTCTAGGTGAGTGTGAATAATTGAGTGGACTTACAATTTAACGCCGAACGACAAAGTTGAGAAGCACTTTTTCATGACAGATAATACTCTTGGAAGTTTTGTCCGTTTTACGCAAGAGGCAGTGCCCGTGAAAGATGCAATAAACCCTGTATCTATTGGCGATATTTTAGGTCTGAGTAGATCATAGCACAGCTACTGTTAAAAAAAAAATCTACCTATCAGTGCAGCTTCTTAGATTTGCTAAGGATAAACTGACCGAGTAAATTGCTGATCGAAGTCAACTTCATTAAGGTTAAGGTACTTGAAACAAATAACAATTCGGCGCTTAAGTGTGTCATAATTAAATCAAACAAATTTGATTTAAGAAAAAAAAAAAACAACAAATATCGAGTCATAGCGTCGAACAACCCTGGGGACCATAAAGAATCAATCTGGAAAAATGTTTGAATCGATATTTTCCTGTTTCCTTTTTGGTCTGGTCAGCAAACGTATACTAATCGATTGGAAATCAGTTTTTTTTTATGACAAAGGCAAAGATTCACTTGAACAACTAAAAATACATTGTGGGGTTGTGCAAATCAAAATCCTTTTGGAGTAATAAAAAAGGGTCATTCATTTTCAGCTTCGAAAGCAAAATAAAACACACAGCGATAGGTACCTTTGCATTGAACATTTCATTTCATTATAAGGTTATTTGCCATGAAAGCAAAATCATTCAAATGGCCGCCTCGGGAATTTTCGCTGCATGCGATTCTTTTTCGCACAACCGCGAGAGCACGGTCTCTTGTGTAGCCCCAGAAAAAATCGAACGGTGTCAACTCACATGATTTAGGTGGCCAATTGACAAGACTAGGCAGCTTCTCACGCAATAAAGCCATAGTTGGTGGTGTTGTGCGGCTTGTTGCCCCGTCTTGTTGGAACCACATATCGTCCAAGTCATGATCTTCAATCGCCGGAAAAAAAAAAAAAAACTTGTCATTCGACTATATCGCTCCGAATTGACAGTAACCGTCCGTCCAATGGCTTCTTCGAAGAAATGCGGGCCAATGACACCTTTCAACCATAGGCACCTCTTCGATCACTTGTGGGTTTTCTCAGCCCCATATACGGCAATTTTGTTTGTCTACACACCTGCCGAGTGCGGAATGTGCTCATCGCTAAAGAAAATGTAAGAATAATCGGTGTTTATTGTCTGCTATTCCAACAACCAAGAAGCTTATCCACGGCGGCGTTCTGAATGGTCGGCAGGCTTCAATTGTTTTGTGATTTGAACTTTGTAAGGATGGAGATACAAATACAAATGCAAAATACACCAGAGTGAGGTGTACGACACGTTCAATTGCTGCAAACGTCGGGATATCGATTAATTCGATTGAACGTTAATTACGATGATATGCACAGGCGTTGCGAAATCAGTAAGGCCTCGGCCGGTGAGCGGCGTTTCTAAGCGACGAGTGGCCACACACTGAGCGGCTACTTTTGAACTATTGGTAAAAAATGTGAGAGGGTTCGATGGAGGCAGTGATTTGGAGTATTATCAACAATGACAAATGACACAACACAAGCTGTCAACGCAGTAGAACCCGGTTACCATTATAATAGAAGAAGTCATAAAGCTTCACACACTACAATACGTATAACAAAAACGCAGTAAAAATAAAATGAAACATAACTAAACAGCACCACTAATAAAGCTGCCGTGAAATAAACATAGGAATTGACGGAAAAAGCCATTGGTGGAAGTACCACCTCTAAGTTGTTGTTTAAATACAAAAAATCACCATTTAAACTACAAATTTCACCAACTACTTTCCACAATTTAACAGTGTGGGCTATTTTGCGACAAATCTGGTCGACATTGCACAGCCGAAATTAACAACTCAATATTAACTTTCGCTATTTTTTTCCGACTGAAATTGAAATTCATAAAAATCGGTGCTTCGTTCAAAAACAAACTTTAATTAACTAGTTACACATTGCCACAAGTAACATTAACATTTGTCGCTCAGCCGCTTACTGCGTGGGCTAAACTTATTGCTTCCACTATCATCGGATATCTTCATAATTTTACCGATTGTTTGCGCAGTCGGTCGATTATAACGATCATAATCATTGCGTAATGCGCGAAAAGTGGCAACGTTTGAACTACTTTTGTAGTAAATTTTTATACTTGGGCCTCAACTTCTCAAGCCGAGTTGGTTGAGGTCGTCTCCAACTTGCGCGCGCCACCTGAGCCGTGGTCTTCCTCCACTGCGCCTTCCCTCTCTGGTAGATTCGAAGACTTTAGGGGCCGGAGTATTGGTGTCCATCCTCTCCACATGACGAAGCCATCTGAGTGAGAACGAGTGAGAAAGGTGTGCGTTCCCTTCTTCGCATGCAACAAAACCTCCGGCAAAAGTGAGGCCTCCATTCAAAAATGATTTAATGGACATGCACATCGGTTGTAAGACCGATACTTGCTTATGGCCTATTGTTTGGACCAAAATAATCAAAATGTAGCTATACGAACAGGTAGTCAGGCAGCTATTTAAGCTACTGATTCAGCTTTATCATCCTCTAAATTGGACCAGCAATGCAGAGAGGCCCTCAAGGAAAGTGTCTCTCCAATCTGTATACCGGGCCATAGAGGCTATGAAGGAAATGAGAAGGCAGACGAGCTAGTTGGGCAAGGATTAGCCCTTCATAACTAATCGGCAGTGAGAGTATATGCTCCTCTTGGAGTGGTGAAGGGCAACATCCTGACCAAATACACATCAGAAGCAAACCATAGATGAAATAGCTTCACTAGTTGCGTTATATCTAGAATTGGTGCTACTTGCAAATTTGGGTATACCAAAAAACACTCTGCCGTAGCTTTGATGAGGATCAGGATGAAAATAAAACAGTCCCACATTATCAATCCTTGGCTAGAAAAAGAGCACCCAACTTAAGTAGAGAGTTCTTCAATGGTATTGAGGAACTCTCAGAATTCAAGATCAAAGACATGGTCTCTTACCTCAATACTACAAAGCAGCTTTAGCGCCCCCACCCCTCCCTTATTACTCCTTAACTAAATGGCACTATGAGATAAGAGCCCGTAGTATAGGAGAATAATACTACATTATGTGTACGATTGTACGTGCGAAACACCATCCCTAACCCATTTTCAAATCTTTCGCTCCTATGTTATTGAATTCAAATTCTGGAAGAACAGATAATTTTTTTTTGTTGGTAGCAGTTAACAGCTTTTTTATGTAAGGCTAACTTCGAAAGTAATGGAACTAGAAAAGAGCCTGTACGACCAAAATTTAAGTGGTCGCTTGACGCCTTTATCTGCTGAAAAAAATAGAAAAATTCACAAATTTCACTTCTCATTCTCAGCGCTTCAATTGTTTTTCCTCACAAAGGGGTAAACGATGCTAGGTAAGCCGGCCTTTGATTTGTTATTAACGTTTTTGGTACGTTAGCTCGTTCGAAGCATGGTTTGGAATTTGGAGAGCTTTGACTCCCTAAAGTAGGTTTTGATTCACGTATTCCTTCGACCTTTTTTCTATTTGCTACCAAAAATATCAAATTAGGTAAACGACGGTCTTACTTTAGAAATGCAAAGTACCAATGCTGGCCATGGTATTGGAAAATCTGCATCCTTACTTACATTACCGGCTTATCTATTGAAGTCGTAAAGTTCTGTTTTAATTCACTATTCCCTAGATTGACCTCTTAATTTGATGTTCAAATAACATTCCTTGTAAAAAAAATAATTGAAGGCATAAACGTAGGAAGAAGAAATTTGAAAACCTTCAGAAAAATTTGTTTTTTCGTCCGTAAATGTAAAATTTCAACCAAAATAATATTGTTTTATAATTTAAGGTTCTCGAATTGGCTGGCAATGCATCAAAGGATTTAAAAGTCAAACGTATCACCCCTCGTCATTTACAATTGGCCATTCGTGGAGACGAAGAATTGGACAGTCTAATTAAAGCCACCATTGCCGGTGGTGGTGTCATTCCACACATTCACAAATCTTTGATTGGCAAAAAGGTAAGTTGCTTGTCTTGTTTTGATACGAAAGGAATAACTAATTTATATATCATTCTACAGGAGGATAACGTTCAAGACTCTCAGCGAAAGAATACTGTCATTTTGTCCCAAGGGTATTAAAGCTTATTTCCGTATTGTTATGATAAAATTAACGTACTTTTAATAATTAAATAATATTTTACATAAATATTTTTTATTTCTAATGAGAAAAAAAAACGACCACAATCACTTCTTTTTTAAAAACGATTGAATAAATAAATTTAAATGTAATTTTTTTTGTTTGGAAAATTCGGCTTTTTTATTTATTCTTGTTTTCGTGTTTTAAACGTGAGTTTTGAGTTGAAATCAAAGGAGTTAGTAATTGAAGTCGTTAAAGCAAGGAATAACATCTATTCTTCATTTGGGCAACCTTTAGGTCAAATGTAGCATTGTCTGCAGAGATGGATGTGGCAGAATTTTCGAACTATAATCGCGATTTACTATTATTGAAGTTCTGAACTAGGAATTGTTAAAAATCTACTGAAATGGAATGAATAAAACATTTTTCCCGACGTAAACATTAGACAGGTTATGAAGTAAGGGAATGCATGAAAATCAACAGCCTTATTACCGTACCCGATCGGACAATTCTCCGATCGGTGAAAATTACCAATCGGAAGTTTTATTTCATTCACCGTCCCGATTCGTACAAAAATTAGTGACGAGTACCAACGCACTTCAAATTGCAAGTTTCTCCGACACTTTATTTGCAGATGAAATCGGACGAAAACAGTATGAAATCGCGAAACGTCGCTCTCAATTTGAAATTCCAACGCAGATTTCTAATTTTTTCGTAGATGTCTACGATTGACCTGTCCGAAAGTACACGGTGGTAGAAAAATCGTAGAAATTGTACGAATCGGAGAGAATTTTTCTCTGATCGGGTACTACGGTAATAAGGCTGCAAATTTTTTTCGTCTGCATCCAATTTAAAAATCGATGTACCAACATTAAACTTTAAAAAATAAATTAAGATTAATTTTCCATCCAGAAATGATTTTAAAAGTAATTGTCCTACGAAAGTTTTCGACATCACCGTATATACTGATGGCTCCAAGATGGCACTCGGTGTAAAAGCTGGTGTGTTCTCTGCAGAACTAGATATTAAATAATATGAGTGCGACCATACGACTTACTTCCCAGAGTAGACAAATAATTAAAAACATTAATTGTTTTGCAAAATTTCCAGGCGATGCATTCCGTTGTAGTGATCGTACAGGCACGTTGGTTTCAAATTTAAACTCCATAAAACTGATAATTTGAGACATTTATTAAGTTCATTTGAGTAACGTGCCTGTGCCACAGCAAAATACAGCCTATATTACTCCTGAATATTGTAGTTTTCTATTAGTGAAAGAATTTTTCTAATCGGAATAGTCAGCCTTATTACGCTTATTACCGTACCCGATCGGAGAATCCTCCGATCGTAGAAAATGTCCGATCGGAAGTTTTATTTCCTTCACCGTGCCCGAATCGTGCATTAAATAAAGACGCATACCGACGCACTTCTTTCTTGTTTTGTGAGTGAAAAAATATTTTTATTTCCGACACTTTTTTGTTTCGGAAACAATCGGACAAAAGAGTTAATAAACTAATCGCAATGCATCGCATGAAATCGCTCTCATTTTGAAATTCCGACGCAGATTTCAATTTTTTTTTCGTAGATTTCTACGATTAACCTGTCGGAAAGGATACGATGGTAGAAAATTCTTAGAAATTGAACGAATCGGAGAGAATTTTGCTCCGATCGGGTACGGTAATAAGGCTGAGTATATCCGAAGATTAACATTTATATGGCAAAACAGCAATTGGTGGGTCAGCTAGTAATCAAATATAGTCATACTTCTGAATATTGTTTTTTTTCCACACTAACTATAAGATTTTTTGCATTACTGTTGAAATTATCATAATTTTCATTATATTAGGGTTGTCTTAGATTTTTGATTGCCATTAAAAAGTAGCTAAGACGATTTCGCTCAAAACCTAATCAGCTCTTAACAACACAATACCGTGTCGAATGAGACCAATTTTATGACAATACGATGAGTGGTTCGCGAGATAATCAAGCTGAAAAAACGTAACGCACATGCGAACAGACATACAAACACACAGACATCATCATAAAAACGCTTGATTCGGATTCTAGTGACCTCGAAACATGGAGATATGCAAAAATTGGAGCTTCACAAAATCGGACCCATTACAATAACTTCCTCTGGGTAGTTAGAAATCATTTAGACTGCCCGACAGCGTATTTCAGGCTGACGCTGAAGTACTAGAGACTAGACAGGCATGTAGGTTACTAAAACAAATACGGCCTAATCGAGGCAAACGTCGTAGCGGAATTTTCTCCGATTACCTCCAAATTTTGCTGCTCCGACAAGCAAAATATCAAGGGTTAAGAGGGCTACCAGACCAAATCTAAAGTCGTTAAAGAATGCAAGCAGGAACTCGCAAGCTTTAGCTACAAAATAAAAATTAATCTTGTCTAGGTACCGGGTCATAGTGATATCATGCCGCGTAATGGAATCGCTTACGATAAAAAAACGTACCAAGGAGCTTCTGAATTATTTCCGTTTGTACACAGGCCATTAGCCAGTCGGACGACATGCCATGAAACTTGGTATTCCTTGCAACAAGTCTTGTCAAAGTTGTAAAGATATGGGGCAAAGGGAAACGCTTCAGCACTTCTTGTGCGCGTGCCCTAGCACAATGACTTCCCACACGGTCTTAAGATTAAGAACTTGATTCTTTATCTTAACAAAACCAATTGGATTTCAATAATCCAAATCTGTATAATTTACTATACAGAGTATTACAAATTATTTATATTAAGGCATACTCAGGTTTTTGGTATCAAAACGGCACAATCAATGTGGCCGCTGAGTCCGCCGGGGACCAAGGATTCTTCATGAAATCTACTAGCGGATTAGTTTTTTGCCCATTTTGACTGTTAATGACAATTTTTTTTTTTTGTTCAAGAATAAGATGAAAAAAAAGTAACAATAATGATACTAAAACGACCGGAAAAGGGAGTTTTTAAATGACGGAAACTCGTAAATAAGAGCTCTTTTCAGGAGGTGGCTCTTTACAGCCTATGCTCTCGTAATGTAACTCACGATTCGTTAAATCGGTCGTTAACGCTGTGAATCGGAACAAAGTTAAAATTAACGATTTTTGCGTCTCTTAACTGACAATCGTTAAAGATACCGTTAAAACCTTATTCTGCCGATACTAGATCCTGTGTTCTATTTCATTTTAATGTAAAGGATATCAAATTTGGTGGATTTTTACTTCCATTTTTTTATGTCTTTTCTTCCACCGAGCGACGGCGCGCCGTCATCGAGGCTCTTAAACATGCTTTCAGAATTTTTATGTCTTGTATCTGGTTGGAATAGATAACAAATTTTGTGTGTTATCATTTTATCAAGAGCTATTTGTAGATATTGCGTTCAAATGGGGGTCAAGCCAACTGACCATCGGCGCGGCACATTTAAAACATGACCTCCAGAGAGTCAGGGACTCTCCACCACCGTTGCTAGTTCAATGAGCTTATTGAAATTTTAAATATACAAACATGTATAACTTTATTGTCTACTTTGTACATTTGTGACTTATTTACTAGATTTCCGCTTACTGCTCCCTCCACTACTACTGCTGCTTTCGTGATGCTTAGACTTGGATTTACTACTGCTACTCCCACTAGAATGTGATGATTTCTTACTCGAATAACCAGACTTATCAGCGCTTATAACATTTATCGATGGAGTAACAACCGTCGATGAGGTGCTAGACTTCGATGATGATACCCCCGAAACGGTTGGCTCTCTTGATGAGCTAGACTTCTTCGAGGAAGATATCCCTTTATTGTGTCGACTGGAAGAGGATGAGGAATGTTCGTGCCGATAATATGGCGATGACGATGTCGAGGATGAAGATGATCTAGAAGATGATGCAGATGAGGATTTGGGTTTGAGGAGAGGAATAGGGTCGTCAAGAATTTTCGCCGCAACTGCCCTATTCTGGCAATTGCTGCAATTCCAGGACAATTCTTGTTCATCGGCTTCCTCGTCGGTGATATTTGGTTTGTGACAAGTTTGATGATAAAGTGAACCACATTTGGAGCATTCGATTAGACGGTTTGTGGCAGTGACAATCATCTCGCCGCAGACAACACATTTAAGGTCGCCGAATTCTTTGAGATTTTCAACCTCTTCGGAAATTGTGAGGGCGCCACCCATGTCATCGGATTCGGCAATAGTATTGGGTGAGTCACTTATTGTTTTGGGCGATTGAGTTAGGGTAAGGTCTTCGACCTCTATGGGAACAATGGTCCCAGGTGCTTGGGGTTCTTCGTCAAGATGTTTTTGACTAATAGTGTTGGCCAGCATTTTTGAGCTGCCGTAACGCTGTTTGATGATATCATCGAGACACTTGCGAATTTCTTCGGCCGATTGTGGATTTGTGGAATGAAGAAAATTTAAGGCTTGTTTGAGGGATGAGTCAATTTCGGTTGTGGCAGCCATTTGGTTGCTTTAATGGAAAAAAAAAATACGTAACAAGTCGAAGCTGCTTCCTTCGTTGAGCAAATTTGAAATAGAAATGCCCTTTTTTGATTTGGCCAGCTTTGTCTTTGCTCAGCTGACAGCGAAGCCGAATTTTGACAGCTGCCGGTGAATGCACCAAGAGTGTGTTCAGTGGCAGACAAACATTTGAGTGCATTTACACTCAACAGATTATTGACCGCGAGTTATACTTCTTGAGAAACTGACGATTCAGTTCAGTACGCGCAGTTTCATGAAAGTCGTTACTGAATTTTTCAACATAAATTGAATCTACTTACCATTTTTGTTCTGTCTCTGTGGAAGAGAAGAAAAGGCTGTATCAGAAAGTAAGAGAAAACGATTTTTTTGTTTAGTGTTTAGAAAAGTTGGTTAGAGTAAACATTGATAAACCCAAGTGATGAATAAATAAAACAAACAGAACTTCAAAAGAAATGCTAGTTCAACTCAACAAACAAACACACCTTGCACTTCAGTTGTGAATTATAAAAAATTGAGTCGTTGTTGTTTGATAAACCTAAGCCCAGTGAATTTACCTTTTTTCCGTGTAAATTTATCTTCAAATTGATAAGAAGTTGATGAATAATACGATTTTCAGTCATTAAACTTCCACCAATTGTTCCTACACGAATTTTCTAGTCATAAACTGAACACTTTTGCATCGTCTCCTGACAACGCAAAAGGAAAATCCTGAAAAGCAGCAGCTATGTCCTGCAAAATGCTTTTGGTTATTCTGATTTCGAGTCATTTTATAGTTGGATTTTGCAGCGCTACTGCAAACAAATGGGTAAATAATGTACAATATTGGAATTTCGTGCGTTTCTATAAAAAATTGTTTATATTTGGTGTGAAATCATATTGAAAAAGTGTTTGTTTTTCTTGTTCCATATTTTCTATTTTTGTTGTCATTTTTCTGTCACTGACAGATGTATTTGGCCGTACAGTAGATCTATTTCTGTTTTTACTTGGACAAAATTGTTCTTTTTGCTGTGTGGAAAGAATAATTTAACTTATCGCGATGATAAAACTAACTTTTTGCTTGTTAGAATTTTGTTCTGTGTGATGAATGCAAGGTTTAAGTCAGCTTATAACCGATTGAAGGATGGTGTATACCGACGCCCAAAGCTTTGAGTTGCAAAACTGCTTGGCGTCGGCCAACAATCGGGATATTGGAAGAACTTGCTGAAGGAAGCCCGTATTGGATCGCAGTAGTGGCGCAGATGAAGGGAGAAACTTCTTTGGCCAGGCTGACGATTGTGATAATAACAATGAGATTGCAGACCACACGCAATTATTCAAATATTTATTCTACGGCGATAAAAAAAAAATGTGAAGAATTTTATATCTCAAATTACATCTTACTTAAAGTGGCGCTACAGTCCTTTATGGACTTTGGCCACAACCAACAGTCTCCGCCAGCCAGCTCGGTTCTCTTCCAATTTGGTTCTGCCTATTGAGTCGCGGTCTTCCTCTACCTCGAAAATAGTGTCGAAGGCTTTCCGGGCTGGAGCCATCCATTCGCTCTAAATGACCGAGCCATCTGGGTCTCTGAATTTTGACCCTTCTGGCTACGTCCGTGTCGTTGTACAACCTGTAAAGTTTGCTGTTGAATATTCTTTTCCGTTCCCCATCAATGCACACGGGGCCAAGGTTAGGTTAGGTAAGGTTAAAGTGGCTGTCATGATAAAGACACACTTAGACCAATCAAAGGCCCATTGTGATACCACATGAATCTAGAAAGGCTTTTCTTCGAAAGCTCATTGAAACCAATTAGAGTTCCTTACGAAACGTAGAAGATTAATTATATTAATATGTACGAGATCGCTTAGATCATTGTAGAAGTATTCTCCTAAGTGAATCATACGTTTATGAGCCAGAGCAGGACAGGTACAGAGGAGGTGAAGAACTGTTTCCTCCTCCTCCTCATGGGCAGCTTCTGCAGAAATCATTAGAAAATACGCCCAGTCGCGCAGCGTGTCTTCCAATTAGACAGTGTCCAGTAATGACACCAATTAAGGAGCTTATATGCGCTCTAAGCACAGGGCTTAGAGATATCAGGCATCTAGATCTCTTTAAGTCCAAATTAGGCCAGATGTTTTTCGTTGCCTGACAGGTGGTTATGTTATTCCACCTGATGTTAGTTAGCATCTTGTTGTAGCAAAAGCTAACATGTAGCGATTGGTATACCAACATTAGCCATTTGTGGTTTAATGGGTAATGTTGTACCATGTTTGGCGAGTTCTTCGGCTTTGCAGTTTCCTGGAATGTCTCTATGGCCCGGCACCCAGTGAAGGTGAATGTTAAACTGTTGTGCCATCTCCATTAGAAACGATCGACAGTTTTGGACCGTAATCGAGTTTGTAGAGACAGAGTCAAGGGACTTAATAGCTGCCTGACTATCTGAGAAAATCCGGATATCAGATGTGGATACCACACGGGGCCAAAGATGACTCGTAAAACTTTCCTCTCGAAACAGCCTAAGACACATTCCTCCGATTTTGTCAATTACATTGCTTCTGCACCATACAACTGAACTGGGATGATGAGGGTGTTATACAGTTTTACCTTAGTTGATCGAGGCTTTTCCACTCAATCGTTTTCTTAGCCCAAAGAAACAGCGATTAGCAAGAGTTATTCTTCGTCTGATCCAGGCGCTGATGTTATTGCCCGTGTTTATAGCAGGGCCTATGTAGACAAACTCCTCTACCACCTCGAAATTGTATGCGTCTTTTGTGACGTTCTTCCTTAAAAACAGCCCAGCATATACTTCGTTTTTTCTTCATTTACCGCCAAATCCATTTTCGCCGCTTCTGTCTCAAAGACACAGATAAAAGAAACTCATAGAAACAAATTAAATTGGGTTTGATAGATAAAGAGTAGTTCTAAAGAATGCTGTAGTTACAAATGCCTATACAAATTTTCTTTCCTCAAAAAATCTTCAAACATCACCAAGCACATTGAGATAAGCATATCTCGAAATCCTGACGTACTAGAAGAATTATTTTTCCGTATCTAGTTTCAGCATCACAAAATCTATACAAGAAATGATGTGTCTCATCCTTGTGGCAAAAATGTTGTTGGCCAGTTATATCAGTCAGCCATAAGTTATTGCGTTTCTCTGTAAAACGAAAGCCTGAATTCTGAAATTTTATATTGATTTCGGCAAAAAAACACAGACTTCTTTTTTATTTTTGTATCTATCATGTCCTTGAAACTATACACAAACATTAAAAATTCACTTTAGCTACACAAAACCATTCATTATTCACACAAATTCATGTATTCCATCCTTCAGGAAATCACCACATTTGAATGCGGTCTGACTGAACCCATCTACAACTATACGTTCAATTTCACATCATTGAGCTCTGACTTGGCCCACACAGCAACAAGTAATCTTGGTGACATTTTCGAATTCAATATCTGTCGTAATCTAACAAAAACATGCAATGGTCAAAATGGGGTTGCTGCCTGCATGAAACGGGGTCCAAAAGAGTACATCCTAGGTAAGACATACAAAATATTGATTTTGGTTTAAGGATTACGAACAGCAACAATCTGCAAGTGCAAATCCCATCTTAAATTCTCTCCTCTTTTAAGGAAATCAACAGCAACTTACTTATAGGGATGGCAAAATGTTCTTCACCTTTACGAATGGTTCCAAATGCAAGGATAACACTTTATATCAACTCAATGTGATTGTTGGTTGTGATTATACTATGGATAAACGTCAATCGCAGGTTACACCGTATGTAAGTTTTGGATATGGACTTTTTTGCAATCTGAATATGAATAAGTTTGGATTTGGATTTTGAATCTAGGATGGAGATGATTGTTCATTTTATATTTTGTTGGAAACATCAAAAGCATGTCTACCAGCACCGGATGCGGTCAAATCGAATTTGTGCACCGCAAAAGATCCTTCTACTGGACACACGTACAATTTGCTTCCCCTTAGTGATTTCAACTATAGGTACATTTTTTTCTTGTATTCTATTTCATTTTAAGTTCAAATAAATTATTGATCCCATTTTGTTTTATTTTCAAAGGCTGACGGACAGAAATGGTTCGATGTTTGTGATAAATGTGTGCAAGCCTGTTCTTTATGCAGAAGCAGCTATGTGCCCTCCAGGAAGTAGTGTCTGTCGCATCGATATGAACGCCTCTGACTATTTTCATATGTAAGAAATTTTGTTTTTTATTAGATTTAACCAAGAA
>CAKKXW010000003.1:52742894-52785011 GCA_920937365.1 Sphaerophoria rueppellii
GTTATACATAAAATCTTACATATCGAAATTGCTTCTGCCCCACGTAAAGTAGTTTAGGGTGTCTCAAACTAAAATATAAATACGTCGAAAGGTTTTGCAGTCGAAGTAGAAGTACAAGTTTCGACTTTGAGCCTTTGCATTTTGTCGATAAAAGTATTCTATTCCAGCAAGATAGTAGCTAATCAACAATGACCATCTTGCGCCAATTCTTACACGTATCTCGCGAAGCCTTAGCCAACGGAGTCCGGAACAAAATTGTCTCCGACTTTTGGACATTTATTTTCAGTTTCCAATCGTCGCAGTATTGCTGCCTCGACTACTCTATCCTCTGAACCATGGCCACTTGCTTATTATCGATGATAGAACGACCTTATCTTATGAAAATAGCTGTTTTACGTTTCCGAGTTTCAGCTTTGAACATGAAGATGAAGCTGACGTTTTGGAAAGCTGCATAAATATAAAATCAAACTCTGTGGGATTTGATGAAATGCACCCCGTCTTCGTTAAAGCTATACATTCTAAAATACATATTGCATCTTTTTAATACAATTTTTATTACGAAAGTTTTTCCATCTGCCTGGAAACAAGCAAAGATTATACCAATCCCGAAAGATCAAAACGAGTTTAGACCTATTGCTATTTTACCTTTCATATACATATAAGGTTTTTGAAAGGATAATGAGTGCCCAGATCAGAAAATATATAAATGAAAATAACTTGTTATGCATAAATCAGTCTGGTTTTCGTCCTAAGTACAGTTGTACTACAACTCTTATAAATGTTGTCGAAGATATAAGACAAGCTGTGGATAGTGATGATTTAACATTTTTAGTTTTACTGGACTTTTCTAAGGCGTTTGACACGGTGAATCATAAAATTCTGTGTAATAGCAAACTGATTAATCAGTTTAATTTCTCTTTCTCTTCGGCGATGTTAATAGATTCATATCTGACTTGCAGATCACAAGCAGTTATAGCAAATTCGTCCGTGTCTGATTTTCTCATGTTGAGCAGAGGGGTTCCACAGGGCTCAATAATGGGTCCACTATTATTTTCTATGTACATCAATGATTTGCCTCCTTGCATCCAAAACTGTCAAATTGATATGTATTGATATGTATGGAAGTGAATGAAGATTTAACCAATATTCATCGTTGGTCACAGAAAAATGGACTTCTCTTAAACCCACTGAAATCTAAATGCTTGGTAATTTCAAGGAAAAGTATTAACACGTCTGATTTTCCAAAAATATCCTTAAATAATAAGGATATTGGGTTTGTTGAATCAGCCAAGAACCTAGGTCTAACTTTTACGAAGACACTTTCTTGGAATAACCATATCAGAGTGATAGTTGGAAAAGCCTATGGAGGGTTTCGTTTACTATGGAGCAATCATAAAATAAGTCCTTTAAAAACTCGCATTTTGTTGACCAAAACCTTAATCGTCCCTATCATGCTCTATGGATGTGAAATTTTTTGCCATTGTGATTACGAACAAAAGAGAAAACTTAACGTTGCTTACAATAGCATAGCAAGGTACGCGTTTGGACTGAGAAAATACGACCAAATTACGGAATTTTCAAAGTGCTTGTATGGAGTTACTCTTGAAAACCTTTTAAAACTGAGAACGATTAATTTGCTGTACAATATTCTGCAGTCACGTCAACCACCCTACCTTTATAATAAGATCCGCCATTCCCTTTCTGTTAGATCATCTTTGAATCTTGTACCAGTACGCTACGTGTATTTAGTATCTGAGCGTCAATTTTTTATTAACGCAATAAGTCTGTGGAATTCTCTACCCATATCTTTAAGGATGATAAACTGTACTCGGCTATTCGGGATGAGGCTCAAGAAGTACTTGGAGTCATAAAGATTGTGATGATTTGTCTTTCTTTCTTCTGTCATACCTTTTTTTCCTATTCTTTTCATACTATTTTCTTTTTTGTTTTTTTTCTTTTCTACTTTGCTTTTCTCATTGTACATATATTTTTTTTTTCTTTCTATTTCTAGTAAAGTTAATTATAAATTAAAAATGAAAACTAAAATGTTTGAATTCTTGTTGTTCAGATTTTTTTGTTACTGAAACTTATAACACATCATGTTAATTAATCAATTAAGCTTATACTATTTTAAAAGATATTGTATCTTATTGTATAAATCTACACAAATAAATAAGTTGCTTTCAGGCGGGCTTTCGAGCTAATCTTTCGACAATCGACCAAATTTTCACTCTCACAAGTGTTGCTAGACGTTACTCAGAGAAAAAAAATAAATCTTTACGCTTTTTTCGTTGACTTTAATTCAGCATTTAACACCATTAACAGAAGATCTCTACTATTTAAACTTGCAGCTATCGGGCTATCGACAAAATTTATCCGAATCTATAAGCAGCTGCTCTCAAACATGACGGCTGTAGTTTCAAATGGTAGTAACAAATCCGTTTAGTTGTAATACAGGTGTGCCTCAAGGCTGCATTTTAAGCCCGCTAATCTTTTCACTTTTTATAAATGATATTGAAGACTATATCCCTGGTGATGTTACTTTTGGTGATCTATCTATTAAAGTTTTGCTCTACGCTGATGACTTGGTGATCTTAACTGATAATGCAGTCACACTTCAGCTTCAAATAAAAAAATTAAAACAATTTTGTGATCTCTGGGATCTCCAAATAAACACCACGAAGTCGAAGATTATGGTCTTTAGGTCCCAACATCGTAGCACTAGAACCGACCGCAACTGGACCCTCAATGGGTCCAACTTAGAAGTGGTGAAAGAATTTAAATATTTAGGCTACACATTAACTTATAACCTAAATTTTGGTGTTCACATAAAAGATAAGGTGAGAGTCGCAAAAACTGCAATTAATTGTATGTGGTCAAACTTTTTTAATAACAAACTTGTAGATCCTACGTCTAAGTTTAAAGTGTTTGAAGCAACCATCAAAAGCTGTTTGTGTTATGGCAATGAAGTTTATGGGTACAAGCAAATAGAAGAAATCGAAGCTGTCCAAAGATATTTTTTCAAGCGTATCCTTAGACTCCCAACTAACACGCCCAATTATGCTATACAGATTGAATCGGGACTTGCTCCAATATTTATTATGAATTTAAAAGCAAATGCAGATTATATATTGAGGGTAATGCAAAGGTTGGTAAACAATTTGCAAAAGAGGATCCTATCAGATGTTTTAGATGTCGGTATACACCATTTAAAGACCGGTATGATTTGGCCTCGGCACACAACTTTCCTCTGTCTCTATCCATTGATAGTTTAGATACGTGGAGACACGTTCTCTACGAATGTATATCTACTATTGATGATCACTTGTTCCAAAGCTATCTAGATAGGGCGAGGGAGTCTGTGTTGTGATAAATTTACAGTAAACTTAACCTCAGTCTCGGGACTTCTAATTACTTTAGAGATGAATTTACTGTAATGGAAATGAGTGTCATATTCAAAGCACGCACGGAGATGCTAGAGCTCAATCACAGACCTCACAGAACTGATAACAACCCAAACTGCGCTTCGTGCAACCTTAATCAAGTTGAAAACATTTTCCACTTTGTTGCATTGTGCCCAATCTTGCAGGAAATCCGGAGGCTATATTTTAACAAGAGTTTTTTTGTCACTTGAAGAATGTCTAGGTGTTCTGAATGGAGATAACGGTTGGCGTCTACTTATTCAGTTTTTATTAGATGTAGTTTCATTTAGAAACATGTACAACAATATACTTTAATAATAATTCTATTACAATTTTGTTTTAGCTAAACTAAAAGCCTAAATCGCATTTGAAAGATTGCCTACCATTAAAATCTTAAGATATTTTTTTTTTTTTTTTTTTTTTTTTCGCCAAACTAAAAGCCCGAACCGCATTAGAAATTGCAAATTTGTAAGATCTATGTATCCTTTTTTTGTTTTAGCTAAACTAAAAGCCATTAAATATTGTTAAAAATTGAGTCAACAACACTTAAAACTCGAATCAGATTCATTAGATAAATTTTGTTGCATTTATTTTTATTTTAATTTATTTTATTAATTTATTTCATCTAATTTATAAAATAACTCCATTAAAATGAGTATTTGTTTTCCCTCTGGCATTATTCGTTTTCTTTTTTCAATTGCTGAAATGTTTTCTTCATATAACTAATTTTTTTTTTTTTTTTTATTAAATGTATTTTTGATAAGTTTTAAATATATTATACTTTCTCTCACTAAATGTTTTGTTTAGAAAAATATTCCGGCAGACGGCCCATGAGCCATGCTTGTAATCTTTAGTTTTAAGTTTGTTAACTTTTGAAATGAAAAAATAAAGATAATAATAATGATAATAAATATATGAATATGAATATGAATATGAATATGAATATGATAATAAGGAACATTTTGGCTGGCGTGGCCCAGGGTTAGAAGCTCCGAGCCTTTCTCTACAGCCTAATGACGTCCGACCAACCAGTGCCATCAGACTGTGAGAATCTGCTTTTTCCAGATAACTCACGCACATACGCCTCATCCATCTCACCTATCATAGCAGTCCGGACGGTTGAAGCCAAGTCGAAGTTGGTATGCTTCAAAAGACCGGTTTTCAACCGCAGCTACTTTAGATCGGCGAAGCTGTTGCACTTCAACCCGCATGAAAGAGCAGTGCTAGCCGTAGCTAACCTAGCTTTCCACCGCATCAATCCCCTCTTGAAGAAGAAGACAGGACTAAGCAAGCCAACAAAGCTGCTAATTTACAAGCAGCTGCTAGTCAGGCCAGTGATCAGCTACAGCTTTCCAGTATGTATTGTTCATTATATCCAAGACAGCTATGCAGACACTTTTACTGTATGAAAGGAAGCTGCTTAGGATTTGAACTCGACTGCACTTCGGTAGGCACTTCGTACTTCAGCAAAAAGTGACTCTCTACGAGTAAGACCGAATAAAGCCACTGGACATATTTCTTGCAGATGTAGCTAGGAAGATGATTGCAAATGTTGCAAATCCGCTGATGAAATGGATGACCAATGACCAATGACGACATCCCGAACCAAGGTACCTGAGTGCCATGGATATCCCGGAGGAAATGACAACGGACAACGCTGAAGCAGTTTCCTTTTACGCTTGCCTGGAGTCAGCATACAAACGTACGAGTTTAAAGCCGACATCCAAACCAAACCAACCCACAAAAGGCAACCAGGGCTGAACCTGAGATGAATTTACGCCACGGATAACATATTTTAAGTCACGTATAATTAAGTGTATTAGTATTGCAATTAATTATTAAGTGTTAAATAATTTTGTATGCAATTTGGTTCGATAAACAATAATGTAAGAAAAAAGGACTACCACACCAAGCTTCGACGAAATTATATCCTGAATTTCGATCACTTCTTTTCAATTGTTAAATGGTTTCCCATTTGTCGTAACTTCTTCGAAAAATTATGGTCGTGACCGTAACCACACGACTCCTTTTATAGGATATATCCTTCAGTTCAAATCTGTCCTCTTATTCCTTTCATGACTAATATTTTTACTATTGCAATAATTTGTCTCCATTCAAACAGGTGCCTGCGAGACTATCAATGGCCAATCAACATCACTAGGCAATTCCAATTCGAATTTGCGTTTCAATCAAACTGGCTCGCCGTATTTACTCTACGAAACTGGTGCACCATGCCAACCGAATACAAAAGACAAAACAGCCACCACAACATTTTGGTCAACGAAAATTGAATTTGTCTGTGCAACCGATGGTAGTGGTAGTGGTGATGGACAGCCAACAATTGGTGATGCAGCATCATCACCATCGTCATCATCATCGAGTGGACCGAAAATAATTGAAAATTCCAATTGTCAACTACTGATTCACTATCCGACGAAATTGGCATGTCAAAATCAGATTACATGCAAAACTAGAAGCTATCACGGTTCTGTTGGACATGACATGGACCTGACACCTCTTATAAGTACAACGGATAACTATGAGGCAAAAGTCAGTTCGTCCATTTCTCAATCGGAAGCCGACAAATCAATGAAGGTATGTACAACTGCAGTCTTTGGTTCGGAACGTGTCGTATTTGTGGTTGGAATGAATAAATTCCTTGTTTCACATCCATACAAACATAAATCCACATTTTTGACATTTTTAATCAATCTTTGACGAATGCATTGTTTTTGTGGAGAGTTTTTGTATGTTTTTTTTTCTGTTTTTGATTTTCAGTTCTATTTGAATGTGTGCAGACCGCTGGTGTCGACATACGGTTTAGGATGTCCTGGTGGTTCGGCTGCGTGTATGGCGGTTATGGGACCATCAACACCGGAAAATGAACAAGTAAGTTTACAGTTTTTTAGCTTAAATTAACCTCTTCCTAGTCCATGTAGGGTTTTACCCTGACACACTACAGTCTTCCAATGGGAACAGTGCAACTTAAGTAGAACTATTTATGAAGTTCAATATTGGAAAGTCAGTTTTTTCTTTGTTTCCTGTTCCTGCAATGCAAATGGACTCACTCACATTTCTTGAAATTTGTTTCACCCTGACTTACATTCTGTAAGCTCCTTACCGGTGACTCTTAAACCGATTTTTAACATGCCTTGCTGGATTGTATTGTGAAACTGTATAAATTGTAACTCATAACGCCTTTCACCAGTGGCGTAGTCATTTTTGTTTGTATGGAAAGAATGTGCTCCCATTCGTTGGACCGCTTACGAAGTAAAAACTCTAAAGCTCGAATAAATCTTGAAGACAGTGGTGGCACAACAGATTACAATGTATTTAACAACTTTTTTACAAGTGTCCCATGCATTATGCGTGTCTTTATGTCAAAATTTGGAAGTATTGCGCTATGACCCGCAGAGCGCCGCCGCTGTTCAATTTAACTACGGCTCATGTAGCCACGTGTGAGGCAGAGTCTCGAAATTATGCATACATTCTTGCATCCTATCGCTGGTGGAATTTCCTCTTTCATATTCATATTCACCATCTTCCCTCCCCCTTTAGCTCTCAAAACCAAAGTATGCAGCCATTGAAAAGTTGCAGCAGATTTTGATTTCATAAAAGATTCACGTATACAAGTGTATATTTTATGGGTTTCACCCAGCAGCCATGCACCCCGAAAATAAAGAAGCTCCAGTCCTCACCATCATACACATGCAAATCCACTGCGGCTGCATAAAATCTCTTCGCGAATAAGTATCTGCTGTGGAAATCGTAAAAATCGCTTTCCAAAGTGCATATCGCAGGAAATGAATGAATTTTACATGCATTTAGAGCAGAGCAACATCAGCAGCGCGGTTCCAACTTAAATTGTGGCAATCCGTGAGTTGAAAGTGCATAGAGCCGCGCCAGAAAGGTCTTACCCAGAGTTGTGGTTGTAAGTGGTATTTTGGAATACATATTGGGGATACAAATACTACACATAGATACGGACAGATACAGATAAACACACAAAATCTTTGGAATTTTCGATGCAATGTGGTGCGAGCTGAATCGTCAATGAGCCCCGAAATCACTCGTTTACAGATGGAGGGGATTGCAAGGGATTATGCCCGTTCGTCGACGACGACGACGTTGTCATCATTATTATCATCATTTTCATGAATGAAGTGCAAAACGCGTTCAAAAGTAATTTGCTATGCAGGTACGCTTGTATCATAGCAATCGACTTGAATATTGCATTTTGAAGGAACATTTTGTAGTTCTTTTCGCTCGGATTAAATGTACATGAAATTATATTCTATCGATTTCATAGATTATGCACTTTAGTAGTGCATAAGGGTGCATCTGGTAGCACCGTATAAATCTTCCATTGAATACTTTAAAGTCTGAACTTCACAACTTTGTTGCTACACCTCGAGCATAAGATTGAGAGAATAATGAGACCGGTTTATTTTTTTCTCCTCTTGCCACACTCTAAGAGTGGTTATTTTTACAAGGTCATACATTTGGTTCCGACCCCGGTGACGATATAACCACGAGCTATATCAAATCTACCGCAAAGCAGACTTGATGACAAAAATTAAGCCTGGTAGACTCCGGTGGCCAAAAGGTGGATGAAAAACCGCGACATTTATTATGGTTGTTGTTGCCGACAGCAACAAAAGCCGCTTTTTCGATGCGCATTCGTCGTTGGAAGCAGACTCAGACAAAAAGTCTTCAGCTACAAATGTGTAAGCGAACGCATCACAACGATCCGAATCAAGGCTAAATTCGCCAACATTAGCCTAATATGCGCGCCCCCACAGAAGAGAAAAAAGACGACACCAAAGACGAGATCTATGAGCTCCTTGACAAAACAAATGAGCAATATTCTAGCTATAACATTCAAATTGTCCTCGGCGATTTAAATGCAAAGTTGGGAAAAGAGAAAATCTTTGGCGGAACAGTCGGATAGCACAGCCTGCACGACAGCACTCCCGACATCGGATTCAGGCTGATCAATCTGCGGAGCGAAGTTGTGATAAGAAGTATGTGGTTCCCACATCTCAACATCCATAAAGGAATATGGAGATCTCCCGATCAATCAACCATCAACCAAATGGATTACATTGCGATCGACGGAAGGCACATTCTAGTGGTCCGAGTCGATGTTGGCTTCACGGAAACAACATCGATTGGGACCACTTCCTCTTCGTAGCCAACGTAGTGCTACGAATATCCCGACAACGGCCAAAACAAGGAAATGCTGCAAGAAAATTCGACATCGGACGGCTACAATCAAGTAACCTCTTAAGGAGGACCAGTGGCAAAATTGCCAGAAACCAGTTAGAAATGCCGCTTCTAATGTACTAGGTTTCACGCAGACGCCAAAGTGAAACCCCTGGTTTGAAGAAGAATGTAAGGGCGCAAGTAGCCAAGTAGGAGGCATACAAAGCGGCGCTGCATTGAAGGACAAGAGCTGCTCGTACGTTCTACGAGCAAAAGAGGAGAACGCCGGCTTCTGAGGAGATAATAGAGGGAGCATGAGAAGCATCAGTTCGAGGATGTTGAGAGAGCTAACAGCAGGAATGAAGTTCGGAGGTTTGACCGCAAGGTAAAAAAGCTGGTTCAAGGTCATCGAGCAAGAACCGATGCCTCCATAGATGAGCAAGTGAGCATCATAGTAGAATCTCAGTCGATGCTTGGGATTTGATAAGACAACTTCTGTAGACTGTATAACGGCGACAACAAACGGAATCTCGCCGTCAGGCAGTAGCCATTCATTGGACACAATGATAGCCAACAATACGATGTTAGTTTTTTTTTTAATTTTCTGACAAGAAACATCTATAAAATTTAATAAAATAGTTCATAGGCCGAAAGGCATTAATTTTAAGAAAACCATGAATTCCTTAGAGCGCCCGGTTGGGGCCAGTAAGTTAAATTTAAGATTTTAGATAATAAGCTAGTTTGAATTCCTTTGTCTAGTAATAAGTAGTTTTTAAGTGAAATGAATAAAAATGAATTTTGAAAAAAAAAAAAAAATGATAGCCAACAATGCGAAGTGAAAACGGCTGACATGCAAAAAGGCGTTGTGGCAGATGGTCTAGCTGCCGAGCTGATCAAAGCAGCAGGCACAATCAGATAAAAGCAACGAGCAAGCAGGCTGAATGGAACCTGAGTATTGTTTGCCCGATCCTGAAAGAGGGAGATCCTCTAAACTGAGTCAATTACAGAAAAATCAGACTCCCTAACATCGCTAACATCGATCCTCTCTGCCGTTAAATGTGAACGTCTGAAGCCTTTCATCTACAATCTGTTTGGTCCTTATCAATGTGGCTTCAGACCAGGAAAGTCAACCATCGACCAAATTTTCACTATGCGGCAGATCCTGGAAAAAAAACTTTGAAATCCTACTCGGTACCACCTTTTTATCGATTTTAAAGTCGCGTAGGACAGCATCTACAGAGACGAACTGTTTAAAGCTGTGTGACGATGGAGAACTCACGCTGCGCCATCAAGGTTGGCAACGAGCACTGTCACTGTCATGCGATTTTAACATCGTTGAGAAGGCAGTGCAAAACTCCACCGTCAACAAGGTCTGTAGTCTGTTCAACCTCTCGCGCACGCCAATGATATTGATTAATGTTGAGAACAAAGCGTGATGTCAATGGCGCCTTTGTAAGAATTGCGATGAAAACGGCAAAAATGGGTTTGGCGGTAAATGAGGGCAAAACGAAGTACTATATGCTGTCTTCGCGGAGGGGAGGGACTCCCAACACCGACCGTCACAATAGACGTATACAACTACGAGGTAGTAGAGGAGTTTGTCTACCTAGGTTCCGCTAATAATACCAGCGCCGAGATCAGACGAAGAATAACTCTTGCTAATCGCTGTTTCTTTTGGCTAAGAAAGCAATTGAGTGGAAAAGCCATCTCTCGATCAACTAAGGTAAAACTGTACAACACCCTCATCATCAGGGTTGCCAGGTCCTGAACTAGTTCAATAGCCCAATTTGAAAAAAATTGTAGCCCAAAATCGGAGCCGAAAAAATAGCCCAAATAGTAGCCCAATACCAATTAAAAAAAAAAAACATTTCAGATAACTTCAATTTCAAGAACAACCAAAAAATACATTTAATATTAAAAAAAAAAAAACAAAGACAAATAAAATAAATAAGTTCATAATTAAGAAGAGTTAACAAAATTATCACATTAAACATAAATATTTAATTAAATATTTAATTGTTGAAAATCAGTCCATAAGGGCAATATCCTCATCAGAATCATCGTCACTGTCATCCTCATGATCATTGTCATTACATTAGTAATTCGTTGGATATTTGGAGGGAAAATACGGACTCCAATCAAATAGAGGGAGCTTATTCCACTGTTCTTCCAAACTTTGAATATTTGCCACAGTTTTTTTGTTTTTTGGAATCATCTCCAAGGACAGATCCTTAAAACTTGGACGATTTTCATTAAGGCATAAGGCATGTGTGAAACAGATTAAACCAGCAAAAGCACCAGCGCCGTCAACAGCAAACAGCACGCTGGCCAGCAAATATTTTCCAAACACATTACCACCAGCGACGTCTAAGAATAATAACCAATCAATGACAGTCATTTCATGTTTTTTTTATTTTTTGTTGTTTGGCGCCTCTGATTTTCGTACAAGGAAAGTTGTCAGCAATGGACCAGCAACAGCAAATTTAGGACTTTGCCCAAACGACGCTGTTGACGTTGCTGGTGCTGGTTTAATCTGTGTCGAAAGATTAAAATCATAGGCTCTAAAACAATGGCCGCCTCTGTTGCTGTTGCTGGTTCAATCTGTTTCTCGCTATACAGTCGGACTTAAAGAGCGAATGTCGGACTACTTTAAAGGTATGTTAAGAGAGAGAAAAGTGATTTATTTATACATATGATTTATTTGAATGAAAAAATATCGCCCAAGATTAGATTTGGGCTATTTATAGCCCAATTAGGATTGGGCTGTCATACCAAAATTGTTGTAGGCAATTTTGGAAAAAGATAGCCCAATTTCCGATAAATAGCCCAATCTGGCAAGCCTGCTCATCATCCGAATCCTGCTGTATGCTGTATGGACACTGACAAAGTCGGATAAAAGTGCATTAGGCTGTTTCGAGAAGAAAGTTCTTCCAGTTATCTAAAGGCCGCGTGTGCATTGATGGGGAATGGTGAAGAAGACACAACAGCGAGCTTTACAGGTTGTACAAAGAGATGGACCTAGCCAGAAGAGTCAAGGGGCGGATCGTTTTCAATTAAACCTTTCAAATTCGACTCGCTTCTTATTTCCTTATTCGCCTTCGAATTCGTTAAAGCGAAAGCAATAATTGAAGAATGTCAAACTCAACAAAACAATTCGCCGCGAATCCCATAATCAGGCCCAAGGTCCAGTGACTTAGATGGCTTGGTCAGTTAGAGCGGAAGGACATCAATGCTCCGGCCTGGAAAGCCTTCGACACTACTCCGGAGGGATGTAGAAGGAGAGGAAGATTGCGACTTAGGTGACGCACCCAAGTGGAAGAGGACCTCAATCTAATTGGTGTGCAAAAGTGGAGACAGTAAGTTAGGGACCGAGCTGGTTGAGTCCCAGGTCCATAACAAACTAAGGCTCCCAATTAAGTTAGTTAATCGGCTGAATTTCACTGTTTTGGCTGTGTTTCTAGTGTATGTATGCCAGTGCATACATGTTTCGTCGACTTTTACAAAACGTTGTAGAAATTTCTTCGTGCTTAAACAGCTTCAAACACTGCTTTGAAGTAGTCTCATGGTTGGGCTTGTATTCCTGAATGAGAAAATGCGGCATCCATCGTGCTGACGTGGCTTATGCCCAAGATTAAAGCAGGGTGCGACCTTCAGTCAGCATTTCTGTCAAGCTATCGTCCTATCTTAATGACGTACAAATACATTGAAACTCGCTACACCAATTTTTGACGGTCCAAATGCATCCAGTGCTTTCTATTCCAAAAACAAGGTTTGAATAACTTTTCGATATTGCTCTTTTTCGATTTTTCTAAAATAGACGCTTCCGACGCAATCTAAAAAAAACTACGAGTCCGATCTGACTGAACTTTCGATACTTGCCATCTTTGGCAAATAAGCAATAGCTAATTGCTCCTGCGTCACCGGAGGTGTTGAGACTAAGTACTCATCGGACCACCCTCGTAAAGTGATGTTGATTTTGATGTTGTGGTCGTAAAATACTTTTTTTTTCTGATTATAAAAGATTTGAATTTTTAATTATCAAAATTGCAATAACAAAATCAAATCATCCCTTTAACGCATTTAATTTCCTTTTAGAGCCTCGGTTATCCTGATATATCATTGACACGAATAAATGAAACAAGCGCCGAATTAAAATATCTCCGCGGTAGCCCATGTACGAAAAACAAATCAACTCAACTGTCGTCGATTGTCCAGTTCACATGCGATATCCATGCTGGCCGAGTAAGTATTTTAAATCAATTTCGAATACACATAACGCAAAATAAATTAAACTAGCCTGAAAAATTAATTAAAAAAATAAACTGCACAAGTCCTCAAATTTCAAAATTATAACACCGCAACATAAAAAACCGACTTTGTACATAAATAAGTTCAAATCCACAATAATTGCATTTGTATGTGTAGAAAAGCTTTACACAGTTTTGTAGGTTAAAATTGACATTCTCCCTAATTCCTCTACGGGCTGCTCAGCATACATGCAAATGTATTTTTACAAATATTCGATGACGTGCCTTAATTAAAATTTCGAATTTGTCATCAAATGTTTATTAATCAATAAATTATGGTTTTGTTTATTTTTGACAGGGAACGCCAGTGCTAACGTCCATTGCAAACGACTGTCATTATCAATTTATCTGGCCAACCAACGTGATTTGTCCCTCGCATGTGTGTGAGTTTGATGTCGGCACTTGCCAAATTATTAATCAGCAACTAAACGAACGCTATAGCGTTCGCAATGCCAGCTTTACGGATAAAGGCAAAATTAAGGTAAGCCTAATTGCTAAACAGTTGGAGCCATTTTCCGAAAATTTCCCCCTCTAGCACAAAAGCCTAAAAAAAGGTCTACAATGCTGCAGACCGAAAATAACGCTCGATTGAAATTGAAATTGGTGAAGAGTAAAGAACAGCAGCATAGCGAAGCGATGCTATTCAAATGCTAATCATTTGCCTGTAATCCTTTCCCTTCTCCGTCTTCCATTTACAAATTCCATCTATGAACATAAACCGAAGTATAGATCCAAGGTTTAGGGTTAGACGGCAAATTGCACAGCACATGTTTCAACAATTTTACTGCTGCCCTCTATGATGACGCCCGCCGCGCCGCTGGTTCTGGTGCAATTTTGTGGTGTTAGAAAACTACTATCCTTGATACTACAACCATCACACAGTAACCACAAAATCCCAATAATACATTCCATTCCAGTCCATCTGCCATTTATTACTTAGGCTTTTAGCCAACATAAAAGTTCAAATTGAAGCACTGTGCTTGCATAATCCTTCTCTTTATTTGCATTTGCAGGTTCCAGGAGCGACGGAGTTCAATATTGATGTCTGTGGTGATGACGACCGCAAAGCGTTAACAGAGTATTCACAAAGCACAGTTAAGGTGTTCTTTAGTGCTCCCGGTCCCTGTCTAGTTGATGGTGAGTGAATATTATTTATAGATCCGTAAAATTTAACGTTAAATTTAACGGACTTTGAAAAAAAAAAACCGAACATTATGGAAATGGGGGACGGACATTCGAAATAATTTAGAAAATGCTTTTGGTGACCTGGGTTTTGAGTTCGATCAATTCTCACAGCAATGAAAAATATTGTGTAGTCGAGATTTGAACTTTTGAAAAACCCCAAACGCGAAATTATAATCGGCATACAGAAAAGTTAATTCACATAAAAAACTGCAGCTTCCTATACAAATCTGGCAACACTCTCTACTTTTGGATCCAATAAATGATCCGTCAAAGCAACCTTTATTTTTTAAACCATTTTTATCACCATGCAAAATTATTCATGTTTATTCGTGAACTAAAATCTAAAAAGTAATTCAAGGGCGGAAATTCGTATAAAAACAGTTCAATGAAGAGTGTTCATTTCATAAGGTTGTTTGAATTTGTTATTAAAAGTGATATGATAAGAAATCATTTAAAACTGTTTTAGCCGATTTTTTAACAAAATCTCATAATGCCAGGCGGAGGAATTTTGAGTCCGGAAAATGGTCGAAAGTAACTGCATATAAAGATTGCGGCCTTTCCGATTGCGAAATAGCCAGTAAAATTTGGAGATCCAATACAGTTATTCATAACTTTCATAAAATTGCCAACCACGCGCATAACAAAAAACTTTCAAAACGTCAAGTTCAAATGATATCGCGTGAAGCCATCAAGGCTAAAACAAAGACGCTTTAGCTTCAGCTTCGCCTGACGTTTAAGAGTTCAGCTATAGGAATTCAATGTTTGCTATCACAATGACGCTTCGACCTCACGTTTCGTACGTAACGTGACTCCAAACGGAAGCTCTAGTTCTAATATTCTGAACTTTTGCTTTGTCTGACAGCTCAACAGCTGTTTAAGCATAAAGTACACACACAAAATTAATTTGATTTTGGAGCAGCGTTGCCACTTGAAAAAAAAAAAGAAATCGAAGTAGATTTGGGAATAAAGCGAAGAAGTTTGTGAAAGAGCGAAGTAGATTTAAAATGTGTAGTGTATATTATATTGGCCTTGGATACATTGACGCACAGAGGGACAAACAGTTATTATCAAAAGTTCATATAGAATTTTGACACTAAATGGTGGATAAAATGTGTTGAATATTAACTAGCTAGGCAAAAATAAAACACTAGTGGTTAAATTCAACCAACAATTTAACGCAAGTCCCACGCGGCCTGAAATATTAAACAATTCAATACAAGGACGTAACTCATTCTTTGCGTATTTGTATGGGTTAACATTTCGTGTTTGTAAACTGTGCCCGATATTGTTGTTCGCATATAACAATAGCAACTTTATTGCTATGTCACTTATATATTTTCCTGATGAAAATAGGAGAAACATGATGAAGGCGTGTGATTTTTCACTGTAAACTGTAGGCATAAGATTATGTCTAAATGATTTAATCGAAGTGGATTTAAGAAATATCAAGTAAAATCAAATTCAATTTTTTTCTGAGTGAAGTAGATTTTAAGAAATCCATGATGGTGTGTAAAGTAGGTAGCAGATTTTCAAAGTTTTTCAAAAATCAAAAAGAAGTAAAGTGGCAAAGCTGTTTTGGAGGGATGATGATGTGATGGAGGGAGAACTGTCATTCAAAGCAAACGCAAAGCGGGTGTATCGTCTTTGTGATTTAGCCTTCAGAAACAAGCTGTTCGCTACATCAATTAGGACCAAACTGGACTTGGCTTTTTTAACGCGACTCGTCAGACAAATTTTAAAAAGCAACTCCAACCCTATGCACAAAAATTGATCCAAATAGCCACTTTTAGATACAGCCCATAAGTCAGCAAGTCTGCATTTCGCTGAAAGTCACATAAGCAGGACCGACGCACGATGAGAAAAATTTTTCCTTTAGTGCTGAAAAAGATGTAATTATGTCATATTGCCATGACAAACGTCTTCCAATCTGCATGCAGCAAAAAAAAAAATAAGGAAAGTCATGTGTTTTTAAGGGAATTTCCTTCACTATACCACCTGTTTATGGAATTTAGAACTCGCTATGACAGAACTCTGAATTCCAAATATGTAGATCAACTATGAATTGAACTTTCATTAAGCTGCCTCCTTCTGACGAAATTTTCGTGGTGACTAAGAATGACTAAGGCATACAATAGCAATATGGAAACCAAACCATAATTCTCAGGAAGTCTTTCGTGGCCCCAAAAACTAAATGGAGAACCTGTGAGCTCAGAAAAATAGACTAACTAAAACATAACTAGAATCTACATCAGTTCAACGTTGCTGTTGCTGGAAGCCTTCTGCATGAATATGCTGCCCTAAGCGGGCAACTGGGTACATCAACATATCCCTTCTCGTAGAAACAAGGTAAAGTTGAAGAAATGATTTATACTATACAGAAAATTCCAAAAGTCCATAGATATCGATGGCACTTGCAAAAAAAGGAAGATAGAAGCATTCGATACTGTGTGACTAACTACCGAAGACTTATCGATATGATTCTAAATGCAGTGTTATTTGCACGCTTAGAAAAAGAGGGCTTCCTACTAAAAATGGAAGTTTGATGTCAAAATTTTGAGACTGGAACTGTCCAACTACTTTTGAAGGTTTTTTTTTTTTTTTTTTTACAGTGTGTTCTTCGTGGATTGATCGGGAAATCTACCCAATTCTATTTCGACGTTGTCATCGTTGACGGAAGAAAATTAGACGAATATTGTAACTACCTTAGGGCTGTGTTCCAATATATTTGCGCAGTACTTCTTAGTCCAGACAAATGCGTGTTTCTTCGAGCTGGCAATACTTGCAACATGCTATTGATAACGTTTTGTGTAGGAATTCGCTGCTGGTAAACGACTGTCGAAGAAAAGGAAATCGATGCATCCTCCGACCAGAGACCTTTTGCCCTTATATCAGCAACAAAGCACTATCATAAATATATCAATGAACAGAGATATAAGCGATACCAGGCCTTACTCCGTCAAATTTCGGAAAAAAAACCTTAAAATCACAATCGATTTTAAAATCGCCTATTATAGCGTTAATAGAGACGAGCTATATAGAACCATGCGCGTCACGTCTCGGCATCCCTGCCAAACTCGTTCGCTTGTGCAGGATGAACATGGAGAACTCGCTGCTCCGACAAAGTGGTCCGAACATCACCGAAAATATTAATGTCGAGAAAAATTTACGAAAACGTGATACCAAGTCAATCCAGGCCACAATTTTTCAAAAGTTCGTTCAGCCCCTTGCGCAACTGGAGGCTGCAAGCGAGGGACCGAGTTAGCTGGTTAGGTGGGCGAGGCTGAAATCCATTCTAGATTGTGAGAGCCACCTCAAGTTAGTAAGAAAGGGTTAACATCTCCAAACTAAGTTCCACTCTCAAAGCGTATTGGACTTTGGAACATTTACAATTTAATTGAGATTGAGAATAGTTAGTAAAAAAAGAGCAACTATTTAGGTAGATGAGCACAATCCTCCAAATCTATGGAAGAAGAAATGTATGGGCAAAAACATAGCAATTTCGTCGCATCGCATCAGCAACATCTGCATGAGCATCGGCACCGCAAAAAAAGCAGTGATGCGGAATCACTGCAAAAAAATTTGACGTTTGTGAATTTACACTGATCTAAAGGCTCCGCCATCTTACGTTTTTTTTTAACTAGTGCTTATTTCGTGAATGGTAACCCTAAGCTCGTGTCTGATTTGACAGGTAAATAGTTTTATCCTTCCGCTGAACGTTGTGTATATTGCGACATTACTTTCGAAATCATGGTAATGTTGCAGAATGTGTGCGAAAATTGCGTACGGATTTTGGAAGAAGAGAAGCACCGTCAGCTCCGTATGTTCGTTATCTTGTGAAAAAAGTGAAAGAAACTGGCATCCTCATCGATAAACCAAAGTGTGAAAAGCAAAAAACAGTGGTTTCAGCCAAGAATATTGCTGCTGTGGTAGAAAGTGTGCATGAAGCGCCATCAACATCAATTCACCGTGTCGTGTCGTTTTCAACAATTGAACATTTCGGAGACATTATTGAGACGAATTTTGCATAAAGACCTTGGTATGACGCCATACAAAGTCCAATTGGTTTAGAAGTTGAAGCCAACTGACCATCCAATGAGTTTTCGCTTTCCTAAGTGAGCCTGCTATCGACTTGAAGAAGATGTCGATTTTGCCAAAAAAAAACATCTTTTCAGATGAAGCTCATTTTGATCTTGGCGTGTATTTAAACAGCAAAATGTTCGTATTCAAGGCACAGAAAACCCGCACGAATACATTGAAAAGCCGATAGACTCAAAACGAGTCAATGTTTGGTGCGGATTTTGGTCCAGAGCCATTTTTCTTCGAAGATGAGAAAGGAGTGGCCGTTACAGTCAATGGCGATCGTTATTGGGCCATGTTGCACGATTTTTTGTCCACAGAATTTGAAGAGGAGGGTATTGGCAACATTTGGTTTCAACAGGACGGCGGCGCTAGGTGCCACACAGCCGAGGCTACACTCAATGTTTTCGGCCCTGTTTTCGAAGATCGTAATATCAGCTGCGATTTGACACCGTTGGACTATTATTTGTGAGGTGTCTTAAAAGATAAGTGTTACGCCGACAAGCCAGAGACAATTGACGCTTTAAAGGGCAATATTCGTGAAGCCATTGGTGTAATACAGCTGCACACATGGCCAGCCGAGGCAGCCATTTGAATGAAATTATTTTCCATTATAAACCAGACGGATTGTACTTTCAAATAAAAAAAGAAATTTGAGAAACTATTCAGTATTTTTCTTACAGCATTTAAAAAAAAAAAAATAGATATTTGGCGAAGCCTTTAGTTCCGCAACCCAAGGCTTCGGGCGTCCTGGTCTACTGAGCAAATTTATTCTGCCCCGTTGTCTAAATTAAATTGAAATTGAAATTCTTCGCTCATACGAGGTGTCAAGCCCATCGAAGTCTACAAAGCTTAATTTTTCGCCAAGCACAGTCTGAAATTTCGTATGAATTCGTTTTAATATTCTTTTGAATAAATTTGATTGACAAAGATTTAATTGAAGCTTTTTCTCTACTTCTGCAACAGTTTTTTTTTGCATGTCTTTAAACAACAAAATAAACAAGGACTTCGAAGAAGAAATGAATACGATCTTAAAGCCTCAGTCCATACAAATTTTCATATTTGGTCTATTTAATATTCATGCATAAATTATTATCTCTGTGGATGCTTCAAGCTTTACCAATCCAAAGCTGGTGATTGCTGATACATGGCACAATTTAAAAGAGATGTTTGTGTTGTTGTTTTATTTTTGTCGTTAATTCGGTATACAATCGAATTTATTATACAGCATCAACAACAAAGGGAGGGAGCCCAAGCAAAGAAGGTTTCTCCTTTCTTATCCAGACAAGACCGGCTCTTTGGTATGTCTTTGCTTTGCAGCAACTCAGCTGAACTGAAGCTGATGCTTTTATTTGTGTCGTCCTCAGTTAAAATGGAAATCATTAGTTTTAGTCTTCTTGTTTTTTGCTTCCCGAGCCTGCTGCATTAAAAATTCATAGACCGCATTGGCAAAACGTTTTTTTTTCTTCTACTACCCCAATCTTGTGTTTATCTTTTTAAGTTGTATTTTTTGTTCGTTGTGCCGAGTTTTGCTTTTGTTTTGTGGTTTTATCTTTATTATGGCATGTTCTTTTCGAGGAGGAGAGTTTTTCTTAAGCCGGCATATTGTGTGCAACGAGAGATAATAACAGGCGCATTGGGAAATTTGCCAATTCAAATGGTTTTCTTGGCAGAATCAGCAGGAGTAAGAAAAATGAGAATGGTGTGTTTGTATTGGGTGCGAGGCGGATGTTTATGAGAAAGCAAGTCGATGTTTTTGAAAGTGTGTCCTTTATTTTCATGCAAAAAATAATAATAAAAACGACCAAGAATTTTTTATTTGCACGAACCAAAGAGATTACAATATTCCTTCAAAGCAAAAATTCATTTTATTTATTTACTACTCCACAAAAATGAAAGAACCCGAGTTTGATATTTCAAGAAAATTGAAATTTAAAGCTTGTTGCAGTTGTCCATTCCGTTTGTTTGTTTGTTAACATTTATTCTTACATATGCAGCCTGAACAGTATGAGTATGTTCTACATATTTATTAAGTATTTGAAATTTTCGACGTTCGTTGCTAACGCAACATAAGTTAAGTTTCTTATTTCTTAGTTTTTTTTTTTTTTCAGAAATTGGTTCAATCATTTTTAAAAGTTAAACAAAAAGCAAGGCTGGTCCCCTTACTCTCTGTGCTGCTGTTGTAAAGAGTTTAATCTAAACAACACGATGTATTACTGGCACAAGATCAAAACTGTAAAGTACACGATCTCAGATAACAAATCTTCCAGATGTGTGGATTACTGGAGGTTATAATTTTCAATTACTTACTGAGGTCCTCCTTGGTAGACTAATGTTGTTCACAAACAAATTCTCTTCGAAAAAACTAAATCCTTGTTTTATTTTCGTAGTTTTTCAAAACAGGATTTTTTTTTATTCTTCAGGAATTTACAGGAGCGCGTCGAAATACTGTATTTCAAAATCCTGTACGAACAAAATCTGTATTTTAAAACTAACAGCCCTATTATGACTAGCAACTATCGACTTGATAGTTGATATGTATCAACAAATTTAATGAATTCGTATTATGACTATGAACTGTCAACATTTTTTATCGACTTTGAATATTATTAGATTTTATCATTATTGTGAATGATTTTTTTTGATAGATACGGTATTACGGATATCAACAAATTTGATACACATCAACTTTTCTATCAACTAAAAATTCCTGATTGAAACGTGAAGGAACAAACATATTTGGGTTTTCTAAAGGGAAAAAGGTCAAAGAGAATAAAGATTTAGAGTTCCACTCATAACTGCATTTATTGTACTTCAATTCTGTAATAAGATTTTTGAAATAGCTCAAATGGTTTCCGTTTTATTTAAGAAAAAAAGTTGTGAAGTCATAACTGAAAAAATATTTATTTCAAATTTCAAACGACAAACAATAAAACAAACAAACTCGTCTCTAACACAGCGTCTCCACTGAGCATACAGCTGCCCAACATCACAACCGCAAACCAATCCACAAACAGAACATTTTTTTCGTTGGGCAAATTATGTCATGTCGTCTCATTTTGTAAAACGTGACGAATGAAAAACACCAAACAAACTCATCACTCCATTAACATCTACATTCAAATGAAAACCTTACACTTACACGAAAAGTCAAAATTCATGCCCATGATTTGAACCACACTTATGTCATGTTCAAAAAACAAGATTCTTCGACAAGATGTCTGTGTGGACATGGATTTTTCTGCCTCCATTGGATTTTTTCAAGACATGTTCATGAACAGAGCATCGTTCATGTTCAGTGGAGCCGGCCTGTAAGGAAATTTTGATAAATATTCACAATCGGTCAAGAATATCAAGTTGATACTCATAATACGAAACTATCAACTATTTGATAGAAGCTATCGACTATCAAATTGATACTCATAATAGGGCTGTAAACAACATAAGCAAACAAAATTTCGAAATCCAGTCATTTTAGGTTTGATCTGCGGAATAATGCGAAGTTGGCTAGATTTCTGTGTACACCTTTATAACGGTACAAAAGGTTGTGGCAGCAAAGGTGGATGCAAATGAAATTGGATTGAGTTGTTCAAAAACTAATAAACATTGCTGTAGATAATCATAATTAACCACAGAGTCAACCAATGACGAAGATTTCGATGTGTCAAACATTGTTAATGAATTCGAAACTGAAGATTTTCATATGAAAGAAGAAAAAACAATTGAGCTACTGTGCGCGCGATGTAGTCCCTCTACTCTGAAAACGGTTAATTTTACAGAAAAAATGCTAAAAGCATTTTTATTTTTAGATAATTTGGAGACGAACAACGACCAATATTGACCTTCGAGCAATAGGTCGCGAAATATTCACGAAAAACTAAAACTCGCGAGTTTTGACCACCATTAATTTTTTAGCCGGCACGATATCAATGTGGTTTTTTCACTTCGTGACAGCTCCGTAATAAAGGTGTACACAAAAATCTAGCCCACTAGGAATTATTCCGCAGATTGGGGTTTTAAATTACTTAAATGACAGCAAAGTGTTAACAAAAAAAGGAAAATACCTTTTGAAGAGCCAAGGCCTAAGTGGCTTACTCTCATCAACAATTCTGTGGGTGTGTGTGAAGAATTGAGAGGACCTACAATTCAACGCCGATTCCGAACGGCAAAGTTGAGAAGAACTTTTTCATGACAGATTGATATTTTTTGTCAGTTTTTCGCAAGAGGCAGTGTCCGAGAAAGATGAAATAAAAACTGTGGGCAAGAAAAGGACCACTAAGCCACTGTATTCGCTGTATTCGCTGTTTTTATTAAAAAATTCTGTAAGTATGCTGTAAGAAATTTGTTTTGATAATGTAAGAAAGTGCGCATGAAAGATGAACTCAGCTAGATCCCACAAACATTGTAAAGGTACGTTCATAATGAGCTGCGACCTGCGTCTGCGAATAATTCTTTTAAAGCTTTTTCTAAAGCAAATATCAACCTATTTTTTTTCAAATTGGTTAATAAAACGAATAAATGACTATATTAACATATTTGTACACTTATAGAATACTGCCTAAAACTAGTTAAAACTGCACTAAACACACATTTTAATGTTTTCTGTGCGACCAACAATTGCGAACTGCGAATTTTCAAATAAGAATTCGCTCGGAAAAAACATTCGCTCGGATCTAACGTAAAAAAAAAATAAATAAATAAATTATATTCTTTTTGCCTGCTTTCGTAGTGTTTGGTTCGAAATAAAATAAAATAAGTGATGCCGCCGAAAAAGCGGTAAAAACATTTGCTAATATTGAAATATCTTTGTTTTTTTTTTATGACAGTTCGCAGATCTCTGCGACTAGTCATATGATTGAAATAACAAATACAACAACCATTCACAATTCACAGAAGCAGGTCGTATCTTCATATGAATAGTCCTTTAATGATCACTTTAAAAAGTGAGAATACTGAAGAAAAAATCGAACATCCAAAAAACACAAAAACGACATTGATTTTTTTTTTCGTATTTTTTTACTTTAAGAACATGGCCGCCTACCTCAACCGTTTCTAAAAACAGTTCTTGTAGAAAATTCGCTTTGAATAGAGGAAATAGTTGTCCTTTCTAAAAAGGGTGTTTTCTCAATTTAATAATATCAAATATAAGAGACCGACCAATAAGAAACAACAATCAACACTAACCGCAATATTTCCTTTTACTAAACATGGAAGCATTTTTGTGAGATTTATTCACACAAAAAATTACGTATACATCATAGAATTCCATTGCGTTTTCTGTTAAGCGTAAACACTCAAAAACCTTTTTAAACTATATTGATTTTATTCCGTTAGTTCATATAGGCTGAGATTGGTTTAATGCCAGAAAACACATATCTTTCTGCCTTAAGAACAGTGTTTTCTAAGTCTAAAGAAGCAGCGATTAGCAAGTGTGATTCTTTGTTTGATTTCAGCGCTGGTGTTGTTGTCTGAGTTAATAGCGGATCCCAGGTAGACAAAGCCCTTAACTACCTCGAAGTTAAATCTGCCTATGTTGACGTTTACTCCAAGACGTCGATGTTGGTTGTCCTTTCTTGTTGACAGCATTAACTTGGTCTTGCCCTCGTTAACCGCTGACCCATCTTCCTGGCCTCCGTCTCAAGACTCACAAACGCTCCACTGACATCCTACTGTGTTCTTCCAATTATGTCAATGTCGTCTACGTATCCTTGAACCTAGAAGCTGGACGGACTATTGAAAGATTGTGCCTCTGGTGTTGACGTTAAAGTTTTGCACAATTTTTTCAAGTATGATATTGAAAAATCGCATGCCTTGTCTAAAACCTTCTTTGACATCGAATTCGTTCGTTAGGTCTTTTCCGGCGATAATGGAACAGCGTGAGTTTTCCACTGTCATCTTACACAGACGGACGAGTTTTTCTTTGATGCCAAAACTATACATTGCTGCATATAATTGGTCTCTAAAGACGCTATCATACGCGGCCTTGAAATCGATGAAAAGGCGGTAGGTATCGATTTAAAGTTCCTGGGTCTTCTCCAAGATCTGCCATAGGGTTAGGGCTTCACGATATTCGATAAAAATATCGGTATAGTATTGTATCGTATCGAAGGTCGATACGATAATCGACACGATATCCAGTACCTGCGATACCGATATCGATACGATAAATATATATCGTATATCGACTGAAAGAATTATATTTTCGAAACTGCGTGCTCAAAATTCAAATTTTCTTTCAATAGCATTTACTAATAGTAGTTAACTTGCAGTAATACACATGTTTGATTGTTTTTTTACGCGTTCGCTCGTGCTATCGTTGTCGATCGTCTTTTGTGAGAACCCGATGAACATCCATACTGGAACGAAACGCGTCATTTGTTTTCGTGACATTTTAGTAGCTGGTTGATTATTATTTCATATAATAGGTGGTTGAGAGGTTGTCTTCATCTATATTCAAATATGGATATAAATGCACCTATAAAAATAAAGTCTGTAATGGATTTCAAGCCTAAATCAGAACAGCAAATAACGCGAAAATGTACACCGTTCTATATTTTTCTCTTAGAATGGTTATGGTATTGTGAGCTTTCAACAAATGTCGATTTAAAATTGCGGGTTCGGATAGTCTATCATCAAATAAAATTAACATTGAATAGCTTGCGTTTCACTTGTTGCCTCGGTTCAAAACTCATCACTCGAAAGACACAGTGCGTCGCCCGGCGCATGCCGAGTGCTGGACGCTAAGTAAAAAAAAGTTAAACGATTGTGGACACTTTCGAAAAAAAAAAAAATTCTTCGACGGATTTTCTGTCCTTTATGCGATGATGGCGAGTGAGAAAGTTCACCTGTGAACTGTACGTGGGGATGTAGTCCAAGAAAAGACTTCTACATTGGTTTCGCCAAATCGAGTAAATGGACGAACACGCTCCAGCCAAGAAAGTCTTCTCTTCGCAGCCCCCAGGTTCAAGACGACCTCGAAGACCGAAACTTCGGTACAAAGACCAAATGAATGCGGATGCCAGAGTGCTGGGTTACGGCGACAAGAGAATGCATGCGAGGGCCCGTTCCCGATGGAAAACTCTTGTGTCTCAGGCTGAAATCCTACTTGGAGTGGCTTCTTTTGCATTCAAGGAATGTAAAACTTAGAAATACTTGACTAAAGAATTGATTTTTGGTCCACTTTTTCCTGAGCTCTATGTGGATTTAGGTAAATAATAACGCCATGAGGCGTATTGCGGATATAGAAAAAAGGGAGCGGTTGAAGAGGAGGATCCGGTGTAGATTGGTCTTGAAATCCTGATTTTCTTTTTCTTACTAGAAATTGGTATGACTGTAACTATGTCGAGAAGACAATTATTGTTGTGTTGTTACAAGTTAAAGAAATCTGCATATTAAGTTTGTTTGTCTTCCCCTTCTTCATCAATTCAAAAGTTTTAAATTCAGCAGAACCATTTTCGAGGTAAAATTGTTTTAAAGCTTTTTCACGGAAGAGGATCAGGATAATTGTTTGCTCAAAGTGAAAAAACAAAACAAAAAAAATCACCTCAATCTGTCGGGACGCAGTTTGAGTTTATTTTTGGCAGCTGTGTTTCTGCAGTAAGGATACAAATATCCCATATTCACTTATAATTCCCCAAAAAAACCACAAAAACTGACAAATGTTCTTATATCCTCACAACCTTTCTTATTTTCTTATTCACTTAATCGCTTGTCTTGTCTTTTTTTTTTTCAAACAGGATTGGTGAACGTTGAACTTCGACTTGTGTGTGCGGAGAAAGAAGAAGCTTCCTCATCAAGCGATGTAAGTACCTATATCCTTCACGTTTTAAGTTATACTTCCTTTTAGCCTTATTTGTTCGTCCTTGTACTTAAAGCCAACAAAATCAAGTAAGCAAAAACAACAACAAAAACGAAAAAAAGAACACAACAAAAGCCCTCTTTAGCATAATGAGGTGTGGTGCGATGCGCACGCCATTTGTGTTGCCTTTTTTATGTGCTCCTTTTTCATATTTTCTTTATTTTGTAACGATTTAAAACATCCCATTAAAAAAAAAGGTAAAACGTCGGTTGCCGTCTGTAGGGGAAGCAGGGAAGAAGTTCGCCTCATACGAGAAAAAAAAAGCCAAACCGATAAAATAAAGGATAATGGTACATGTGTTCTTGCTCTTATAATGTGGAGCGTTCACAAAAAAAAAAAAAAAGGAAAAAAAGTGAGAAAAAATGGAACAATGCTAAAATGAAAACGACATTGTGAAGAAAAACCGACACAGAAAAAAGAATAACAAAAAAAAGTAGATAAAAAAACAGCCATCCTTTGATATCCTTGTGGAAGGAAGTTTTCCTTAGTTCTTTTGGCTTAATATGATCTGCACCCACAACCCCCTCTGGAGGGATGTGATGCAGCCTCAACTTTGTCTCTTTTTTCCGCTTTTTGTATCAGATGCTGACATCTTGCAGCAAAGATAAGCCAAAGCTTAAAATGAACAATAAAAAAAAGAAAAAAAAAACAACAAAGCGCATTATCCTTGAGGCTGTATACTTTTCCTTTTGGGCGAATTTCGAATAAAAAATCTTTCTTGTTTGTGTTGTTATTTTTCTTTAAGGCCTTTTTATACGTAATGCATTTTATTCAAGGTTGAAATTGTTTGAAGATAAGAAAAACAAACTAAATTAAAAGAATGTTTAATTTACAAGCTTTCCTTGTAAATTATGTCTCTTTCAAAAATGTAACCTTGAAAAAAAAACACTATTAAAATTTGAACGGTAAAATTTTAATATCAACAAATTGCTAAAAATATTTCTTTTTTTATAATTTGCAAACACTAAAGGGGCTTTTTATACCCTTATTATGCCAGAGACACAGTGAGTGCATTAAGAATAAAGAAAGGGGGTTGAAAGTAAGTGTCGGTGTACATTGGTTTTGAATTCATCAACATTGTAATGACTGGGAAAGACAGAGTGTAGAAGAGAGTTCCACATTCGCTTAGTTCGGCTATGAAAAATGATTCTCTATACTTGAGAGTACGTCCGAAGTTGGGCTCGAGGGCATTCCTAGAAGCGCTAGTATTACGGACGAATTGTTTGAGGGGACGAATGCAACTGGCAATTATACTAGAGCAATTACCCTTAAAGTAGCGATAGAACAAGGAGAGACACGCTAGGTTACGACGGTGGTCTAAAGGAGTGAATGCGTCAGTGATCTCTCTATCACCAATCATTCTTACAGCTCTTTTTTGTATTCCATCCAAGAGGCTTAAGTAAGTAGCTGAAGCACCAGCCCAAAGGCGGGAATTGTACTCAAGCCTTGGACGGATATAGGTTTTATAGATAATAGCCAGATCAGACGGGGAGAAATATTTCTTACACCGTATTAAGAAACCTAAACATCTTGCGGCATTTTTGGCGACATCGCGTATGTGCTCGGTCCACAAGAGGTGGTCAGTGATGCACATACCGAGAATCTCGAGATGTTCGGTCTCATTGATGCAAGTGCCACTCATGGACAGTGGTATCGCTTCAACGATACAAGACAGCATTGAGTTTTCCACATCCGTAGAGGAAGGATGTGAGTCTGGAAACGAATATGAAAAGCTAAGGGTTCTATCGTCAGCAAAACAATGAATTGGGTTAGAAGTTACAGACAGAAGATCATTTATAAAAATGAGAAAGAGGGTCGGAGACAAAACGAAGCCCTGGGGCACCCCAGCACTTACATTGTTGGTTTAGACTTGAATCCGTCCAATACAACTTGTATTGAACGGTTTGAAAGAAAGTTTCTAATCCAACGAAGAAGGGATTCATCGATACCGAAGGCACGCATTTTCGATAAAAGAGCAAGATGCCAGACTTTATCAAATGCCCTTGAAATATCAAGTGCAACAATCTTACTTTCTCCAAAACGATGTAAAGATTTGTTCCACTGTTTGGTGAGATAGACCATCAGATCACCAGTGGAGCTGTTGCTGCGAAAGCCTTATTGCCGGTCATTAAAAAGCTTTCGGTCTTCGAGATATTTCTTGAGCTGATTGTTTATCAGCGTTTCCATGACCTTAGAAAGAAGGGACGTTAGTGCAATCGGACGATAATTAGAGGGAGAAGAAGATATTTTTTTAAATTGGCTGGACAAATGCTGTTTTCCAACTGCTCGGAACGAGCCGTTGAAGAATAGGATAGATGGAAAAGCTTACGCAGGGGTTTTGCCAGCGTGGAAGAACACCTCTTCAGAATAATAGCGGGGATACCATCCGGATCTTTTAGGACTCTCGCCACAGCACGAGTGCGGAAGAAAATTTGTCCCATGGAATCATTGACGCGCTCAAGAACTGGCGGAGTCATGACACTCTCTGGCAGCGAAGAGTTGGTGGCGAACTGCCTAGCAAAAAGGTTAGCTTTGGCGGGAAAGAAAGTAGGGACCGAGGAAGAAGAAGAAGAATTCTTCATATTTTTTACAAATGACCAAAAATTCTTACTGCCTTTGGGACATTTCAGTTTTTTTGCCTTAATTTTTCGATCATGTGAAAATTTGGTCCGACGAATATGGCTTTGCAGGCCTTCCTGGCTTGTTTAAATGTGTTTCGGTTTTCTCAGTTGGGTAGGCTCTAAAACACCGGAACTTTACTTCTTTTTCTCTGATAACCTCCTTACAGCTTGAATCAAACCATTACTTTTCCTTGGGTTTGATGCTTTTAACCCTATTCGGGATAAAAGTTTTCATTCCCAATATAATCATATTAGTAATCATATCCACGCTGGAGTCTACGTCACTATCGAGGAAGCATAGTGACCAGTTAAATATCCGGAAGTAGTTATTGAGACCGTCCGAATTGGCTTTCTCCTATTGCTATACGGTTCTCTTCGGAGCTCATTCTTTAACTAGATTCGTTTTGCAGGAGAAATTTTGCAGGTCATAGTAGACCTGCCTAGAGGCGTTAATGGGCCATGTGATGCTATTGGTTTGAGGGAATGCTTCTAGCCTCTCATGATAGACAGGTATGCTTGCAACAGAAAAGACAGCGAAATAATATTAAAGGTAAAGGTCACAGATAAAACTATGTATTTCGAGCTGGGGTATGTCTCTGTTAGGTGCATGTTCCCTTACTGACATCTTGTTCTGACTTAGCAAACTAAAGAAGGATGGAGATTTTTGGATTGAATAGTGGAATTTTATGTTTCTTAAAATATAAGAGTTTGTACAAGAATAAGCGACTATCCTGGTCATTATAAAACAAAAAAGAAGAACAGCTAGAAGAACGGTCTTAAGGCAGTGCCATAGTCATAGGTATTGCATTCAAATTGACTTGCTTGCGAGCGACGACAGTATTGGTACAACCATTTTAAAAAACTGCTTACACGCCACCAACATTAGTAATTCATGTTATAAAGATGCATTCGCTGCATTATAAGTTCAAAAATAACACAAATTATACCGACAAATATAATTCACATCTACTACAAACACAGAACTCACAACCAGTTTTCGTAAGAAATGTGCATAAGAGAGCGAACTGCCCACGAAAAAATTTGGTTGAGAAGTGGTTACGCTCCATGTCTCCTAAAATACAGAAACCGATCATTCGGTCAAAGTATACTCTCAGATCTGTCCGTTGAAGCACCGGTTAATCGTTGAAAGGAAGAGGAAACTCCGTCCATAAACCGGTTCAAAGCCGAAAACTTCTTAAGAACTGGTTACCAAGCCGTTGAAAACTTGAGGAAGCACCGTTGGTAAACTAAGAAAAGCTTTAATGAACGCAAGCATACGCCGTGCTCATCTTAAACCATCACCGATCCAAGGGATACGCGAAGTTTCGAGCCATGGAGGCAGGAAGTTGTCGCCAGAAAGAAATCCAATCAACCTAACCTGACTTACTTAACCATTAAGGATCTCAACCTGAGATACTACAGTCTTCCATCGGGAACGGTGCCTCGAATGCACACTACAGTCGCCGAAACCAAGCGCATCCGCAGTCACTTGTTCCTTGGTAGGTTCAGACTTCAATGTCGTCTCGAACTTGGGTAATGCGAAGAGAAGAATGTCGATTGGCCGAGCCAATTATCTTTTTTCAGCTTTCTGGACTACATCCACATCTTAGTAAAGCTCGTACAGTTTGCAGTTGAACCTTCTTTTCCAGTCGCATAAGGGCCGAAAATCTGTCGATTATTATTATTATTTTTTTTTTTTTTTGAACTTTTCGTCCACCACTCGGCGTCGTAGAGTAAGACTGGTCTTGTATAGTAGGCACTTTGTCTTTCGTGTGAGGAGTTTTGATCCCAGTTGTTTTGCCAAACCGAAGTAGCAGCGGTTCCGTAGGATAATTCTTCGTTGGATCTCCACTAAGGTGTCGTTTGTGGTTCGATTCGATATGTTCCAAGGTAGGTGAACTCCGTAACTACTTCGAAATTGCTGCTAACAACAGTTTTTTTTACCTGAGCGTCGGATAGATGTACCTGTTCGTCCTCATGGAGTGACCATGACCAACGAACGACGATGTCTATGTCGTTTGCATAGCCAAGGAGCTGGATGGATTTGTTGAAGATAGTGTTTTGCGCGCTCACACTTGCCTTGCACACTATCTGCTCCAGGACTATGTTGAAGAAATCACATGACAGCGCATCTCTTTGTCCGAACCCAGAGCATGTTTGAAACAACTCGGATGAGCTGTTACACATTTGCACACTGCACTACGTATTGTTTAGCGTCATGCGGCACAGCTGAATGTTTAGTATTCAAATATTGCCATCATAAGCTCTTAGCGGTGGATGCTAATAAGCAGCTTTGATACCGATGAAAAGACGCTCACAAAGTACGTTGGATAGGATTTTGTATGCAAAATTAAGCAGGGATAAGCATCGGTAGTTTTTTCATGACCTAGGATCGCCTTTTTTGTAGCTGGGGCATATGGAGCTTGTAGACCCGTCAGTGGGCATGCTTTCTTCCTCCCACACTCGGTTGATAACATGATGCCATCAAAACACCTCCTCCTTTTACTTAAGCTGCGGATGCTCTTTTCTTCCTTCGCAGTCTCTATCTCATTTTTCCATTTTGTTCGGTACCCTTTTATTGCTGCTCTTGTTTTCCATTGCAGCATCTGCAAACATGCATATTCCGTCTCTCTTTTCAATAACGCGCACTCATCATCATACCACGGGTTCTTTTTCGGGGGTTGCTGGTAACCTATGGTGATCTAGGCTACATTTTTAATTATTTCGCAATACTAGTTCCACAGGGTGTTGACGTCTGGGGCATTTGGGAGCACGGCGGCGGAGAGTCGTTCACTCAGGCGCTCACTGTAGTCTCTGGAATACTCCGGGATGCTAAGGCCACCGATGTTGAACTGCTTTTTCTGAACAGGTTGTGTTTTCTGTGGTCAGAGTCGACATTTGCTCCTCGGAAAGTGCGCACGTTTAAGATGTTGGGATGCGTGCCTTGCACCGATTAGCACATGGTCGATTTGATTGGCTGTTCTACCATCCTGAGATCGCCAGGTTGCTGTGTAGATCTTTCGTCTTGGAAACCTTGTACTACTTATCACCATATTATGAGCTGCAGCAAAGTTAATAAGTTGGAAGCCGTTATCTGTTGTAACTTCGTAGCGGCTGTGCTTTCCAAATAATCCGCCTAACATGTTTTCATTTCCAATTTTTGCATTGAAGTTTCAGCACCATCGGTAGGGGCGTGTATTTCTATTTAACTGAAATGTTTTGTAGTGTGCTCTTGATGCGAATTGCAGCCATGCGATCGCTTATTGGCTTGAAATCCTTGACTGTGGACCTTAGGCGAGTTCCCACGTACTTAAAAGAAAAAGGTCTTAATCAAGTTCTACATACCACGTTCTGTTCTGTACGGATGAGGTTTGTCCGCCGAACCTCTAAGACGAAGGTATTATTTATGCCTTACCTTGCGATCTTTTGCAATCGGATGAGTTCAATAGATTTGGTCGTCTTACCTAAAACATCTCGTCATCGTCGTTTTTTGACTGTCTAATTGCGTCACGTATCTCCATCAAATGCGAACAAGAAGGAAGAGCTGAAAATGAATAACGGCAAACTATGGTCTATGATGATCAAAAGAATAAAGGAAGCTCATCATCCCATCATCATTTCATTGGGGAAGAAAGAAAAAAAAGCAAATTTTTCAACGCCTCAATGCATTGGGGTTAACAAGCCGAAAGAATGTTGTCGGGACAGCTTGTCAAGTAATAATTTTGTAATTATATCTAAGACAAATCTAAAGCAATGTAGCCCAGACCTGAGTGTGTCTTGAATTCCGCCCAAATTCCAAAATATAAATATTTCTTTGATCCACCGATTTATTTCTTTAAGAGAAACAATAAAGAAAAAACAAGCAACCATGGCTAAATGCATAAAAAATGGTGCTCAATAAATATCTTTGAAATTCGAGTCCATACAGAAGGTGTTCACTCTGGCGTATACGTAATTTTTGTAAATTCATTTATTTAATGCCATCAGCCATCAGATATATATTTTTTTAAATTGCCCCCAAATGGTCAAGATACAAGATAAAACATTTTTTCGTCTGTGTCCTTGAATGAAGCACAATCAAGGTCTTTGTGTTTGTTTGCTTTTGGTCGGGCGGGCGCTTCAATTTTAATTTTATTCAATTTTTTTTATTTACACTCCATTTAAAATCCATTCATATACGCATTACGTGTCGGTGAGCAAGTTGTTGATGAAAATAAATGAGCACTCTAAATGGAGATTTCTGAATTGTCTGCCGATGGCCGTCGTCGCTGTGTGTCGCAGCTTTCGCCGCGCCGCGAACCAAATTCATGCAGCAGCAGCAGCAGCAGCAGCAGCATCAGCAGTCGGGATATAGATAGAGACGCAACGGATTCGCTTGCCTGAAGCAAAAATCTGTCCTACGCATAAATTACGACTCATTACAATAAACTTGGCGTTGGGTGTTTGCTTAAAGGCTGTACCCGATCGACACACACACAAACAGACAAGGTCCTTGTAATGACGTTTATAATACGACAACGACAAAGGACAGGACGATAACACCATCAAGCGAAGCGCGTTATTCAAGGATACGCGATGCTGTGATGGCACAACATTGTACTTCACTTAAAGGCTCACTCGTTTACCTTGCTCCCAAATACATGCAGCATTAAATTATGGAAAATGCAAATGAACATGTTTTTCTGCATGTTGTGATAGTCCTTGTCGATGCAGGCAGTTGAGCTCTGGTATACACGCACTTGAGAGATAAGAACCGCCACGGCATGTTTGGAGGAAAAACATGTGCACCGCCAGGGCATAGGGCCCTTTCGAAGCCTCCAAAACTGGAGGCAAACGTTAATTGCTGCTTCCCATTGCGGTCGTTCCCTCTTTGTGCCTAAGCTGTATAAACAGAATCCTATCTCGATGCCATATAGGTGCCCTCACAGTTGTTCGGACAAAATTAAGTAGTGAGGCTAAATTGTTAGTTTAACAACATAGGAATCGCTTTGGCGTTGAAGCTCTGTGAAGGACAACGTCCTAAATAGGGCACGATAGGTTAATTTTGTTGTAATTGTGATGAGGCATACACATGTGTTATTATTCAATTAATACCTTCATTTGATGTAGGGATGTCTTTAATTAGAAATGCTGTTTGGTAATTAAAGCCGACTCTGGGACAGGCTGTGGGTTTGAGAAGGAGCGATAACGATAAAAGATTAAAATACTTTTTATGAATAGTTTTTTTTTTTTCTGATTGAACAAAAATTACGTATACGCAACAGTGAATGCTTTCTTTCGAAAGCGAATATCATCAGTCCCACAAACGACACTTTTGTGCAGATCCCACGAAGAATTACCCGTTGCTTCTGTGGTTTGAACAAACAACTGCCTTCAAAACTCCTTCCTCGAAAGACCAAGTGCCTACTTAAAATAAATAAATAGAATGACGCGACTGCTCTTGAAGAGCCAAGGCCTAGGTGGCCTTGAGGGGACCTACAATTTAACGCCGATTCAGAACGGCAAAGTTGAGAAGCACTTTTTTCATGACAGATTAATACTCTTGGATGTTTTTTGTCAGTTCATCGCAAGATGCGGTACCCGCGAAAGATGAAATAAAAACTCTATGGGCACGAGCAGGATTCGAACCCATGTGTTCTACTTTACAAAACTTACCTATATGTTTTTTACCAGTCCTACTCTACGGCGGCGACGCCAAGTGATGGAAAATTCTTCGACGGTTTTTTGGTCCCGTATGCGACGATGGCGATCTGTACAAGCTGCACCAGGATGTGGATATAGTTCAGAAAGCCAAGAAAAGACAACTACATTCCCCCGGCCAAATCAAGCGAATGGAGGACAACGCTCCAGCCAAGAAAGTCTTCTCTTACCAAACGTCAGGTTTGAGACGACCAGAAGGACCGAACCTCTGGTAAAAAGACCAAGTAATTGCGGATGCCAGAGAGCTTTAATTTGAAGATTGGAGAATGCATGCGAGAGACGGATCCCGATGGAAAACTGCTAACAACAAAGTTAGGTTAGGTAAGGTTAAGCGAGCTGACAGTTGGTGTTGTTACCGTCACCCTTAGATCAGTGTAGATCCATTGTGGTACCCTGAAGCAATGTAACTTCCTGAAAAATAAACAACCTTTGAATCGTGTGGTTCGTTTAGCCATTTAGAGGTCTTGAAAGAGCTTAGCAAGCTTTTGCCTGGCAGTTTGGATAGTTCCTCTAGTTCTTTGAAGAAGAAGTTGTCTAGAGTTTTCTTCCTAGTAAGACAGAGTGAATGACAGTGGCAGAGAAAAATGAGCAGTATCTTCATGCTCGTCCTCATCACCTCAGCCTCTACAAAGGTCATGAGTACTAAGCCCCATCTTCTTCTTATGGTAGCCAAGTAGGTTGTGTCCTGTAATTATGCCGATCTTAAGGAGGGTTTATTAAGAGTTCCCATCCTGTCGAATTTTTTCTTGTCGTATCTAGGCCATAGTTTTCTGGTATTAACACAGGTTTCAAGGAGATATGTGCTTAGCAGCGTTTTTCACTGCGAAGATCTCGGCTTTGAAGACGCTGCTATGGTGGGGATGGGGAGCCTGAATGGCAAGGTTGAGGGTTTCAGAGTAGAAACCTGCACCTACTCCAGTCTTCATTTTTGAACCATCGGTGTAGATGGTAATGGTCGAGTCGTTAGTGTAGGGCACACTATTTTCCCGCTGGGCGCTGTTTGCTGCTGATTCTTTGAGGAATAGATCTATGCGTTGGAAATTGAAGATGGTTTCTAAGCCCACAGTTGGGGTAGTCCTCATCATACCACTAGTACTGATGCAAGCCATTCCTTGCAATCGGTCTGACAATAGCAGTGTACATCCACATGACTATTTTAAGGTTTGGTCCCCAATTTCTACCCAGAATCTTGTTGCATGAGTAGAGAACGATCATGGCTTTCTTATATCTTTCTTGAATATCTGGACTCCAGTTAAGTTTTTTGTCCAGTTTAACTCCGAGGTATCTCGCTCGGTCGGAAATTGTAAGTGTGGTGTCATCTATTTTTGGTATGTATAGTAAACGGAGGTAGTTTCCTTCTGTTTGTGAAAAGAATCAGTTCTGTTTTAAGGGGGTTAACCTTTAGGACGCATTTCTTGGTCCAGTTGCTGACCCTTGATAATGCGTTTTCTAATTGTTCGCTAATAGTGGTAAGGTATTTACCCGTCACCAAAAGCGCTAAATCATCAGCGTAGGTTACCACTGCTCTACCGCTATTCTTAAGTTTTATCAGGATCTCGTTCATCACTAAGATCCATCACCTTGCGGGGTTCCTCTAGATACGTACCGAACATCTCTATATGTGCGTTACCAAGCTCGCACTCGATTGCACCGTTGTGGACGGTATTGAAGGCTCCTTCAATGTCCAAAAATTATGCAAAAGTGTATTTCTTAATGTGAAGTGACTTTTCTATAGTTCTAACTGCGCAGTGTAGTGCCGTTTCTACATTTCTACCCTTTGTGTAGGCATGTTGAAAGGTTGATATGGCCTCCGGTTTTAAATTACTGTGGATGTACATATCGATAAGTCTTTCAAGTGCTTTAAGTACAATAGATGTAAGATGAAGTCTTTGGGTTCCATGTGGCTAGGTTTGCCGGCTTTTGGTATATAAACGACTTTTACCTCACACCATGACTTAGGAACATACCCCCATTTAATGCTACTATGGAAAATGTTCGCAGCATCATTAGGAAAATTCTGTCTATGCCCGTAGATTGATAAGGAGAGAAAGAGTTACTAGCCCAGTTTAACTTTTCTTCCGTTATAAAATCCCTAGGAATTTCGTACTCGAAGAATAAAGTGTTATCTCGGCTAACCACTAACTACATACCATCGGCACATTTAACAAAGAAAACCACAATTGAGCACCGCATTAAGATTGTTGAAGCCTGCCAAAAGTATGCAATAATTCCCTCTCTCTCTCATCTGTTTAAACTTACGTTCTATAGAAGGCCAATTATTTATTTCTTGACGAGGTTTTCGTCTTAAGATACTTGAGTTACTTTTAAGGCGTGAGCTAAAGTATACAATCATAAATAGTTTTAAAACTCAGTCAAGAAGGCGATTGATAAAAAATAAATAATTTCAAAAGTTAAATTACTTTTCCAACTTGCATCTATGAATAAAAATCGCCCTTAGAAAAAAAGAAAGCAAAAAAAATAAATCCGAAGAAAGTTAATAATTACAAATTTTGTCAAATGAACAAAGTCCAACAATCAGCGAATGACAAAGCAAAACAAGTGAAAACAACATTAAAAGCAATCTTCTTTATTATCCCTTTTTGTTGTTTCTATTTGGTTCAGATAAACGGCTATACTCGCGTCAAGTATGGCCCCTCAAAGCTAGCTGCAAGTTTTACCATAGGTATACCATTCCAACTTCCTGTCAGCAGGTATATCCGCATAGGTATCGCTGTTTTTGAACATTTTTCCTCGACCGGATATCATAATTTTCACTTAATTACAGTCGTGCGAAGATGGTGGCGGCAGCGTCTGGCATAAATGAATAGAGAACAACTTTTCACTCTCAAAAAGTTATATCCTTAAATCTCCATTTATAGCTACGCTGCGCTACTGATGGCCCAACGACCGATTAAGTCGCCCCATTCAAACCTTCAAAATGCCAATAGTCACGACAGAATATTGCGACACTCTGCCGGAAAGCAAACACACGAAACGAGAAATCATTTTCTCGGCAAAGAACTTAGTGCCCACTATAAACACTATGGAGGTGGGGGGAATAATTTGCAAAATTAACAATTCATCTCTTCAAGAAATAGAGAGAGGGTCTTGCCAGCCGTGTTATTATGATTCGGACTTTTATTCAAACTTCTGTCCTTATTGCGATCTTAAATAAAGACAAAAGTGTATGTGTGTGTGTGTGTGTCTGCTGCTTCGAAGAAAACAACATCCAGCAATTCATTCTTCCTTGACTAGATTCTATAGCCTCTTTTATCACCTGATAGCATTCATGTGCGGTCTGAAGGGCAATTTTGCCGTCACGTCTGTCTTGATACTTCCTGTTGCTGCTGGTTCGTTTGTGCACACTGTAAAGTCGTCAATTCGACAAGTCGTCGTCGTCGTGCCGAACAATAAAGGAAGTGGAAGAAGAAGCTAGAAGCAGACAACTTTTAAAGTGGAAAACTTAGAAAATATAATTTTTTCTTTGCCTGGCGTCTCGCCTCTTCCATACGCCCGCCCACTTGCACGACAAACTTTTTATATCAGACATTTTTTTTTTTATATTCAAACTTTCCTGTTATAGTGCTTCCATTACAAACCCCCCTGCCCACTCTTTCCAACTTGAATAGAGTATCTAAACAGAGTGAAGGGATGTAGGTGTGTCTCAAAGCAACTACTTGTGGATATGCCATTTTATAAATTACACCAAATTGAAGGTATTCTTTATTTGTTAAGAGTCCTCTCGTCTTGTAACCTTAAGTATGTTCGACGAGGAGGCAGACACGAATACTTTGACTCTATTTTATCATGTCGGGCGGGCGGTCGTTGTATTAGACAGGTAGAGCAAGCAGAAGGAAAAACTTTACCAATTTAGCGACTTTTTGTGTGCAGTTTTTCGTGTAATACATTTGGTAATGTTATTTTTTCTCCTTTTTTTAAATTTTTTGTTCGCATTTTGAACAATTTTGATAAAAATACCCTCAACACTTTCGAATAAATAATATCGTTTACGTGTTCTTGCAAAGTGGCTTTTAAGGTGCTTTTCACCAAAGTAGATCCTTAGGGATGCGTTACGTGTGGCGGGCATGGAAATTTAGTTTAGTGAAGCTTCAGTCTCTAAGTAGAGATGATGGCGAAAGAGATTGAGAAATTAGGTAGAAAGTTAATTCGTTTTATCACAGCGCGACACTTAAGAAGTTTTCTCTTCTGAAGTTCGGTTGATAACGGGCTACGAAGGAATTTCTTGAAATTCGAAAAAAAAAAAATATTAATCACTGACTAAAGAGGGTACTACGGTTCGGGTTTTAAAAAAGCATTGTCCAACGAACTCAATCTCTACGAATTCCCGCCATACACCAAATTTTATCCTTCACAAAATATAAACCACGTCATGTTCCTCCCGTTCGTTCACCAACCAGTTTACATCAGTTGCCGACTGATCTCCGACGAATCAGCAACCAGCAGCACCAAACCAGTTGCTAACCAAACTTCGGAGGGCAAAAATCAGTTGTCAATCTAACCGCCAAAAAATTAGTGTCAGCCTTTAAAAAGCTAGCTTCCAGCCAAGTAAATTCAGTTGAATCCGAGAGCAAAGTGCAAAGTGAGCAGACGTGCCCTACGGAGTTTTAAGTATAAAACAAGACTAACCGGGCATATACTTCCCACCATTAGTAAGGCGTCTTGTCATACATACTCACCCCGTAGCCGGAATTCATTTTATGCATCGACCGGATTCGTCCGTGATTTACCTGATTCGTTCGTGATTTACCGGATTCGTCCATGAATTAACAGATTTGCCTGCGCTTTGCCGGATTCGTATGTGGTTTCCCAGATTCGTCGGCGATTTGCCGGATTTGCCTGTGATTTACCATATTTGTCCGTGATTTACCGGATTCGTCCGTGAATTAACAGATTCGCCTGCGCTTTGCCAGATTCGTCCGTGATTCACAAGATTTGTCTTCGATTTACGGGATTCGCGCGCGATTTTCCAGATTCGTCCGTGATTTAGTGGATCCGTCCCCGATTTACCAGATTCGTCTGCAATTTACCGGATTCATGCCCGATTTACCAGATTTGTCTGCGATTAACCGGATTCGTCCGGACATAGACTTCCTCCTACAAGTGGTAAGGGGTCTTGTCACACATACTAATCCAGTGCCCGTAGATTGTTCCATTGCTTACCTGCAATCACACGTTTCCACGCATTTTACGGCGTTAAACCTGTAGTAAAAGAGACCACCTAAAGCGGCATACCGAAAATAGCTTCCGACGGACAAGAAATAATGACTGTAATTAATAAGAAGTTCATTTAAATTGACTTTTTTTTAAAGTTTCTGGGACTTTTTAATTCAAAACCTGGAACAAGCCTTAGAACAAAGGTACCTCACAAGTAGTCTCGCATCTAAGTTGGTTGAGACTCGCTATCACTTTCAAGTTCTACCTGAGTCCGTTTTGAAAAAATACCGTCCCGAAAAACTGTTGCAAATTCGCCTTACATGACCCACCAGCAGTTAACTAGAGTTTTTTCCTTTGATTACAGAATAAACACTGCAATTTGATCTACACTCAGCACACACCTGAAATTTGTAAATTCTTGGGACTTGACATTCCAAGGAGCACGACATCTGATCCAGCTCCATCAGTTACAACGACGACAGTTCCTGCAGCATCAACAAGTTCTACGAAGTCTGTTTCTGTTCCTGCAAGTTCAAAATCTTTCTCCAGTAAGTTTGAGGTCCTTTTATTAATTTTCTTATTTTTTACATTTCTTATGAATTTTTCATAGCAACACTTGTAATAATCATCAGCTTGCTGAGTGTAGGCTTTGGAATGGGGCTGCTCCTAAGAACTCCAGAACGAAGAGAAAGGCTGATCCGATTGTTCCGAAAAAGTTCATCGGCTGTGAGATATTCCCGGGTGAGTTTAATTTTCGTTTGCTCATTTGGAAGAAAAAAATCTGATGTCGGATTTTGTTATGCAGGTGGAATCCAATGAAGAAGCGAATTTACTTCTAAACCAAAATGGACAATTTACTGATAGCGACGATGACATGTTGCTCTAGTGCAAGTGATTAACCACCTTTTTAGCATAAGACAAATAACTTGTTATACATACATTAATGTAGTTAATTGAAACAAAAAAAAATGAGAGGAAGCAGCTTACTTGGTGATGTACTGAGGAATTGAAACCAAAGACAACGGGCTGCTAGAATTAATCCTAACCTATTGAAACCATTGGTGAAACAGAAAAAAATATTTTAAACATAAAAAAAGAAGAGGAAATCTTATATGTGAAAAAGTCTCAAAACAGTCACTTACATACATTTTATCTATGTGAAAAATAGCATTTTGCCATTTCGGTATTTTTGAGCTTTAATTGTTTTTTTTAATAAACTTAAGTACTTATAACGAAAATGCTTTTTTATTTAATTAAATTTGCAAATAGAACCTGTCTATGACATAAGCATTACATCATTAAAAACGCAAAATAGTTTTTGGAAGTTATTCAGCGTACTTTTTTTTATTTATTTTTCTTACTCATACGCCGCAGTGAACTTCTCGCTCATCGTTTCTGCTATGAACTGGGATATGCAAATGCTCAAATAAACAGGGTCTTATTTCTCACATTTCGGTCTCGAACTCGAACCCATATACTCGGAATCGGACTCGAACAAGAATATGGACAAGGTCACAAGGGCTTGGACTAATATAGGGTCATTCATTTCGTGTTTCAAGTTGGTAGCGTTGGCATTTGAAACGTGTCACACTTAACTGTTATCTGAAATCTCTATATATATAAAAATGGATGTGTGTTTGTTTGTATGTCTCTTATAGACTCCGAAATGGCCCAACAGATATCTGTGAAATTTTCATGGTTGATACTGTTGCATTCAGTGATGATTTCTGTGAAAAAAAAAAATTGGAAAAACCTCATGGAAGAGTGGGAAAACTGGAAAAACTAAACAAAGGTCGGAAATTAGATTGTTTTGCTTGGAATTTTTTGGTTCCAAATGGGTTTTCGAATGGAACTCGGAAAACTCATTGGTTTTCAAAGGAAAAATTGCGTGTACCTAATTGAAGATGCATTGTTTTAAAAATGGAAAACTGGAAAATGTCAAATGGAAAACTTTAAATATTTCAAAATGGGTTTTCGAATGGAAAATAGAAAGTTATTTATGAAAAATTCGGAAAACTCATGGGTTTTCAAAGGGAAAATTGCATTGGAAATTTGGAACATTTCAAAACAGGTTTTCGATTTTAAAATAGAAAGTTCTCGATGGAAAACTCGGAAAACACTTTTGTCTTCAAAGGGAAAACTGCATGTAATTATACGTGCATTAGTCCTCAAATGAAAACTGGAAAATTTCTAAATTTTCAAATGGAAAATAAAAAGTTCTTGATGAAAAACTCGGAAATTTCATTGGTTTTCAAAGGGAAAAATTAATAATTTTGGATTGGGAACTCGGAAAACTCTGCGAGAGCACGATGAACTTCAAAACCTAAAATCAGGTTTTTGCATAGAATTTTAGTTGCATTGCATTATTGGTATGTTTGTATATCCTTTAGCGACTCCTAATCCGCTCAATCCTCAATGCATTTCTTATAAAAGTTACATTATAGGTATACTTACTTACTTACTTAAGGTGGCGCTACAGTCCGTTGTGGACTTGGGCCTCAATCAACAGGCTCCGCCAGCTAGCTCGATCCTTGGCTAGTCGTCTCCAGTTTTGCACTCCGAGTTGA
>CAKKXW010000003.1:52785511-52799639 GCA_920937365.1 Sphaerophoria rueppellii
TCATATTCCAGGACTGACACCACATTTTTTAACTCTGAAAGTATGAGCGTCAATTTCTATGTTTCGGAACATCAATCAACTTAAACTTAAACAAGACAAGCCATGAAGAAGTCAATGGCAAATAGGCTACCAGACATGTCATTTGATTCTAAACGTCGTCAGTTCCCTATTCGACTTGCATTCCCTGTCAAAATATATAAGACGCAAGGTAAATCGTTAAAAATATGTGGTATTGATTTAGAAATTCCTGTTTTTTTCATGATCAACTATACAGAGTATCCTGTTATTTGTCTGCCATCCTTGGGAATGTCAAGATTCACATATATGTCATATCGTGCTTAAATAAAGTCTGATTTCATAGTCTTTTGGGGTACCCTTCCCTGACTCATGTTAAGGTCAATTTTTAAATGATATTCAATTTTTTTTTGCCGGACGAAAAATTGACTTTAAGGTTAATTTTTTTCAAATAAAAAGTAAAAAACATTTTTACCTTATGACCAACAAAATTACAAAATGATGAGTGCATGCAAAATCCATCCATTTTATGATACTTGGGAAAATCTATAAGAAAATAGAGTTTATATTTTTATTTTTCAATATTTTTATTGCAGCACTTCATAATCTCCCAAGAATTGATAGTTTTAAGGAAATTTATAACACTCTGAAATCCTGAAGAGGGTTAAAAGTATGGCTATCTGGCTTGCTGTCAAAACCCTAACTACCTAACCTCTTCTCAGGGAGTTAAATTTGGGGTATGTTTAATGGGCACATGAACTAAAAATGGATATAAAAGAATTGAAAAACCAATAGATTATTCATCAAATTAGCAAGTACGGACATGATATCTCTAGAAATATTGTTCCATTTCTACAAATTCATCGAATACCGTATTCTTCATCCAGCCAATCCCTTATTTCATGACCGTTGTTTGCCGAAGCCCTGCGAAGCGGGCAGGGATTTTGCTAGTTATGTATATATCCGCACACTATGTACTATAAATGACATCAGTCTTATTTGTACTACCAATAAAAATGAAATGAAATGAAATATAACGTTGTATGTAAAATTCAAATTGAATTTAATTTTTGGGGGGTGTTTGAACCTCCAAAACCCCCCCTGTAAATCCGCCACTGCTGGAGGTTATAATTTTCAATTACTTACTGACTTGGTAGACTAATGTTGTTCACAAACAAATTCTCTTCGAAAAAACTGAATCCTTGTTTTATTTGTATTTATTTTTCCAAGCAGGATTTTTTTTTGTTCTTCAGGAATTTACAGGAGTGGGTCGAAAAACTGTATTTCAAAATTCTGTACGAACAAAATCTGTTTTTTAAAACTAAACAACATAAGCAAACAAAATTTCGAAATCCAGTTATTTAAGGTTTCATCTGCGGAATAATGCGAAGTTGGCTAGATTCTTGTGTACACCTCTATAACGGTACAAAAGGTAGTAGCAGCAAAGGTGGATGCAAATGAAATTGGATTGAGTTGTTCAAAAACTAGTAAACATTGCCGTAGGCAATCATACTTAACCACAGAGTCAACCAATGACGAAGATTTCGATGTGTCAGACATTTTTAATGAAATCGGAACTGAAGATTTTCACATGAAAGAAGAAAAAAAATTGAGCTATTGTGCGCGCGATGTAGACTCTCTACTTTGAAAACGGTAGCATTTTAGATAATTTGGAGACGAACAACTTGTCCTTGACCATTATTGACCTTCGAGCAATAGGTCGCGAAATATTCACGAAAAACTGAAATTCACGCCTTTTGACCACCATAACTCTTTTAGCCGGCACGATATCAGTTTCGATTTTTCACATCTTCATAACAGCACCGTAATACAGGTGTACACACAATTCTAGCCCACTAGGAATTTTTCCGCAGATTGGGGTTCTTTAAATTACTTAAATTACAGCAAAGTGTTAACAAAAAACAAAAAAAAAATGGAGTGGCGCGACAGCTTTTGAAGAGCCAAGGCCTAAGTGGCTTACTCTCATTCACAATTCTCTCTGTGAGTGTGAAGAATTGAGGGGACCTACAATTCAACGCCGATTCCGAACGGCAAAGTTGAGAAAAACTTTTTCATGACAGATTGATACTCTTTGTCAGTTCTTCGCGAGAGGCAGTGTCCGAGAAAGATGAAATAAAAACTGTGGGCACGAATTGGACTCGAACCCACTACGTCCTGCTAAGCAGCCAATGCACTTAACCTTAGTGGTCACTATTCGCTGTTTTCATTAAAAAATTCTGTTAGTACGCTGTAAGAAATTTGTTTTGATAATGTTAGAAAGTGCGCATGAAAGATGAACTCAGCTAGATCCCACAAACATTGTAAAGGTACGTTCCTAATGAGCCTCGACCTGCGTCTGCGAATAATTCTTTTAAAGCTTTTTCTAAAGCAAATATCAACCTATTTTTTTTTTCAAAATGGTTAATAAAGCGAATAAATGACCATATTAACATATTTGTACACTTATAGAATACTGCCTAAAACTAATTAAAACTGCACAAAAACACATTTTAATGTTTTCTATGCGCCCAACAATTGCGAACTGCGAATTTTCAAATAAAAATTCGCTCGGAAAAAACATTCGCTCGGATCTTATGTCAAAAAAAAAAAAAAAAAATAAACAAATTGTATTCTTTTTGGCTGCTTTCGTGTTTGGTTAAAAATAAAATAAAGTAAGTGATGCAGCCGAAAAATCATCAAAAAAATCATTTGTTAATATTGAAATATCTCTGTTTTTATGGCAGTTCGCAGATCAGGTCGTATCTCCATATGAATAGTCCTTAAATGATCACTTTGAAAAAGTATATTCTCGAAGGAAGAATCGAACATCCAAAAAACACAAAAACGACATTGACTTTTTTTTCGTATTTTTATATGGCCCCCTACCTCAACCGTTTCGAAAAACAGTTCTTGTAGAAAATTCGATTTGAATAGAGGAAATAGTTGTCCTTTCTAAAAAGGGTGTTTTCTCAATGAAATAATATCAAATATAAGATACCGATCAATAAGGAACAACTATCAACACTAACCGCAATATACGTATACGTCATAGAATTCCATTGCGTTTTCTGTTAAGATTAAACACTCAAAAACCTTTTTAAACTAATTTGATTTTATTCCGTTAGTTCATATAGGCTGAGATTGGTTCAATGCCAGAAAACACATATCTCTTTCTGCCTTAAGAACAGTGTTTTCTAAGTCTAAAGAAGAAGCGATTAGCAAGTGTGATTCTTCGTTTGATTTCAGCGCTGGTGTTGTTGTCTGAGTTAATAGCGGATCCTAGGTAGACAAAGTCCTTAAGTACCTCGAAGTTAAATCTGTCAAGGCATTGACTTGTCTAAAACCTTCTTTGACATCGAATTTGTCCGTTAGGTTTTTTCCAACGATAATGGAACAGCGTGAGTTTTCCATTGTCATCTTACACAGACGGATGAGTTTTTATGGGATGCCAAAACTACACATTGCTGTATATAATTGGTCTCTAAAGACGCTATCATACGCGGCCTTGATATCGATGAAAAGGCGGTAGTTATCGATTTGAAGTTCCTGGGTCTTCTCCAAGATCTGCCATAGGGTAAGGGCTTCACGATATTCTAAAAAAAATATCGGTATCGTATCGTATCGTATCGAAGGTCGATACGATAATCGACACGATATCCAGTACCTGCGATACCGATATCGATACGATAAACGTGTTTATAAAATTGTCGATATTATCGTATCTCCGATAAGCACTGGCCGATAAATTATCGAATATATCGTATATCGACTGAAAGAATTCTATTTTTGACACTGCCTGCTCAAAATTCAAATTCCCTTTCAATAGCATTTACTAATAGTTAGTAGTTAACTTGCAGTAAAACACATATTTGATTGTTTTTTTACGCGTTCGCTCGTGCTATCGTTGTCGATCGTCTTTTGTGAGAACCCGATGAACATCCATACTGGAACGAAACGCGTCATTTGTTTTCGGGAATGTTAGTAGCTGGTTGATTATTATTTCATATAAAAGGTGGTTGAGAGGTTGTCTTCATCTATATTCATATACATATGTATATAAATGCACCTATAAAAATAAAGTCTGTAATGGATTGGAGAATCAAGCTTAAGCCAGAACAGCAAATAACGCGAAAATGTACACCGTTCTATATTTTTCTCTTCGAACGGTTATGGTATTGTGAGCTTTCAACTAATGTCGATTTAAAATTGGGGGTTCGGATAGTCTATCATGAAATGAAATTAACTTTGAATAGCTTGCGTTTCACTTGTTGCCTCGCTATAATAGTAATGCACATTTTTTTTTTAATTTCGATATTTTATCGAGTATCGTATCGGTATCGTATCGAAGTCTTTAAGAAATTTGTCTTAAAATTATCGCCGATACCGATACGATACGATAAACGAATTTGTTATTCGATACGATACCGATACAAACGAAAAATATCGGTATCGTATCGTATCGTGAAGCCCTACATAGGGTGAGTATTTGATCGATGGTGGACTTTCCGGGTCTAAAGCCACACTGAGCACGTTCACAGAGCACGGCAGACAAGATCTTGTAGGCGATGTTAAGGAGACTTATACCTCTGTAATTGGCAGGGATGAACCGTCATATAGACATATAGACAGTGTCTACCCAAACGAAATCGATAGGCTGAAGAAAATAACACAAAAATAAATTATAAAAAATAAAATTGTTATAAAATAATGAATTAATAAATAAACCCAAACAACCCTTATTCAAATCGCATAGCATAGTGAAATTTGAAATGCGAAGGCGAACATTGAACAAAGATGATAGTACACAAACACAACACACGTCAACAGTCATACTTCAAGTTCAGGAAAAAAAGAAGACATCCTGAAAAATGTCTTCGTTCTCTATTGAATGTGTTTGGGAAATGAAGAGCCAGCACAAAAGGACAAGAGAAAAGAACAGAATTCTTGTTGTCTACCCAATTTCAATGGTTGCGAGTCGTCCGTCCATGGTAATTGGTGCAGTTCAGGGGATCTCCTTTCTTGAGGATCGGGCATACGATGCTGAGGTGCCATTCGTCGGGCATGCTTTTCTCCGACCAATTTTTACAGATGAGCTGGCATTGCTCCTAACCAAATCATCTCCAGCAGCTTTGAACAGTTTGGCCGCTAGCCCGTCTACTCCAGCGGCTTTGTTCGACTTAAGTTTAGATATCGCTATCTTCACTTCGTCAATGTCGATTAGATGGAATTGTTGGCCTTCTGCAGCCAAATTTAATGGTTCTGTAAAATTATTAAAGTACTACAATTTTACATTTAATACAGAGTTGGGACTCAAATTCTGTATCTTAAAATGTTATATGCTAAAAAACCCGTGGCGTTATAGTTATGTGCGTTGAAAAAAAAAAAAATAACACTGAATGCGTCGGGTCGATTTGCCTTTAATGTTTAAATTTAATTTTTTATGGGCACTACCTTTTACGAAATACTGACAAAACTTCCAAGAGTTATCATTAGTGCCCTCGATTCTTAACATGCAATCACAAAATTATTGAAGAGTTCTTCGGAGCTGTTTTGCTAGGTCAGTGCAGATGGGCATTCATAATTATTGAGTAACAAAAATTCTCTGAAGTATTCTCTTTCATTCATATCATTCAATTTATAATATTTTTAAACTGTCCGAATTCAGAATACCGAACAAACTAATCCATCTGCGCCGCATGACGCTAAATAATATGAGGTGCAGTGTGTTAATGGGTTTCCGCTCATCTGAGTTGTTTCAAACATGCGCAGGGTTATTTAGACAAGCAGATGCGTTGTGGTGTAATTTCTTCAATATAATCCTGGAGCAGATAGTTTGCAAGGCAGGTTTGAGCACGCAAAACACTATCTTCAACGAATCCACCCAGCTCCTTGGCTATGCTGACGGCAAAGACATCATCGGTTGCTCACAAAGAGCTCGTTGGTCTTAAAGTGAATAAGAGCAAAACAGAGTATTTGCTATCATAAAAAAAAGAACATTTTGTCCACCGCCTAGGACAAAACGTCTCTGTTGGTAGAAGCAATCTCGGAGTAGTTAGGAAGTTTACCAGCCTTGGAACAAACATCAATCCCACAAATGACACCTTAGTGGAGATCTGACGAAGAATTACCCTAGCGGACCGCTGATAATTTGGTTTGGCGAAAAAACTGAGTTCAAAACTCATCACTCGAAAGACACAGTGCGTCGCCTGGTGCGTGCCGAGTGCTGGACGGTAAGTAAAAAAAAGTTAAACGATTCCGGACACTTTCGAAAAAAAAAATTTCGACAGATTTTCTGTCCTCTATTCGAAGATGGCGAATGGAGAAGGTTCACCTGTGAACTGAACGTGGGGATGTAGTCGAGATAGCCAAGAAAAGACTTCTACAATGGATGGACACGCTCCAGCCAAGAAAGTCTCTTCGCAGGCCCCAGATTCAAGACGACCACGAAGACCGAAACTTCGGTACAAAGACCAAATGAATGCGGATGCCAGAGTGCTGGGTTACAGCGACAGGAGAGTGCATGCGAGGGCCCGTTCCCGATGGTTAACTTTTGTGCCTCAGGCTGAAATCCTACTTGGAGTGGAAGCCGGCTTCTTGGATTCAAGGAATGTAAAACTTAGAAATACTTGACTAAAGAATTGATTTTTGGCCCACTTTTTCCTGAGCTCTATGTGGATTTAGGCAAATAATAACGCCATGAGGCGTACTGCGGATATAGAAAAAAGGGAGCGGTTGGAGAGGGGGATACGGTGTAGATTGGTCTTGAAATCCTGATTTTCTTTTTCTTACTAGAAATTGGTATGACTATAACTATGTCGAGAAGACAATTATTGTTGTGTTGTTACAAGTTAAAGAAATCTGCATATTAAGTTTGTTGGTCTTCCCCTTCTTCATCAATTCAAAAGTTAGAAATTCAGCAGAATCATTTTCGAGGTAAAATTGTTTTAAAGCTTTTTCTTGGAAGAGGATCAGGATAATTGTTTGCTCAAAGTGAAAAAAAAGAAGCAAAAACAATCACCTCAATCTGTCGTTTATTTTTGGCAGCTGTGTTTCTGCAGTAAGGATACAAATATCCCATATTCACTTATAATTCCCCAAAAAACCCACAAAAACTGACAAATGTTCTTATATCCTCACAACCTTTCTTATTCACTTAATCGCTTGTCTTGTCTTTTTTTTTTTTTCAAACAGGATTGGTGAACGTTGAACTTCGACTTGTGTGTGCCGAGAAAGAAGAAGCTTCCTCATCAAGCGATGTAAGTACCTATATCCTTCACGTTTTAAGTTATACTTCCTTTTAGCCTTATTTGTTCGTCCTTGTACTTAAAGCCAACAAAATCAAGTAAGCAAAAACAACAACAAAACAAACGAAAAAAAAACAAACACAACAAAAGCCCTCCTTAGCATAATGAGGTGTGGTGCGATGCGCACACCATTTGTGTTGCCTTTTTTATGTGCTCCTTTTTCATATTTTCTTTATTTTGTAACGATTTAAAACATCCCATTAAAAAAAAAGGTAAAACGTCGGTCGCCGTCTGTAGGGGAAGCAGGGACGAAGTTCGCCTTATACGAAAAAAAAGAGCAAAAAGCGATAAAATAAAGGATAATGGTACATGTGTTCTTGCTCTTATAATGTGGAGCGTTCACAAAAAAAAAAAAGGAAAAAAGTGAGAAAAAATGTAACAATGGTAAAATGAAAACGGCATTGTGAAGAAAAACCGACACAGAAAAAAAGACTTACAAAAAAAGTAGATAAAAAACAGCCATCCTTTGATGATATCCTTGTGGAAGGAAGTTTTCCTTAGTTCTTTTGGCTTAATATGATCTGCACCCACAACCCCCTCTGGAGGGATGTGATGCAGCCTCAACTTTGTCTCTTTTTTCCGCTTTGTGTATCAGATGCTGACATCTTGCAGCGAAGATAAGCCAAAGCTTAAAATGAACAATAAAAAAATAAAAAAAAACAACAAAGCGCATTTTCCTTGAGGCTGTATACTTTTCCTTTTGGGCGAATTTCGAAAAAAAAATCTTTCTTGTTTGTGTTGTTATTTTTCTTAAGGCCTTTTTATACGTAATGCATTAAATTCAAGGTTGGAATTGTTTGAAGATAAGAAAAACAAACTAAATTAAAAGAATGTTTAATTTACAAGCTTTCCTTGAAAATTATGTCTCTTTCAAAAATGTAACCCTAAAAAGAACACTACTAAAATTTGAACGGTAAAATTGTAATGTCAAGAAATTGCTAAATATTTTTGTTTTTGTTTTTATAATTAGCACACACTTAAGGGGCTTTTTATACCCTTATGCCAGAGACACAGTGAGCGCATTAAGAATAGAGAAAGGGGTTTGAAAGTAAGTGTCGGTGTACATTGATTTTGAATTCATCAACATTGTAATGAATGGGAAAGACAGAATGTGGAAGAGAGTTCCAAATTCGCGTAGTACGGCTAAAAAATGATCCTCTATACTTGAGAGTACGTCCGAAGTTGAGCTCGAGGGTAAACTGATGGGCATTCCTAGAAGCGCGAGTATTACGGGCGAATTGTTTGAAGGGACGAATGCAACTGGCTATTACACTAGAGCAATTACCGTTAAAGTAGCGATAGAATAAGGAGAGACACGTTACGTTACTACGGTGGTCTTAAGGAGTGAATGCGTCAGTGATCTCTCTATCACCAATCATTTTTACAGCTCTTTTTTGTATTCCATCCAAAAGGCTTAATTAAGTAGCTGGAGCACCAGCTTAAAGGTGAGAATTGTACTCAAGCTTTGGACGGATATAGGTTTTATATATTCTTGCACCGTCTTAAGAAACCCAAACATCTGGCGGCATTTTTGGCGACATCGCGTATGTGCTCGGACCACAAGAGGTGGTCAGTGATACCGAGAATCTTCAGATGTTCGGTCTCATTGATGCAAGTGCCCCTCATGGATAGTGGCAAAGAGGGTATATCTCGCTTTAACCATACAAGACAGCATTGAGTTTTCGAAGCATTAAACTCTACACGGTTTTTAATTCCCCATTGTACAATGCTGTCAAAGTCAGAGTTTAGTGAGCTTATCATATTTTCTCGTTGCAGTTCCAACATCCTAAGAGGAGGGATGTGAGTCTAAAAACGAATATGAAAAGCTAAGGGTACTATCGTCCGCAAAACAATGAATTGGATTAGCAGTTACAGACAGGAGATCATTTATGAAAGTTAGAAAAAAAGTCGGAGACAAAATGGAGCCCTGGGGAACACCAGCATTTATAATGTGGGTTTCAGACTTAAACCCGTCCAGTACAACTTTTATAGAACGGTTCGAAAGAAGTGGTTGTACTCCATGTCTCTTAAAATACAGAAACCGATCATTCGGTCAAAGTATATTCTCGGATCTGTCCGCTAGAGCACCGGTTAATCGCCGTTGAAAACTAGAGGAAACTCCGTCCATAAACCGGTTCAAAGCCGTTGATGTTCCAAGCGAAAACTTCTTAAGAACCGGTTACCAAGCCGTTGAAAACTTGAGGAAGCTCCGTTGGTAAACTAAGAAAAGCTTTAATGAACGCACGCATACACCGCGCTCATTTTAACCATCACCGATCCAAGGAATACGCAAAGTTTCGAGCCGTGGAGGCAGGAAGTTGTCGCCAGGAAGAAACCAATCAACCTAACCTGACTTATTTTACTTAGTTACTTAAACGGCTCACATTCCATTATGGATCTCAACCTGAGATACTACAGCCTTCCATCGTGAGCATTCCTTCGCATGCACACTCCATTCGCCGAAACCAAGCGCATCCGCAGTCACTTGGTTCTTGTGTCGTAGGTTCGGTCTTGCATGTCGTCTCGAACTTGGTTAATGCCAAGAAAAGAATGTCGTCCATTCGCTCGATGTGGCCGAGCCAATCATTTTTTCTCAGCTTCCTGGACTACATCCACATCTTAATAAAGCTCGTACAGTTTGCAGTTGAACCTTCTTTTCCAGTCACATAAAAGCCGAACCTGCAGTTGAACCTTCTTTTCCAGTCACATAAAAGCCGAAAATCTGTCGATTGTTTTTTTTTTTTTTTTTTAACTTTTCGTCCACCACGCGTAGAGTAAAACTGGTCTTATGTAGTAGGCACTTTGTCTTTCGAGTGAGGAGTTTTGATCCCAGTTATTTTGCCAAACCGAAATAGCAGCGGTTCGGTAGGATAATTCTTCGTTGGATCTCCACTTAGGTTTCGTAAGTGGTTCTATTCGATACATTCCAAGGTAGATGAACTCCGTAGCTACCTCGAAATTGCTGCTAACAACATTTTTTTTTCTGTCCCAGGCGTCGCATAGATGTACCTTTTTGTCCTCATGGAGTGACCATGACCAACGAATGATGATGTCTATGTCTTTGTCTATGTCGTTTGCATAGCCTGTCCTGACGGGTAGTGTTCGTAGCTTAGTGGTTAGGTGCGTTGGCTGCTAAGCAGAACGTTGTGGGTTCGAGTCCTACCTGGGCCCATAGTTTTTATTTCATCCTTCACGGGCACTGCCTCTTGCGAAGAACTGACAAAACTTCCAAGAGTATCATCTGTCATGAAAAAGTGCTTCTCAACTTTGCCGTTCGGAATCGGCGTTAAATTGTAGGTCCCCTCAATTCTTCACACGCATGTAGAGAATTGTTGATGAGAGTAAGCCACTTAGGGCTTGGCTCTTCAAGAGCTGTTGCGCCACTCTATTTTATTTTGTTTCACAGGGTGTTGACGTCTAGGCCATTTCGGAGCACGGCGGCGGAGAGTTGTTTACTCAGGCGCTCACCGTAGTCACTGTAATTCTCCGGGATGCTTACGCCACTGATGTTGAACTTCTTTTTCTGAACAGCTTGTGTTTTCTGTTTTCAAAGTCGACATTTGCTCCTCGGAAAGTGCGTATGTTTAAGATGTTGGGATGCGTGCCTTGCGCCGATTAGCACATGGTCGATTTGATTGACGGTTCGACCATCCGGAGATCGCCAGGTTGCTGTGTAGATCTTTCGTCTTTGAAACCTTGTACTACTTATCACCATATTATGAGCTGCAGCAAAGTTAATTAGTTAGAAGCCGTTATCTGTTGTAACTTCGTAGCGGCTGTGCTTTCCAAATAATCCGCCAAAGATGTTTTCCTTTCCAATTTTTGCATTGAAGTTTCCGAGTACGATTCTGACGTCTTACTTTGGACAGGCTACGTAGGCTCTATCCAGGAGGTCCTAAAAATTCTCCTTGCTAGAATCCTCAGCACCATCGGTAGGGGCGTGTGTTTCTATTAAACTGATATGTTTTGCAGAGTGCTCTTGATGCGAATTGCAGCCAGGCTATCGTTAATTGGCTTGAAATCCATGGCTATGGACCATAGTTCACTTAAAAGAAAAAGGTCTTAATCAAGGTCTACATGCCACGTTCTGTTCTGTACGGAGGAGATTTGTACGCCAAACCTCTAAGCTGTCTTTGGGATCCGGATGAGTTCAATAGATGGTCGTCTTACCTTAACTATCTTATCATCGTCGTTTTTTGACTGTCTCATTACGACATTTATCTCCATCCAATTCGAACAAGAAGGAAATGTAGAGCTGAAAATGAATACCGGCAAACTATGGTCTATGTTGATCAGAAGAATAAAGGAAGCTCTTCATCCCATCATCATTTCATTGGGGAAGACAGAAAAAAAAGCAAATTTTTCAACGCATCAATGAATTGAGGTTAACAAGCCGAACAAATGTTGTCGGGACAGCTTGTCCAAGTAAAGGGTTTTTCAATAGGGACGCTACAAAAGTTTTCTTAAATAAAACAAAAACGGTTTGGATATCAATGAAATTCATTATTCCTGTGGAAGTATATTTGATGCCATTATGTATGGAACTCGATTTCTTTTGCATGGCCACCACGGGCACGCTTACAGAAGCCTAGACGCTGAACCCAATTTTCGCTTGAAAACTCAAGCATATATCGGCCGATACTGTTGCGATTTCACGTTCGATATCTGTACGAAGTTCATCAATCGTCGCTGGCTTGTTGGCATAAACCATAGATTTGACGTAGCCCCACAGGAAATAGTCTAACGGCGTTAAATCGCATGAACGAGGCGGCCAATTCACAGGTCCATTTCTGGAGACAATGCGATCATCGAACTTCGTTCTCAATAATTCGATTGTTTGGCCCGCTGTGTGCCATGTGGCACCTTCCTGTTGAAACCACATATCGTCCAAGTCCATATCATCCAATTCATTCGAAAAATAATCGATTAGCATGCAGCGGTAGCGATTCCCATTCACAGTAACGCCGGTCTTGATCATCACGGAAGAAGTACGGCCCAATGACACCACCAGCATGTAAACCGCACCAAACGGTGCCTCGTGAAGCACATATGGATTGCTGCCTGACCAATAACGCATATTCTGCTTATTGACGAAGCCATCCAGCCAGAAATGAGCCTAATCGCTGGAGATGATTTTTCGATGAAAATCCGGATCATTTTCAAGTTGTTGCTCAGCCCAATTCACGAACATACGACACTTCTGGTGATCAAGCGGCGTCAGTTCTTGGGTCAATTTGATCTTGTAAGGATGTGGGCCAAGATATTTTCGCGAAATTCGCCACAACGACGTCACAGAGATGCCCAACGCTTGAGAACGACATGTAAGAGACTGGTTTGGGTCTTCCGCAGTTGATGCGCTAGCGGCAGCAATATTTTCAACACTACAAGCACTTCTTTGTCTCACTGGCACGGGAACATTTTGTACTGAGCCTGTGGATTCAAATTTTTCCACTAGTAGCGCTCTTAACGTGTTGACCACTGACTCCGAGTTTCGGTAGTAAATTTTATTAGTTTTGACTCGTTGTTGGATCGTATACCTTTCCATGATGAAATGGCAAACCTTACTGAAGAGAAATGTCAAGAGAGCGGGAAAATATATGGCGTCGTTTGCTGTCCCTATCGGTCTACTTTTGTAGCGTCCCTATTGAAAAAACCCTTTAATAATTTTGTAATGAAATCTAAGACAAAACTAAAGCAATGTTGTCCAGACCTGAGTGTGTCTTGAATTCCGCCCAAATTCCAAAATATAAATATTTCTTTGATCCACCGATTTCCTTAAGAGAAACAATAAAGAAAAACAAGCAACCATGGCTAAATGCATAAAATATGATGCTCAATTAATATCTTTGAAATTCGCTTCCATACAGAATGTGTTCACTCTGGCGTATACGCAATTTTCGTACATTCATTTATTTAATGCCATCAGCCATCAGATATATATTTTTTTGAATTGCCCCCAAGTGGTCAAGATACAAGATAAAACATTTTTTCGTCTGTGTCCTTGAATGAAGCACAATCAAGGTCTTTGTGTTTGTTTGCTTTTGGTCGGGCGGGCGCTTCAATTTTAATTTTATTCAATTTTTTTTATTTACACTCCATTTAAAATCCATTCATATACGCATTACGTGTCGGTGAGCAAGTTGTTGATGAAAATAAATGAGCACTCTAAATGGATATTTCTGAATTGTCTGCCTATGGCCGTCGTCGCTGTGTGTCGCAGCTGCCGCCGCGAACCAAATTCATGCAGCAGCAGCAGCAGCATCAACAGTCGAGATATAGATAGTGACGCAACGGGTTCGCTTGCTTGAAGCAAAAATCTGGCCTACGCATAAATTACAACTCATTACAATAAACTCGGCGTTGGGTGTTTGCTTTAGGGCTGTACCCGATCGACACAAACACAAACAGACAAGGTCCTTGTAATGACGTTTATAATACGACGACGACAAAGGGCAGGACGACAACACCATCAAGCGAAGCGCGTTATTCAAGGATACGAGATTCTGCGATGGCATAACATTGTACTTCACTTAAAGGCTCACTCGTTTACCTTGCTCCCAAATACATGCAGCATTAAATTATGGAAAATGCAAATGAACATGTTTTTCTGCATGTTGTGATAGTCCTTGTCGATGCAGGCAGTTGAGCTCTAAGCGAACTACCACAACAGCAGGACGGGAAACAGCAGCAGCATAATATTTGCAGTAATGTTCCTGGAACAGACAAACACAAACACAGCTAGCCCATGTCGGGATTTCGTTTGTGGGTTGCGGCTCAAATAACATTACTCAACATTAAATACGCATCCG
>CAKKXW010000003.1:52804744-52819565 GCA_920937365.1 Sphaerophoria rueppellii
ATCTAAACAGAGTGAAGGGATGTAGGTGTGTCTCAAAGCAACTACTTGTGGATATGCCATTTTATAAATTACACCAAATTGAAGGTATTCTTTATTTGTTAAGAGTCCTCTCGTCTTGTAACCTTAAGTATGTTCGACGAGGAGGCAGACACGAATACTTTGACTCTATTTTATCATGTCGGGCGGGCGGTCGTTGTATTAGACAGGTAGAGCAAGCAGAAGGAAAAACTTTACCAATTTAGCGACTTCTTGTGTGCAGTTTTTCGTGTAATACATTTGGTGATGTTATTTTTTCTTCTTTTTTTCAAATTTTTTGTTCGCATTTTGAACAATTTTGATAAAAATACCCTCAACACTTTCGAATAAATAATATCGTTTACGTGTTCTTGCAAATTGGCTTTTAAGGTGCTTTTCACTAAAGTAGATCCTTAAGAATGCGTTACGTGTGGCGGGCATGGAAATTTAGTTTAGTGAAGCTTAAGTCTCTAAGTAGAGATGATGGCGAAAGAGATTGAGAAATTAGGTAGAAAGTTAATTCGTTTTATCACAGCGCGACACTTAAGAAGTTTTCGCTTCTAAAGTTCGGTTGATAACGGGCTACGAAGGAATTTCTTGAATTTCGATAAAAAATATTAATCACCGACTAAAGACAGTACTATACGGTCCGGGTTGGAAAAAGGATTCTCCAACGAACTCAATTCCTACGAATTCCTGTCATACACCTTATTTTATGCCTCACAGCAGCACCAAACCAGTTGCTAACAAAACTTCGGAGGGTAAAAATCAGTTGTCAATCTAACCGCCAAAAAATTAGTGTTAGCCTTTGAGCTAGCTTCCAGCGAAGTAAATTCAGTTGAATCCGAGAGCAAAGTGCAAAGTGAGCAGACATGCCCTACGGAGTTTTAAGTATAAAACGAGACTAAGCCGGCATATACTTCCCACCATTAGTAAGGCGTCTTGTCACACATACTCACCCCGTAGCCGGAATTCATTTTATGCATTGACCGGATTCGTCCGTGATTAACCAGATTCGTCTGCGATTTACCGGATTCGTCCGTGATTAACCAGATTCGTCTGCGATTTACCGGATTTGCCTTTGATTTACCATATTTGTCCGTGATTTACCGTATTCGTCCGTGAATCAACAGATTTGCCTGCGCTTTACCGGATTCGCCCGGTTTCCCAGATTCGTCGGCAATTACCCGGATTTGCCTGTGATTTACAATATTTGTCCGTGATTTACCGGATGCGTCCGTGAATTAACAAATTCGCCTGCGCTTTACCAGATTCGTCCGTGATTCACCAGATTTGTCTTCGATTTACGGGATTTGCGCGCGATTTATCAGATTCGTCTGTGATTTAGTGTATCCGTCCGTGATTTACCGGATTCGTTTAAAACCAGACTAATCGGCCATAGACTTTCCACCATTAGTAAGCCGTCTTCTCACACATACTCACCCCGTAGCCGGAAATCATTCTCTGCATTGTCCGGATTCGTCCGTGAATTAACAGATTCGCCTGCGCTTTACCAGATTCGTCCGTGATTCTTCGATTTACGGGATTCGCGCACGATTTACCAGATTCGTCTGTGATTTAGTGGATCCGTCCGTGATTTACCGGATTCGTATAAAACCAGACTAATCGGCCATAGACTTCCCACCGTAAGCCGTCTTCTCACACATACTCACCCCGTAGCCGGAAATCATTCTCTGCATTGTCCGGATTCGTCCGTGAATTAACAGATTCGCCTGCGCTTTACCAGATTCGTCCGTGATTCTTCGATTTACGGGATTCGCGCACGATTTACCAGATTCGTCTGTGATTTAGTGGATTCGTCCGTGATTTACCTGATTCGTTCGTGATTTTTTACTAACCGGACATAGACTTCCTCCCTCAAGTGGTAAGGGGTCTTGTCACACATACTAATCCAGTGCCTGTAGATTGTTCCATTGCTTACCTGCAGTCACACGTTTCCACGCATTTTACGGCGTTAAACCTGTAGTAAAGGAGACCACCTAAAGCGGCATACCGAAAATAGCTTCCGACGGACAAGAAATAATGATTGTAATTAATAAGAAGTTCATTTAAATTGACTATTTAAAGTTTCTGGGACTTTTTAATTCAAAACCTGGAACAAGCCTTAGAACAAAGGTACCTCACAAGTAGTCTCGCATCTAAGTTGGTTGAGACTCGCTATCACTTTCAAGTTCTACCTGAGTCCGTTTTGAAAAAATACCGTCCCGGAAAACTGTTGCAAATTCGCCTTACATGACCCACCAGCAGTTAACTAGAGTTTTTTCCTTTGATTACAGAGTAAACACTGCAATTTGATCTACACTCAGCACACACCTGAAATTTGTAAATTTTTGGGGCTTGAAATTCCAAAGAGCACGACATCTGCTGCATTGGTCTCCACAGATCCATCAGTTACAACGACGATCGTACCTGCAGTGTCAACAAGTTCTACAAAAGCTGGTTCTGTTCCTGCAACCTCAAAATCATTCTCGAGTAAGTTTGAGGTCTTTTTATCAATTTTCTTATATTTTACATTTCTTATGAATTTTTCATAGCAACACTTGTAATAATCATTAGCTTGCTGAGTGTAGGCTTTGGAATGGGGCTGCTCCTAAGAACTCCCGAACGAAGAGAAAGGCTGATCCGATTGTTCCGAAAAAGTTCATCGGCTGTGAGATATTCCCGGGTGAGTTAAATTTTCGTTTGCTCATTTGGAAGAAAAAAAATCTGATGTCGGATTTTATTACGCAGGTGGAATCCAATGAAGAAGCGAACTTACTTCTAAACCAAAATGGACAATTTACTGACAGCGACGATGACATGTTGCTCTAGTGCAAGTGATTAACCACCTTTTTAGCATAAGACAAATAACTTGTTATACATACATTAATGTAGTTAATTAAAACAAAAAAATGAGAGGAAGCAGCTTACTTGGTGATGTACTGAGGAATTGAAACCAAAGACAACGGGCCGCTAGAATTCATCCTAACTTAATGAAACCATTGGTGAAACAGAAAAAAATATTTTAAACATAAAAAAAAAGAAGAAATCTTATATGTGAACAAGTCTCAAAACAGTCACTTACATACATTTTATCTATGTGAAAAAATAGTATTTTGCCATTTCGGTATTTTTGAGCTTTAATTGTGATTTTTAATAAACTTAAGTACTTATAACTAAAATGCTTTTTTATTTAATTAAATTTGCAAATGGAACCTGTCTATGACTTAGGGTGATCGTAGGCTCTATGGGAAAAAAATTATGTCGGAATTTTGTTGATGGGAACCACAGAAAATGTGCAGTTTATCCAAATATTAAGATAGTCGAAGTTTTAGCACGATTGGAGCACGTTAACACGTGCCGACGGACCCTCAAAGTTTCAAAAGACCACGATTTTTCGCTGGCGAACGAGGTTTCGGAGGTTTCTCTCCGATCCGATATTTTGCCGACCGTTTATTTTGTGTATTTTCCCTTCTGGAAAATATACAAACAAGAGTAATAATTGTTACTCGACCGTTTACCGTTTATTCTTTGATCCACTCCTTCTGAGTTTATCAAAGACAGGGCTTAGGCCGAACGTTTATTCAGTGGAGATTTGCCGCTCGCTGACAGAAGTTTATTTCGTTTACTCTTCCCTTCTGGAAAGTAAACGAACAGGGGCAATAGCTCGACCGTTTATTTCATAACCTTTTGTTGTGAACAGGAGTCTGATTTTGACTAGACTCAGTTTATTCAGTGGCGACACTGACAGTCATATAATCCGACTATTTGTCTACGAGGAGCCGCAACTATCCGAGAACCGAGGGGCAAGGAGTAACTCATCGTCGCTGTGGTATTATTAGGTATTATAAGTATTATAAGTAAATTGCCTATACAATAAACTAGTATAAGAAACCTGTTAGACTTAAGATATTACTAAATAAAAAGCCGTTGAACGAATAGTGAAGGTTGGTTGTGTTATTTGGTTTGAATCTTTAACTCGACGTTTGGTGATTAGTCGAGAACACCCTGGACAGACTGAGCATACCTCAGCCTTAGAAAGCAAGCATCACAAAGTTTCCCGTCGTCTTTTGTAATTTTGTTATTGAAATCCGTTATTTTACTCCCCTCTCTGCTACATCATTTACCACTTTCAGCGATGGTATAACTTTAAGACCATTTTTGAAGTTATCATTTTCTGACCAGGTGGAGGGATGTTTTTTAGGAATTCCGGGTTGATCTCGAACCGTTCAAACAATTGCTTCGTTTCTTTTGTTATCAACATAGAGAGCCCTTCTCGTACTAGCTGTTCCTGCCCGTGGAAGAGATATATTTTTAAGCAGCAGATAGCTTTGGCCATCCATCTGGCATGGCTGATAGCACCTGGAGCCTTAAAACCCACCACTCGTCCATCCAGTCCTCCAACAAACACCAACATCAACATCAAGAGCTCCTTATAGTCGTCTCCGCCGGCCGCCATAACCATTGATTTCAACTCTTAACTCTTGGAAAACCAGCCCAGAGGCGATGGAAAAAGTCCTTGCTGAAGATGGGATAGAGGGTTCTGAAAGAGCAGGGTCTTATTAATCAAATTTCTGTCTCGAACATGAACTAATACACTCGGAATCGGACAAGAATAAGGACTAGGTCACAAGGACATGGCCTAATAAAGGGTCATTCATTTCGTGGTTTCAAGTTGGTAGCGCTGGCATTTGAAACGTGTCACACTTAACTGTCATCTGAAATCTTATACTATTAGTTGAATGTTTGGCGTTTACAATAATGAATCGCTTAAAATAAGAACAAGCACGGGTGTTGGAACAATAGACGATAAACACCGATTTTTCGAACAACATTTTCTTAAGCGTTTAAACAAATGCTTGGGTCGTCATCAGTGTATCCCTCCGTTTCCGAAGCTTCGCAACTAAATGCTTTTCTTCATAGTCGCTAAGCCGCCCCGATATACAATCCCCAACCTGGAGTCGGAAAAACCGCCCCGACATGAGCTTCAAATAAGTCGAAATAACCCGTAAAGGTGTTCACCAAGTAGTTCGGCCTGACTGGAAATGAAGACGCCACCGTTGATTCCAAAATAGAAATTTATTCGCTGCCGTCCCTTGAATTGAGTGCCTTGGTAGGAACACTACTTTGTTGTGGGGTAATTAGTAGTAACAGTATCATGAAAAACGAAATATATGCTGTCTTTCGAGGCAGTAGAGGAGTTTGTCTACCTAAGCTCCGCTATAAACACCTTATTACCAATAACCCTAGTTTCTTTTGGCTTAAAAAGCAATTGAGTGGAAAAGCTCTCTCTCGTTCAACTAAGGTAAAACTATCTAACACCCTCATCATCCCAGTCCTGCTGTATGTGCAGAAGCATGGACTTTGACAAAATCGGATGAATGTGCCTGAGGCTGTTTCGAGAGGAAAGTTCGTCGGGTCATCTTTGACTCCGTGTGTATTGAAGGGGAATGCCGAAGAAGATACAACAGCGAACTTTACGGCTTGTTCACCGACATGGACCTAGCCAGAAGAGTCAAGTCCAGAGACTCAGATGGCTCGTTCATTTAGAACGGATGGACATCAATGCTCCGGCCCGGAAAGCCTTCGACAGTATTCCCGAGAGACGTAGAAGGAGAGGAAGACCGCGACTCAGGTGGCGCACACAAGTGGAAGAGGGCCTCAATCAACTCGGAGTGCAAAACTGGAGACAGCTATCTAGGGACCGAGCTGGCTAGCGGAGACTGTTGGTTGAGGAGGCCCAAGTCCACAATGGACTCTAGCGCTACCTAAAGTAAGTAAGTATTATCTTTAGCCATTACCCACATGTCGCACTCAGTGGGTATGCAAACAAACAAAATTGCCGTATATGGGGCTCAGAAAATCACTAACAAGTGATCGGAAAGGTGCCATTGCAACCAGAGAAAGTGACCATAATGGTCAAAAGGTGTGTTTGTCTGAATGCCAATGTTAAGAGTGTTCCGGACCAAAACTGCGTTTTTTCAAATGGTATGGAAGCGATTTAATGTCGTATTGAAATGACTAAGCCAAAATGATGTAGCCAAAATCTGTTTCTAAAAAACTGTTGCAGCACAATTTCAATTAAGTCGTTACTCAGTAGTAAAGGTTCAAAAACTCCAAAATGGCCAAAAATCGTACTTTTTCAAAGAAAATTCCATCCAAATAAAAACATTTTTCGCTAACATTTCTTAATGAGCATAAAATTCGACATTTAAACTATATAACTATTGGAGAAAAAATTAACTTTAAAAAAAAAAAAAGATTAAAACAAAAAAACTATGAATAAAATTTGTATTTTTGATACGCAATTTTTCTTATACTGCGATATTTATTTTTTTAAAATCTCTTCATTTATTTAGCACGTGATTTTTCTCAACACAGCTACCAAAACATTTAAAAAAAAACTTTGATCAAAGACATTTTATTTCAAAATTAAGGAGCAAAATCTACCTAAATTTGAAAATTCAAATCAAAGAATTTTCCGGACTGAAACTGAAAATTCTTACTGCTTAAAGCGCCACCCAACTGCACACGACAAATTTTGAACTAAATGCATCTTACTAAGAGAGAGAGAATCGCCTTCCTAATCGTGACTTCCGCCAGCCGTTACTGATTTGAATTTTCAAATTTAGGCAGATTTTGCTTTATCTACAGAATTACACCTTAATCATTTCAATACGACATTTAATCGCTTCACAATTCCATTTGAAAAAACGCAGTTTTGGTCCGGAACACTCTTTAGCTAAAGTCCAGAAACATAAATTGACTTGAAAGAAATATTTGCTTATGTTTCTCCATTTTGCATTTTCCAAGGTGCTTTATTCTTCAATTTGCTTGGCCTATTTCTCAATAAATAAATAAAATTTAGAAAAAAAAAAAACCAGATCAGTTGAAAGAAATAGAAAAAGCAGAAACAATCTAAATAAATAACCCAAGGAGAAGGATGTTTAAAAACAGAAACAACATTTACCTTTGCTTCAATGGCCAATTTAAATGCAAATACTACACCAACTAGCGATTTTTTTCTTTATCCTGCAGCACTCCATCCTGCCTGTCAATTAAATACAAATGAGAACTGCTTTTATCCGTTTCGTTTGCGTTCCTCCTCTTTGATGAATATTTTAAAAAAAAAGGACTTTGATATTATCCCTTGTGCAAGAAAACTAGTCACTTGTCTTGATGTTTTTTTTTTTCTTTCAAATGTCTTCTTTTGATAAAAGTTTATAGAAAGGAGATTCTTCAGCTTGGTCACCTTCAAGTGCGATTCAAAATAATTGGTTCTTCAACTGAAATACATCCCGGCACTTTGCTTTTAAAATGAAAACAGTCCGAAGAGATTGTTTTTTATTTCTGTACATTTATTTTAATTTGATCCCGAAATTAGTCAAACAAAACTCTTGGAATCCAAAAATGAGTCCAATATTCGATCTGCAGCAATCCGGTTTCAATTATAGCTTGCAAATTCATTTCGCTTACCCCTAAACCGAATATTCGTTAATTGTGCGTTAAATAAAAGCCAGATTAATACAGAACTCAATTTAAGTTTTTAATATTTATTGCATACAAATAGTGCCGTTAACAATGCATCCCGATAAAGTTTAATTTCCTCTCCATTATTCACATTATGTGGTTGATAATTTTCAAATTCATGGGAAAAGCAGTCATGAGGTCCCACGGCCGCGGTCGGAGAGAGCAGAGAAATTGAAATAAAAAACGTAGAAATACATATTACCAAAACCTTAATTTTTCAATTGACTTAAAAGCGAGTTGAAACAAAGTTATTCCAAACAGCCGTCAGGCCACAAACATTGACCGCCACCGAGTGGACTTTATTACAGCGGAAATGCCTTTAATAATTATATTCATGAGCGAGTATCCTTATCCTGCTGGAGGCCCGGATGAACCCGAAATGGAATTATCAAAAATTATGCTCTTAATAGTTGGGGAAAGTTGAGTGTACAAAAAAATTATGCATAAATATATTTACACAACCTTTTACTCGTTTTCCAAAGGTAAAATGGTTAAAGGCTTATTTTGGCAAACCAAAAAATTATTCAATTTGTCCGCGGGGAGAATGGTCGAAATGCGTTGTTGTTGTGTATATTCTCTTTTACTTTACGCCGAAAAAAATGTTTTTTTTGTTGTATTCATCCTTCTAGATGGAAAAAGTTGGGGAAATAAGGAAATTAGCTGAAAGAAAACCAAAGGATAACCGATTCATAGTTTGAATATTTTGGTTGGTATTAGTAGAAATGGTAAAATTAAAAAAGCAAATGCCCGAAACTAATTACGGTCTAACTTTGGTAGGAAATATGGGGAAAATAGTATAATGAGTAAACTTACGAAGGGATAAGAAGAAAATTAATTTTAAGGTCAGCTTTGATGGTAAACGTTGATTCTGCTTTTAATTTAAGAGTAGAGAAAGAGGTTTGACTGTCTTGCAATAGTAGCATGTCCTTCATTTTTATTTTTCAAAGAACAACAGAACAAAAAGGACATATCAATGCTGTTTCCAGTGCAACGCTTGGACTACGGGGCCAAGGTATTAAGAAATAGTATTTATAGGGACATCATATTCCTTGTTTAGTCAGGAAAATCTGACGACGAATCCTATTTCGAAACTTCAACTTGTTCACCACTGCCGGAAGCTTCAAACACTGGATAATAAAGGGTCCGTCATCTAATGTTTTTTTTTTCAATCAGTGCTTATTTTGTGAATGGTAACACTTAGCTCATGTCTGATTTGACAGATAATTATTTTTATCCTTCCGCTGTACGAATAAGGTTGTGTATACGCTGGAACAACGCTGGGAAATATTGCGACATTGCTGTGAAAATCATGATAATGTTGCAGAATGTGTGCATCATCTGTCATGAAAAAGTGCTTCTCAACTTTGCCGTTCGGAATCGGCGTTAAAATGTAGGTCCCCTAAATTCTTCACACTCACCTTGAGAATTGTTGATGAGAGTAAGCTACTTAGGCCTTGGCTCTTCAAGAGCTGTCGCGACACTCTATTTATTTATTTTATTTCAGAAGCGCCGTCAGCTCCGTACGTTCGTTATCCTGTGAAAGAAACTGGCATCTTCATCGATGAAACAAGGCGTGAAAAGCCAAAAACAGTGCGTACACCCGAGAATATTGCTGCTGTGGCAGAAAGTGTGCGTTAAGCGCCATTAACACCAAATCACCGTCATTCTCAAAAATTGAACATTTCGGAGGCATCATTGAGACGAATTTTGCATAAAGACCCTGTATGACACCATCGCCATACAAAGTCCTATTGGATCAGGAGTTGAAGCCAACTGACCATCCAATGCGTTTTCACTTTGCTAAGAGAGCCTGCGATCGACTTAGCAAAGATGCCGATTTTGCCAAAAAAATCATCTCTCCAGAAGAAGCTCACTTTGATGTTGGCGGGTATGAAAACAAGCAAAATTCTCGCATTTGGGACACAGAAAACACGCACGCATACTTCGAAAAGCCGATACACCCGATACTCGAGTCACTGTTTGGTGCGGATTTTGGTCCAGAGGCATAATTGGGCCATTTTTCTTCGAAAATGAACAAGGAGGGACCATTACAGTCAATAGCTCTTTTTGGTTTCAACACGACGATGCGCGGCGCTACGTGCCATACAGCCTAAGCTACACTCGATGTTTTGCGCCCTGTTTTTGAAGATCGCATTATCAGGTATCAGCCGCAGAGCTAATGTTGTTTGGCCACCTCGGAGCTGTGATTTGACACCGTTGGACTATTATTTTTGAGGTGCCTTTAAGGATAAGTCTTACGCCGACAAGCCAGAGACAATTGACGCTTTAAAGTACAATATTCGTGAAGCAATTGGTGAAATACAGCTGCACAATCGATAATGTGCTTAAAAAATGGACCGATCGTGTAGGCTACTGCCGAGGCAGCCATATGAATAAAATTACTTTCCATTATTAACCGGAAGAATTTTACTTTCAAATAAAAAAAGAAATTCGAGGAAATATTCAGCTTCAGCTTCAGCTTCAGTTTTTTTTTATGCAGCCCTATTAATAAAAATACCCTATCCACTGGATAACAAACGTTATAGCTAGCACACGGATAGTGAATTTATTCATTTGATAAAAAAGCTTATTAATGAACATAATTTTTTCCTCGTGTTAAATATTGATTGAATAGCTCCAAAATGTACTATAAAATCTAGTATTTTTTCGAGTATGAAGGTTTGTTGTCATTTAATTGATTGTTTTTTGATTATTTAAAAATGAAAATAAGGGAATACATGTGTACATACATATCGAAGGGTGAAGTTTTGTCGGCTTATATTTGTTCTGGATTGCATTCGCTTCCCGTTTTTGGTTTACAAACAAAACCGCAAATTATTTCAACGAGAAAAGACTACCAGAAAACAGTGGCGAAGAACGCGAAGAGTTCAAGATTCAGAAATTCGCCGAGAAGTACCAAATTGCCGATTCAATTGCTGGTAATTCCATCAAGTCAAATATGATGAGTATGTTCCACGCCTTCATGTGCAATTGGGTGGATAATGAATAAATACATTTTCTTTTAATAAAAATGCCAATGTTATGAAACATTTAATTTACTTGCCATTTATTTGTATTTGCAATTTACTGGATGTATGAAATAATCCTTAAAAGTTTTAAAGGATTGGTACGGCAACAACAAGTGCGATTCATTAAAAAAATAGAAAAAAATATTGCATGGCGGTAGATATTTAATCAGAAATGAGTTTTAATGCAACTGAGTCCTATTCGCTTTGGCTTAGGCCACGCATTACAGAACGCTTTCATCTTGAACAAAGAACAAAGTGCACTAAATTTGTGAACAAAATTTAAACCAAACTTTTTTTTCTTGTCCATTGCGATGGAATCTCAATTGCAATTTTACTTATCCTCGTAAGTAAATTAACTACCTTAATTTGCTGTCAAAAATTTTGAAATAAGAAGATATTCGGTCTTTATACGCAAAAACCGACTATATAAGTTATCCGTTTGTAAACAACAGTCACTTAAGGCTAACACACGTTTATTGATAGGTGTTAGGGTTATTTTGAGTTTATTAATAAGGCTGATAGTATTTTCAAAAAACAAAAGTTGTTTGGCGGACCCTTTATTTTTTCAGCTGATCTACAATAAATTAGCTGCGTTAAACTTAAAATGCACATGAATCGAGTACTAGACCTAGTATTCACATCTGACTCTATTAATACAGTAGTGTTAGAACCTTCCTCTAATATATCAAACATAGATACATTTCACCTTCCCCTTCACATTATTCTCGATTTGAGTGATCACTTAATTGTCAATAGTAATTCTCATGATTCCTCATATTCGTTTGATTATGGAAAAGCCAATTTTGCTTTCCGATCTTTTCAGTGATTTCGGTAGATATTGAACAATTATCGATACTATATTTACGATACGATTATTGAAAGGTTTTATAGTATACTAGCTGTACCCTGCCACGCTTCACAGTGGCACCTGTGATTGAATGGTTGAGAAATGAGAAACAAAACAAAGACTACATTTCATATAAATTTAATTTTGCAATATGTTTTGTTTTCTTGTCTGCGTAGATATAAAGACTATTAGTCGCATTTAAATCTAGGCCACACAAGTCTAAAGATTGACCTTGGGCTTTATTAATTGTGATTGCAAATGCTACAAATTGAAGACCTAACCTGCTATCTGTTTTCCGTTACCCCGGTAACCCGTTACTCGCTATCCTACCCTTCACGCTAACTGCTACCCCTATGCCCTCTACATACTCCTGTTTCCTGTCACTCCGCTACCCCGCTTCTCTACTACCCTGTTCATATGCCATTCACGACTTGGTCGATTTTTCACAACATACTTTAAAACCCATTCACGCCACTACCCAAAAATTCTGTCAAAATACGATGCAGAACACTCCACTGGTACAAAATAAGTGAGTCGAACTCAATACCACAGAAACAATCAAAAATACATGTACATCACATAATCCGGTAAAAATTTGAAATAAACTCCACAGTACGAACAATTGAAATTTTCATGACACACGATATGGAATGACATGAATCAAACCACATAAACGTTGTACAATGAAATTTCACATTTTCAGTATTTTCCAAACAAAAATAATCTAACATTTTCAGGGAATTTCACAAATTAACCAGTCTATTCCTTGCTGCAAGCAGTTCAACAAATCGAAAGCAACAAATCTTTAAAATCAGACCTAGAAGACTTTGTACTTCCTCGTTTGATAAAAATAAGACCTTAACTTTTGCACCCCGCTACCACACTACCCGCTAAACTCTATCCATGGCCCTACTACCCTCTACCTATTATCCGCTACCCGCTACCTACTTCCTGCCACTCGGTACCCCGTTACCCACTACCCGCTACTTCTACACGCTACCCGTCACCCCACTACCTGCTACCCACTACCCGTCACCCCACTACCTGCTACCCACTACCCGTCACCCCACTACCTGCTACCCTCTACCTCGCTACTCCACTACCAGCTTTTCTGGATATATCTCATAAACGGCTTGGTCGATTTTATACAAAATACTTAAAATTCATTTACGCCACTACTCAAACGTTCCCTCGAAATACGATGACAAACGCTCCACTGGTACAAAAGTAGTGAGTCGAACTCAGCAACAAATCTAAAAGAAGAAAAAAATCGACAACTAAAAATATCAAGTGTATATTTTTTTTTATTGTCGATGAAAAACAATATTTGACAAATAAAATTTTTATTCACTGACATTTTATTTTATTTTTTTTTTGACTGAAATCTGAAAAAAAAATATTTGACGAAATCGAATATTCGTAGCTATATTGATATATTTTGCTGAAGTGAGAAAAGCATTATTTTTTAACATTTGCACCGTTTGTGATTGAAAAGTTTACATTTTGTTTGTTAACAACCTTCTTCCCTTATTCCTCTTTAGTTTGAAATAAAAATTAAGAAAATCGGTCAAACGGTTGTTGAGTTTTTCGAGCGTACACAAACCAACATTACATTTTTATATATATAGATTATTGATATCCATAAATGAAACCGTCCCCAAAGAGAGATCAGATACAGTCCAACAGTTTATGTCACCCTTGAAATACAGCTTGGAAAAAGTACCTCAAATACATGACCTTAGAAGACCAAGAGGCTTACATTTCAAGTGAACCAGATGGCACTCCACTTATTGTTTAAAAAATACGCAAGTACGTTTTAGCTTTTCCTTTAAGAAATATATTTGAATTGTCCTTGAAAACAGGAAAATTTCTTCAATTTAGAAGAATGCATTTTTAACTTCAGTATTTAAGAAGGGAGATAAAACTAATATAACAAATTATAGACCTATATCCAAACTATCATGTATTCCAAAGCTGTTTGAACAAGTTGTGTGTGATTCGTTAGCATTTAGTTGCAAAAATATTATCTGTATAATCAACTGCGATTACAAATTTTCTTGTCTTTGTGAATAAAAGCTTAAACTCTTTGGAGTGCCGTCCAGAAGTAGATTGTGTTTATACCGAGTTTTCAAAAGCTTTCGATCAGTTAGTTTTAGTTTTAATTCTTTATTAGTTTAAAATAACTTTTTGAACAATTTATTTCAAATATAATATAAAAAGTTTTTAATATGCTGCGCAATTTTTTTTTGAAAAAATTAATATTAGTTTCCATTTTAATATTTACATCCAAATTATTAAACATTTGTGTTCCTTTGTACAAAATATTGTTTTGAGAACTAGTTCTCCTATACAGAGGCAGTCTAAAATCGCCTACATTTCTAAGGTTGTAATAGTTACCAACATACTGCAAGTTTCTTTGGAGATACATAGGATACAATCCATTTTTAAGTTTAAATATAAAAATCCTCCTCTCGACGGTTTCAAATGCTCGCTTCAAGTCAAGGAATAATGCCATCACAAAATTTCCCGAATCCATATCTCTTTTCCATTCATTTAAAATCCATGCTAAAGCGGTTTCAGTAGAGTGTCCTTTGCGAAATCCTGATTGTTCCTCGCAGACACTGATCTCTATTATAACTGGATAGTGGATAGGAGCAAAAAGTTTGACTCCCATAGAAGACTGTTATAATTGTAAAGGTACCATCCATGTATAACAGTTATACCAAAATATAGCACTTCCCCACTGAGAGCTGCAAAAAATAACATAAATACGGCTGTGCTGTGAAACTTCTTAAATAATAAATAATAAGTACCTTGCTGCTTTAATATTTTATTGATATTTATTTCCATTAGTAGTTGGCCCCATTTAGTTAAAAATAGCTATTTTTCAGTAAATTTATTTTAAATTATAAACTCAGGTCATTGATGAAACTAAGCAATCTCTTCATCACTTCACTCTGTTCACTGATCTCTATAATAGAGATCAATGACTCTGTCTCACTTTTTCGGTTTATATAGAAAGAGATGCACAAGTGTAAGAGTACCATGTCAAATTCAAAAGGAGCCAAGAAAAGTGTTATAATTTGTATGGAATCCACTATCCAGTGTATTATAGAGATCAGTGCTCGCAGAGGACTCCGTATTGAGTGAGGTAGTTTTCTATACTTCGTCCAAAACAAATCTGCAGTACAGGCCTTATGGGAGAGCTTTTTTACTGCAAAGGGTGCCTGTCCAGGAAAAAAATCTGAAATCCCCTTAAAAAAAATATACTACAACACTGTCTTAAACTGTACCATGAGAATGTGAACACGTAGAGAAAGATATATTTGGCTTTTTCACTCTGTCTCAGTAACTAGAGATAATATCTCTAGTCACTTGTCTCACTTCACTACTTCTCTAA
>CAKKXW010000003.1:52821531-52866148 GCA_920937365.1 Sphaerophoria rueppellii
AGAATATTCATCCAAATCCGAACACTTCAAGTTATTGTGAAAAACTTTATTGCAAACGCCATCACAACGAACACCAGACTCGCCGCGGATAGCCAACTTGCATTTTTCACACTGTGGCATTTTTAACTCCTTATTTTATGTTGGTATAATCAACCACCATTCAAAAAGAATTAAATAAATTCGATTTTACCACAAAATAACAATAATTTATTCAAAAAATTTAAATTTTATTAGCGCTGCACTTATTTATGTATTCTAACTTCACAATCCGGTTACCTAGATATAATGAAGATATTTAAAATTCAAAAATGTATCTTCAATAAATGATAGAATTCTTCTGCAGGACGACATAAACAGTTTCTCATTGTGGTGTGAAAAAAATGTTTAAATTTGAATCCTATAAAATATCATACTATGACTTTTTCAAAGAAGCGAATACCATCTTCTTAATACTATTCAATCATACAGAACCTTTTGACTCGTGATCTTGGAGTTTTATTTACATCTAGTTTAGTCAATATATCCAATTCAATATTGGGATTTATAAAACGTTGGTCAAAGGAATTCTGTGATCCAGATTTCACTAGTTGTTTTTTTCCTTCCCACCTTGAATACGCTTCCTAGGTTTGGAAAATTTTTTATAATATTCATATCGGGAGATTAGAATCCATTTAACGGAATTTTACTTGGTTTACTTTCAAAGGGATGCAATGGAACGATCCCTTTAACATTCCTCCTTACGAATATCGTTTGTCAACTCTTCAGATGGAATCATTGGCACAAAGAAGAACCAACAATGACATTGTATTTTCCATTAGATTTTAACGGGTGACGCTCCATAATTGCTAGGCCTTAATTCTTTTAATCAAAGAGGAGAAGGTTACAACTTTCGTGGTAGGGACATGATTAAATTAAGGAATGAGCCCTTGATACGAAGTTTGCTTGTTCACGAACACCTACCGCTTTTTGTAATCTTTCTTCTTTTCAAGGATTCCGTTTGGTGACGTTGTCTGTGAATTTTTTGAGGCCTTTTTCCACGAGTACATTTTAATGTTTTGGGTACCAAGCAAATTCAGCCAAAAACAAGGAAACACATTTGAGATTTCATATTTATCACACAATTTTCGTATACGATAAGTCATCTCGAGTGGGTCTGACCGCATTCGATAATTTTCGCATACGACACGTTTGACAGCGTTGGAAAAGCGTTCAAGAATACTATTTATGATCTCGCATATGATAATGTATGCGATATTTAAATTTTTTTGATTCAAGAATAGGGCCCCAGAGCAGAAAACCAACGTTGTTTTTTTTTTTTTTAACTTTAAAACATTATTCGAGTTTGAGTGAGTAGTTTTTGAAAAATTCATTGTCAAAGTCAATTTGTTTTTAATTTTTTGTTTGTTTCATTCACTTTTTCAAAATTTTTCAATTTTCTTTGTATGCAATGCTCTTGTTAATGTCTCTTGTTAATGTAGGTTTATATGCGTATTTCTCACGCGGATCCGAAAAGAAGAAAGAAGGGTACATGAAAATGACCCGTCCGGCTAGAAAACGCACGCGACCTAAGCCATATGCAGAAGCGATGGCAAAGTCCGGCCAACATCCGTCAATTCCATTCGAGGGAAGACAATCTGTTAAACTACGTGGATATCCGCGCTTAGCGCAAGCGCAACTGCCCAACCACAAGTAAGAGGGAAAACTGTGTATTTCTTATCAACTGAAGAAGGATGGAGACCCTAGACTCAAAGTCACAATATATCCTTGCTAACTGATGGAAATAAAAAGTGAAAAATCATTTTTAAGAGATTTTGCTTTCGTTTTTAAGACATGTTATGATGGGCACTTGGCCATATGAAATTTAGGTTAATGCGGGCATTGGTTATTTCTTCATGCCTTACTCTAATTGAACAATTAGTGTGGACCACTCATCATTCGCTCATTGCTTTGTGGGTCACTTAGTCACAAGGCTCGTTGGTCTGGAAATCCTGCTGCCACACACATCTATCAAGGGAAATCTGTTAAATCGCACTATTCAGACGGCAAATTCACCCACCAGTCTCAAACTTGAAATAAATTCTTCATCGAAATTGCCTGTCAACTTGTGCATTGTTACCCGTTCTTTTTGGCATGTGGCAACGCCTTGTTGAAGACACATGTCATGCGAATCAAACACTTCCATTTTGAGTAAAACAAAAGTTTGTTAAAATCTCTAAGAAACTCTCACTATTCACAGAAACTTTACGATTCACATCATCTTTCAAGTTCCAAACATTGACTTTTTCTGGATGTATTGGTAGCTGCTGCTATACACTCCGAATACACAGCTTGGTATCAATTCACTTAGATAAGAGCTTCGTCGCTGAACACGATTTTTTGATAAACAAAATTTCAAAAGACCGTACACCAAACATTCGGAGTGGTGGCATAATTTTTTGAAACTCTTCAAACCGAAATACTCCCGCAAAATGTTCCACGTTGTGAGGAAACGGAGGTCCAATTGCTGCGAACGGTGCCGAATTGAAAATTAAATGTCCAACAATGGAAGAAGTTCGCGATGAACCCACTTATAAGAGCACGCATTTTGATAATAAAATTCATTCGTTTGTAGGACGATTCATGGTTAAAATACAGACTGAATTGAAGATATTTGACAGTGACACAAACAGGAAACGTGCGTGAGCTGTCAAAAAAGTGTTGCAAAAAAATCACCCCCTATATGCGGCTTTATTTAGACCCTTTAGACCCTTTACAGACTTATCAATTTTGAGAAACAAAACCTTAGTTATAGGATAAACATTGTCATGCATTTACTTTCCAGAAGAGGTAGACCTCAGGCCGTCCAGGGTCGTCCGAAGAAACACCAAAACTCGGAGAGAAAGTTCGGCGAATACAAATTGTATACAACTTCTAGCTGTACCCCATACAACGCCACCAACTAAAATAAGTTTGAAGAAGATATTTCACAATTCAAGAAGTGAAAGCGGAAATATCACGGCTGAAATCCGACAAAGTCACTGGAGTAGACGGTCTATTTGCCGAGCTGTTTAAAGCAATCAATAAATGTCAACAATCTGATTGGTCCTTATCAATATGTGGCTTCAGGCATCAAAAGTCATCCATCGACCAAATTTTCACATTGCGGCAGATCCTGGAAAAGACCTATGAACTTCAAATCGATACCAACCACCTTTACATCGATTTTAAGCCCGCATATGACAGCATCTACAGAAACGAACTGTATAAAGCTATGGCTAGTTTTGGCATCCCTGCCAAGCTTGTTCGCATGTGTAAAATGACGATGGAGAACTCATGCTGCGCGGAGGCTGGCAACGAGCTAACGGAATCTTATGATGTCAAAAAAGGATTCAGACAGATTCTTGAGAAATAGTGAAAAACTCCACCGTCAACACCAGAGGCACTATTTTCCAAAAACCTGTCCAACTTCTCGCGTACGCCATTGATGTTGATATAATGGGGAGAACACAGCGTGATGTCAATGGCACCTTTGTGAGCGTTAAATGACGGAAAGTATGTTATATACTGGGGTGTTTTCGAGGAGAGACCCCCAACACCGAACGCGACTGCTCGGAGAGAACGTCACAATAGACGCATACAACTTCGAGATAGTAGAGATTTGTCTACCTAGGCTCCGCTATAAACACGGGCATTAACACCAGCACCGAGGTCAGACGATAAATAACCCTTCTTTCTTTTGGCTTAGAAAGAATTGAGTGGAAAAGCCCTCTTTCTATCAACTAAGGTAAAACTGTATAACACCCTCATCAACCTAGTCCTGCTGTATGGTGCAGAAGCGTGACCCTTGACAAAATCGGATGAATGTGTCTTAGGCTCTTTCGAGAGGAAAGTTCTTCGGGTCATCTTTGGCCCCGTGTGCATTGATGGAGAATGGCGAAGAATATACAACAGCGAACTTTACGGGTTGTACAACGACATGAACCTAGCCAGAAGGATCAAGGTCCAGAGATTCAGATGTCTCGAGCGGATGAACACCAATGATCCGGCCCGGAAAGCCTTCAACACTTTTACTGAGGGACCTGCGAAACTGGAGTGCGAAACTGGAGACAGCTTGCTAGGATCCGAGCTAGATAGCGGAAACTGTTGATTGAGGCTACTGCGTACCCAATAATGTTTCTATGCATTGCGTGCTTGCAGTAATCGCTCTGTGTTGTTTTGTTGTGTGTTGGTTTCGGTTTTCCCATTTCTCGTTTTTGTTTTCCTATGTTCGGTGTTTTCTGGGTAGATAAGTAGATGGCGACCGACGGACGGCGGCTGAGAAAATGTGTTACCTGCTTCATTACAGCATATTGATCTTTTTTAAAACTTAGGCTGTGTGCGAATTGGATGAATTGTGTTTAAAAATGGATGAATTTTTAACCACTCCTGTCATATTTTAACCTGCTCCGCAGCTAGTCTAATTTTTAACACATTTTATTCAATGCGAGGTGACAAAATTTAACCAAACGTCAAGTTTTAACCAAATTTTTAACCCAACTCGCCTTAAAAAAAACAATTAGAACTAGATGTTAGTTACTTAGTTTTGGTATTGGTGGTAAGATAAGGTTAGGTAACTATAACGCGCTGGTGTTTGACCTTTTACCGCCACACTTTGATCAATGTAGGCCTCTTTTTTTCTAGTAGGGAATTAAAATTAAACACACACAGTTTATTATTTTTACATATTTTTTTTAATTTATTGATCTTATTAAGTCTTTAAATTACTAGTTTACCTATACTTTTGTTTTATTATTTTATTTACAAGAAAACGTATTTACTATAATATTCGATATAAAAAAGGCCATTTATCATCTTATAAACTTTTTCATGTTTTACACATACCTAAATTACATATTTTATATATTTCGAGATATACATTTTTCTTTTTAAATCATATTTTTAAAACTCTTACATAGCAAATTCTTAGTTTAAGAAATAAAACAAAAAATATTAGAAATAAAAAATATCTCATCTTCGATCAGTTCGTTTTTAACAATATTAAGTCAATGACAACCAAAAAGTATAATAATTAGACGAAATGCAAAATTCACTAAAAAGTAGAATTTAAATTCTTGAAAATGAGATTTTTCAAGTTTTTATTTTTAAAATATCTTTTCGTTTGTATAAATATATTTTCTTATTTTACTTGATGCGTGATGAATTTATCGTAGATTTAATTTTTAACTTAAGCTTAAATAAAAAAAAAGAAATAGGAAATATATTTTTTTTTATAAAAAAAAACTTCTTAAATCATTTGAGCGTCAGTCCTTAAAAATAATATTTGATTCATTCCGTTATTTTTCGACATTCATTTAATGACCCTGTACAGAAGCAACCTCAGGACTTCCGCCACGTCCTTAACATCAATTTACGAACGCGTCAATGTGGTAGGTATAGAATTGTTTTTTTTTGTTAAGTTTAGTTTTTTGCTTTGTTTTTTTAAATTTTCGTTTTGTAAATAATGCACATCAAGGATAAAGATAGTTTGTGTCCATATTTTTTTTTTCTTGTTGTTCTTGTTTGTGAGTCTCTCTCTTGGTACAAATAATTTCTCTTTGTTCAAACAACTAATCTAGACGGAAATAGGTTCCGAAGTCAAGTCTTTCCTATACATCACTCTGCTTGGCATTTGTGTTGATAATATAGGCGCCATTAATGTGGCCATTATGACCGTTGGAGAGTTTGCCATTCAAATAGTAGGGCTGTACTCCGTTTCCATTCGAGATTGGGGTCGAACCATTGAGTTTCACCACCAACGGATTCTTTCCAGCTTGTTCGGCAGGTGGGGTAGTTAAAGGTGGCGTTACTGGTGAAGGTTTGATCAGTTCCAATTTATCATCTGTGGAACTTCGGAGAGATGACTTGACCAAGCCAGCAACATGATTCGATGGATGAGGCATAGCATAGCGAAGTTTGTCCCAGAACCATGGATCACCCCATTTCACGTAGGTGTTCATCTTCAGATAGGCCTTCAATTCGGGATCCAAATCTTCAACGTTGCCAATGTCTCCATAGATAATCACAATCACCCTAGCTCGGCCCTCGGTTAAGGCAGCCGTATGAGCCGCTCTGAATTCCATTCGACCCCAAACAGATTCAATGAAATTTGGCGACAAAACCACAATAGTTCTTCGAGACTCGTCCACCGAACGCACAATCTGTGTGGGAATAAACTCTCCGACAACCCAATCGCGAAGATGAAGACACAATTTGAATGGGGTCGGACCGTTCTCGAGTTCTGGCACCAAGTAATCTTCGACAAGATCCTGATCTTGATGGGAATATGAAAGGAAGGCATCGTACTTCTTGTCCTTGTCCAGTTCCTCTTCTGTGACAAACCATAGGCACATATTGTGGGCATACAGCCAAACCTTGATTTCCACCTGGTATTTGTAGTACAGTGCTGCTAGAATGCCCACAGTCAATCCAACTATCGCAATAAACAAACTTAATGCAATCAGCAGGTTCGCTTCGAACGGACAGATGGCGCTAATCGATAGCGACTGGAATTTCTCCCCGCTTGTGCACATCATTTTTTTGAGATCAGGTATTTTCTTGAAATTCAACTGAACATATTCCAGAAGTCCCGCAGATTCGCAATCACATTTCCAGGGGTTGAAACTAAGCGACAATGACTCGATGCTATTGCTTTTGTTGAAATAATCCAGGGCACTGGCGTTGATAGTGTCAAGTCTATTGTGAGACAAATCTAAGGTCTTTAGATCTTTTGGCAGGTTCTGAGCATAAAGTTCGGAGATGTTGTTATGAGCTGCATGAAGGGCAATTACCTCATTGTAACCCGGTGATGTACGATTGGGGAGTTTCGTCAGTTTGTTGTGCTCCACATAGAGCTCTGTACCATTCGAGGAGGCTATATTCAATGTTGGCAGGGCCGGGATCGTGGTCAATCCAGCATTGGAACAGTTGAGGATCAGAACGCGATCATAGGTTCGCACCATGCAGGTACATCCTAGCGGACAAGCCTTCCGTTCGTATTCGAGAGGACACAGGAGCTCCATTGGCGATAGACTTTGCACCAAACGTCCTTTGAGCTCCTCCGGTCCACTACATTCGAGATGTTCGACCGCAATTTTCAATGATTCCTTTAATTGTTTTCCTTTGCTGCCAATTAGGTACTCAACGAAAAACAACAAGTCACAATCACAGTAGAGTGGATTAAACCCAAGATCCACTTGAATCCTCTGTCTGGAAGCTTGGAGGTCCAATTCATCGATCGTCGAGAAGAAAATCCTGCTGATGTTGTTGTGGCTGAGGTTGAAGGACAATTGGGAACTTAGATACTGAAGATCATTGTCGCTTATCATGTTGATCTTATTGTAGCTGAGATCCAGGAAGGTGAGTTCTAGTTGTGTCATTCGCCAATCGGGGAAAATAATTCGAATTGAATTGTTTCGCAGGTTCAGGGATTGCAGTTTCGGCAGATTCTCGAAGGGAGAATTGATCGATATTTGATCGTCCTGCTCCAGGATTCCAGAGAATGACTCACGCAGCTCGATTTGATTGTTCTCCATGTTGATGAAGGTCAGTTTGGGGGTTTTGCTGAAGGCATCGGGGCTTATGGTGACCAGATTGTTGTTGTCCATATGAAGGACGACGAGATTCTGCAATGAGCTAAAGATTTCACTGGAAATAGAAAAAAAAGAAAAATCGGTTTTGATACTATTGACAAAGGAACACGCTTGAAACCTACTTCGAGACATTGGTAAGTTGGTTGTGGGAGAGCCGCAGGACAATCAAATTCCTGGTGTTCTGGAATATGTCATCTGGCAACGCTGTCAGCTTGTTTTCCGACAGATCCAAGTCAATCAGCTCGATTTGGTCGTTGAACAGGATGTAGGGCAATTCGGTAAGATTATTCTCGGTGATAGTAATGTTCCTGATGGACGTCGAATTGGCGAAAATATATGGTGGAATGGTCTCCAAGCCACAACTGAATCGCACCTCACGGAGATTTGGCAAATTCGAGAGCAAGTCCTTTGGCAGATGCTTCAAGGGAACACGATTATTATTTAGACGGAACATTGAGAGATTCATATTCTCGGCGAAAAGACGTTCCGGCAGAGATTCAAAATAGTTGGCATTGAGATTGATGTTTGTGAGATTCTTGAGATTGGCAAAGACATCCGGACGGAAGGTGGCAATATTGTTCGCACTCAGATCGAGATCGGTGACCGAGGATACACCTTCGAAGGATTCCTTTCTGAGATTCGTGAGATTATTACTCCAGAGATTCAAGTGCGTGAGTTTCATTTGATTGCGGAATATGCCTGATGGCAGGTCCTGCAGATTATTGTGTCCAAGTTCGAGGAAATTGAGATTCTCCATTGCAGCGAAGATATTTTGAGGCAATTCAACTTTATTCGAGTGCAAGTCCAGCCATGTGAGATTCTTGAGATCAGCAAAAACATCATCGGGCATTGCTGAGAGACCGTTTGAGCTCAATCGCAGCCGACGCAGATCATGAAGTCCTTTGAAGTGCAACCGTGACAGGGTGCCACCCAATTCGCCGCTTTCGAAGAACAATGCATTTACTTGTGTAATTCCTAGACGCTGAATAATACTCTGTATCGGCTGCAATGGTGGCAGTGGACATTGTCTAATCTGAACAGTCGGATTGCTTCCAATGTCCATTTTTGGCAGGAGGCTGTATTCGGAGGGATCGATGTGATGGCACTCGATTTGAACGTAGTTCTTTTGTCGAATGCGAACCATTATTTTCGGATCGATTCCTTGGCCGGGACATGCGATTTCGAAATCGACTAGCGCCGGTGAGCAGTGACATTGCGAGGTGGTGGACATTTCTTGGCATTCTTCCCGAAGTTTCATCGTGAAGGCGTTTATGTGAGCTAGGTTGGTTGTTGTCAGTTGGACAATTGATAGGAGGAGCATTGTGATTGCCAGCAGAATGCTGCTGGTGCAGCGGTGTCGAGACATTTTTGATGATGTTTTCTATTTCGATTGTGGGTTTGTTTTTAGATTAAAAATTCACGGTCTGAAAAAAAAGAAAAGAAAAACAAATTAAAGTATTTGTTGAGTGAGAGAGGGCTTAAGTCAGTTAAAATTTAGGATAAGCGTGAAAAGGGATGTCATTGTGTTACGGCGCTGCCCCTCTACACAAGTCGACATAACCGCTTGCCATAACAATTAAACTATTAGAGCGTAAAAGACCGACCAAACTACAAATTGCAACTTTTTTGATTAAATTTTATCTGCAACAATTCAAACTGGTTAACCTTAAAGGCTTAACCTTTTGTTAAAGGATAATAATAGAAAATAACCAAGTCTATCCACACAGCATTTTATTTCAAAATCGTTGTCCTCGTATATCCACGCGGTCCTTTGTTTTGTTACTATGGCATTGATTCTGCGGTCGGTAGGACATGGTTAAACATTTCTTTCCAACAATTTGCCATTTTTGGTTCGTTTGTGGGAGGCAAACGAGGCCACACTGCCACACTGAAACTATGCCACAGGACAACAATAACATGCCGTGTGTTGTCGTTTCGGTGTGACGCGAGGGAAGTGTCGGTCATTGGTCAATGTATGTTGGCGCACACAAATATATGTACACAAACAGAGTTGACCACATACCGTTGATTACTTAATTCCCACAAATATCTTTTGTTATCTACATACCAATACAAACCGTTATAGAATGCCTCATGAACAAAAAAGAAAATATTTATTTCGGTCGAATTGGCAGTTATGACAAATGCAAAAGGAATATGAATAAGTGGAGAGTATGTTAAATTGACAATAATTGAAATTCAATTGTGTTTGTTAAGTCAATATCGAAGTTGTTAATCGATATGGCTGCAACTTTTATAGGCAATTGTTGTGTGTTAGGAGTAAAACAATCAGGACATTATAAATAACTTAACTAGCTAGCAGGGGGGTAATTGAGCTTGTTAGCATTTTATTGGAAAGTTGCTCAATTTGAAGGTGTGAAAATTAAGCATACAAAAATTCCAAATAAAGAGAATTTGAACTGTCTATCCATATAATAAAAGGACAGTTGACTTTTTCGTTAACAAATTATCTTTTCTCGCAGAACTTAATACTTTTCTACCACAAGATCTGTGAATCGACGTTCCCTTCAAAGTGGGGTCCTATCGTCTCTTCTATGAACATGGAAGTTAATAATCTCTTGACATCATTGGAAGCAGAGGGCGCAAGGTGATTGTCTCTGCCGATGATGTTGCAATATCTGTATCTGAGAAAGACCCACTATGCCTTTCGGAACTCCTACGATATGCCTTAAACAGGCATTTCTCCACTAAATTGGAGAAATTACTGTGGCTTTGACGTCAATCCGCATAATACGGTAATACGGAACTAGTACCCTTGACGCAAAGTTACCAGATTTCTCAAATTAGCCCACCCACAATTAAGGAAACACCCCTTAGACCGAGCCAAAAATGTAGGTCTTTTTTTTAGACAAATTGGCCTTCTAGCCAATACTGATGAACGAGCAAAGAATTAAAGTACAGCGGTCAGCAGGAATTTGTATCACGGGAGCACTTCGCTCAACAATACAACCTTACTGCTCACTACGTTTACTCCTAAATGGTGGCAGCGAATTCATGCGTGTGGCTTACAGTCACCTCTGAATGGATCAGTAACAAAACTGTCCATACTTTCCTCTTAAACATTTTTGGACCGATCCCAGATCGCTAAGAATTTATCACCCCAAAAAGAATATCGACCACAAATTTACATCCCTCCAAGATCTTTTTGGGAAGAAGCTGGAGCCCTGGAAGAAAACTCGGTGCACTTCTAGCGAGGGTATCTACTCCGAACTACTGTATCTCAGTCTATCGTATAGACTTCCCAATCAATGTAGTGTATTCCATTATATCTTGCAAGGGTACACGGTGCACATGTATGCATTTTCTCGGATAGCTTTCATTTCAAACAAATGCGACTGAATGTTCATAAGTGAAATTGACATACGAGAGGAAACATTTTAAAACTCAATCCCTCCCAAAAAAATTAAATTCAAAATGCACTTTTCATTAAGCCTTCCATGAATGTCAGTTTCAATTTAATCAACTTTGAATTTAATAAGCAAATATTGTTGTTCCAGAATGATTTTTCCTTGCCAATTATACGATGACTCAGACTAACCCCAAGGATAATAATAAATTAACGGTTTGTTTGAAGGTTTTTCCAACTAAACGGTAATGAAAATGAATACCTTTGACATTTTGCTTCTCTTAGAGAGCTTAAATGGGTAAAAATAATAATGAGAGTCGTTTCAAATGAAAGATAAAGGAGTTTTTTTTACAATATTCTGAAGGACGACGAGGTTGTTAACAGAACAGTTTTACATTCACCTCATATGGGTGTCGGGCCATAGAAACTGCATACGGATTTTGGAAGAAGAGAAGCACCGTCAGCTCTGTGTGTTCGTTATCTTGTGAAAAAAAATGAAAAAATCTGGCATCCTCAGCGATAAACCAAATCGTGAAAAGCCAAAAACAGTGCGTACACTCGAGAATATTGCTGCTGTGCAGAAAGTGTGCGTGAAGCGCCATCAACATCAATTCACCGTCGCGTCGTTCTCAACAATTGAATATTTCGGAGACATCATGGGGACGAATTTTGCATAAAGACCTTGGTAAGACGCCATACAAAGTCCAATTGGTTCAGGAGTTGAAGCCAACTGACCATACCATGCGTTTTTGCTTCGCTAAGTGGGCCTGCTATCGACTTAGAGAAAATGCCGATTTTGACAAAAAATCATCTTTTTAGATGAAGCTCATTTAGATCTTGGTGGGTATGTAAACAAGCAGAATTTTAGCATTTGGGGCACAGAAAACCCGCACGCATACATTGAAAAGCCGATACATTGACATTGACATTGACTTCACAGTGCTTCGCACATAAATGTAACGAACCACAGAAACATAGCAGCACTGGTGACTGAGACCATCGGCTGGGACAGACCAAGACATTAATACAACAGAGCGAGACAGATAGATACATAGAAGGGAAGAACACATAACATAAACCTACGTGGCACAGAGGAGGAGACACAGATTTTAATTGTCTCATATCATCGCACAGGTGGCCTCAGTTAATTTTTACGATTTTTGTAGAAAAAGAATGCTGCCGAAGCTGGGGCTTGAACCCGTAGCATTCGGCTTAGCAATCAACAATCTATCCTCTGAACCAATGCCACCTGCGAAAAGCCGATACACCTGATACACGAGCCAGTATTTGCTGCGGATTTTGGTCCAGAGGTGTAATTGGGCCATTTTTCTCTGAAAATGAGCAAGGAGTGACCGTTACAGTCAATGGCGATCGTTATCGCGCCATGTTGAACGAATTTTTGTTCACAAAAATTGAAGAGGACGATATTTGCAACATGGGTTTTATCGTTCGTTCCTTTATTATATTCATAGAAATTCTTAATTATACTTTTATACACACTAATCACTTTTCGTGGGAATGGAAATTGAATGTTATTGATTCATGCAATTTTCGTTTCCATGAAATGGAATATTCAGAATCGGCTGGTTTTGGTGAATTGGAGCTCTGCGGTGTCATCGTTAACTTTTGGTTTGACGATGACCTCGCTTAACTCCATAACTTTCGCGAGCCATGCTTAATTCAATCAATTTGGGCCAGAAGTACCTTTGTCATCTGTTTGGAGTCAACGAAAGTGCACTCACACTTTCAGTTTAAACGGGGTCACACGGCTTCACACCATTCTCGGGCAAGACTTAGCTAAACAATTTAAGGACGTCATTAGGGAGGCTCAACTATAATACAATTTTTCTCCAGCGAATGCACACAAATCCTATGAGCAAAAACTAATGTCATTAAGCTGCTTTCGTTAAATTTTCGTTCAAATTTGTCTAGTGCGGTTTTATTCTCCCATTGCTTAGGTTAAATTGATAGCGCTAAAAAGAGAAGGTATATTATTTGTGCTAACTTAAGGAAATTTTCTTCTGGTTTTTCACTTTCACGTCCGGGTTCACTTAAGCCATTATAGTTGGGCCTTTACTGTTAAGTCGAAAACATAACAAAACCCTAGATTGGTGATAATAAACTTGTTATAGCTTGCATAACGTTGATAGTAAAGTGAACTTATTTCAGCATTTTTTGCTCGAACTTTTCCTTAAACATGTCCCGTTGAAAACTGTCGTCATTAGAAACAAGAACTGTCCTTGGTTTACAAATGAAGTGATCAATTCTATCAAAAAACGTCGAAAGCTTTTCGCTAAATGAAAACATAACTCTTCAACTTTGAACTGGGAAATTTTTTGTCGAGTTCGTAATTACTCTACATTTGTAACCCGCAGAGCTAAAAAGAGATTTTTTGAATCAAAACTTAGTCCTAACCAATCCTCTAAGAAGTTCTGGAGTAGCTTACGTGCGTTTGGAATTGGTAGAAAAGATATAGTTTGCGACTATCCTGACCCTAATGAGCTCAATAATAGTTTTGTAGCCAATAACTTGCAAGCATCTAATTTTATGCCTAACAACTTAGCTCTTTGTGAGGTTTCCAGTGAATTCGACTTTGAAGTAATTTCTGAAAATGAATTAGTCATGATAATTCTCTCTTTGAAATCCAATGCTATTGGTGAAGATGGAATTCCAATTCGCTTTGTCGAATTAATATTACCGCAAATCATACCGATTTTCACCCATATTATTAATTTTTGTATCACGACCTCTTCATATCCACAATGTTGGAAAAGTGCAAATGTCATCGCAGTACCTAAGAAAAACAATCCTTCAAGTAGTGCAGATTTCCGTCCCATAAGTATTTTGCCCTGCCTGTCGAAAGTCTTTGAAAAAGTTTTATCTCGCCAGATTACTGACCACGTACGCCTTCAAAACTTGTTATCTCCGTTGCAGTCAGGCTTTCGGGCTGAGCATAGCTGTTCTACGGCGATGGTAAAAGTACTTGACGATATCAGAATTCAGTTTGATCAAGGTATGTTAACGCTACTTTGTCTGCTTGACTTTACTAAGGCATTTGACCGAGTAAATCACAATATTCTCTGTAAAAAACTTAATTTGTATTTTGGTTTCAGTAGAAGGTCTGTCCGTTTAATTGGAGATTACTTGACACATCGTTTTCAAAGAGTTAAAGTTGGTAGCATTTGCTCTGACTCAATTGAATTGGTTGCTGGCGTTCCTCAGGGCTCAATTTTAGGTCCTATTTTGTTCTGTCTGTTTATCAATGACCTTCCTCTAGTTTGTAAAAATGTTATGTTGCATCTCTATGCAGATGATGTTCAAATGTATCTATCCCGACCATTTAACTTGTTGGAGGATTTAACTTGCCGAATGAATGAAGATTTGGAAGAGATTTTTAAATGGACTCTGTATAATGGCTTAACGCTTAACCCAGCAAAATCTCAAATAATTTCTATTTCCAAACCAAAATTTGATACTGCCAATCTTCCACCTGTGTTCGTATCCCGATTCCGTATTGAATTTAAAAATGTTGTTAATAGCCTTGGTTTTAAAATAAATAGTACCCTTTCAGCCAACGATCATATTAATACTTCTATAGGTCGCATCTACGGTGGTCTCCGAAAATTGAATATGTTTTCCTACCTAACTCCTACTGAAACCAAGTTGAAAATCAGTAAATCGTTGCTTTTGCCTATTATAGAGTATAGTTCAGTAGTCTACGCTAAGCTTGATTCTCGTTCACTTCGTAAACTGCTTGTTGCTTTCAATAGTATAATTCGGTATATTTTTAATCTGAGTAGGTTTGACCATGTCTCTCAATACCATCAATTAGTCCTTGGATGTACTTTTGAACAGTTCGTCGATAAGAGATGTTGTATGTTCTTGCATAAGATAATTCAAAGAAAAACTCCGCTATATTTATTTGAAAAGCTACAGTTCTCGCAATCTTCCCGAACTCTGAATCTTATTACACCTTTTTGTACGTATTTGAATTCGTCTAGACTATTTTATGAATATACAATCAAACTTTGGAATTCTTTGCCTGTAGGTTTAAAACAAAAAGTAGGAATCTTACAATTTAAAAAAGCACTATTTGAATATATTAATTCATCTAACATGCAAACAGTAAATTGAAAATAAAAATAATTAATTTCAGTTTAATAAAATAATTGTTCTTGTCTCTTTTTTTATATTGTACATATTATACCATTTCTTCTGTTTTTATTTTTTTACTTTTTCTTGTATTTAAATATTGAATGTTTGTATATCATTTTAATTTATTAATTCAAAGCATATATTAATTTTGTCTTGTATCAAAGGTACTATAAAAGACTCAGTCTTATTTGTACACCATTTGAAATAAATTGAAATTGAAATATCCACTTTCTTGCAAGCAGGGATCCATCCACTTTCTGGTAGATATGCGACTATCACCTCACCACAGAAACTAAGGTTGACCTAACATTAAAACAATTAATACTTCATTTTTTTCAATTAATCATGTCTAATTTGTTATTATTTTTTTTTCTAATCATTTACAACTAGCCTTTGTTGTACAGCTTATTAGCGTTCCTACCGTTCCATTCATTTCAAACAAATTCGACTGAATGTTCATAAGTGAAATTGACATACGAGAAAACATTTTATAACTCAATCCCTCCCAAAAAAATTAAATTCAAAATGCACTTTTCATTAAGCCCTCCATGAATGCCAATTTCAGTTTAATCAACTTTGAATTAAATAAGCAAATATTGTTGTTCTAGAATGATTTTTCCTTGCAATGATACGAAGACTCAGAGAAAACCCCAGGATAATAATAAATTAACGGTTTGTTTGAAGGTTTTTCCAATGAAACGGTAATGAAAACGAAAACCTTTGCCATTTTGCTTCTCTTAGAGAGCTTAAATGGGTAAAAATTATAATGAGAGTCGTTTCAAATGAAAGCTTAAGGAGTTTTTTTTTTGCAACGTTCTGAAGGACGACAAGTCGTGAGTATATTTTAATTGTGAATCTGTGGGTGGTTTATGTATTTCTTGAGAATTATTAACTCTTTTAGAAATTTAATATTAAAAACGTTAAAGGGGTGCTTTATCTGCGAGAATCGAGAAGAAGAAGACGACGTCTTTGAGTTTGAATTGTGACTGGCATAAGAGATAAACAACAACGATTTATTCTATGGAAACAATGAGTGCTGATTGCGGATGCTTACGGGAGGGGAGTTTTATATTTTCTGTCAAGATAAAAAAAAAAATATAAAAATATCCTTGTGATGTAAGAATTCAAGAAAATTTCGCTTGATTTAACTATGTTCAACGTTCCTTAGAAGTATTTACGCTTTATTTCTTTTCAAATCCTCAAGGGCGATCCAACCAAAACGCACGTTTATAAAACAAAAAAGTGATAGAAGGATCTGTGTGAAAATTAAAACAAAATATCGTCCCAATACCTACTTGCAATGGATATTGCCGCCAAATATTCTTTCTGAAGGTCCATATTTTCAATGACTCTGACAATAATATCCAGAAAAGACTCATCTTCTAGACATCACAGATTATAAATTGAACAGACATCGAAAGAAATTCATTTCAACGAAGTGTTTTCGTTTAAGTTTACAAAATAACAAATTACTTAATTCAGTTATATAACTCTTATTACATAAATCACTTTCAATGATTATCACGGGCGTGGCGGCGACGGCAAGTTTAATTTACCAAGAAGAGCACACCACAATGATCAATCTCATTGTTTTGAATTGTTTTATATTATTTAACCAAACCAATTTCTATTCTCCATTAAGGGATTAGGTAACAGAAATAAACCCCCAGCAATTAAGGCCTCTTCAAAAAGATATTTTATCCATTAATTTCCGGAAGCTACAAAGTATAATCGACGCGCCTCTCATATTAATTATACATCTTTAACCAAGACTACTGCTGGCGCTGCGCTGTCGCCGCTAGCACGATACACGAACCAGAATCTTTTATCAGAACAATTCGAGAGCCTAAATAAACCATAACCAACTTTACTCCTACATCAAGGCAAAGGGATCATTTTCCCGGAAAAAGAAAGTTTATTTCCTTATTCAATGAATATGGTTTCGAGCTAAAAAGGCCTTTTAATAGGCACAACGATTTCAAAGGGGCTAAGGTACATATACAAACATATTCGTATAGGCAGAGTTTGGAAACAATTAACAACTCAGGGGTAGGTTTGGTGAAGATTGAATTCGGTACAAAATATGCACCATTACGACTGTAAATATAATGAACATGAGAAGGTGTGTTTTAAAGATAAAATCAAGCTCAAATTATATTCGAAGAGATTTTAGCAAAAATAGGACAAAAATATGTAATTGATTTGGAAGTGCATTAAGAGCATGGCGCTAAGCAAGAAGCTTCTTAGTGGTTTCAGATCAAGTTAATCGATAATATTGGTCAGGTACGTAGCCTACTCAATGTGGCTTCAGGCCAGGAAAGTCAACCATCAACCAAATTTTCACTTTGCGGCAGATCCTGGAAAAGCCCTATGAGCTTCAAATCGATACCAACCACCTTTTCCTCGATTTTGAGGCCGCGTATGACAGCATCCACAGAGACGAACTGTACAAAGCTATGTCTAGTTTTGGCATCCCTGCCAAGCTAGTTTGCTTGTGCAAAATGACGATGGAGAACTCACGCTGCTCCATCAAGGTTGGCAACGAGCTTACGGAATCTTTCGACGTCAAAAAAGGATTCAGACAAGGCGATACACTGTCATGCGATTTCTTTAACATCGTTCTTGAGAAGATAGTGCAGAACTCCAACGTCAACACCAGAGGCACTATTTTCCAAAAATCTGTTCAACTTCTCGCGTACGACGATGATGTTGATATAATGGGAAGAACACAGCGTGATGTCAATGGCGCCTTTGTGAGAATTGAGACAGAAGCGGCAAAAATGGGTTTAGCGGTAAATGAGGTAAAAACGAAGTGTATGCTGTCTTCGAGGAAGGACACCCAACACCGACGGCTCGGGCAGAAAGTCACAATAGACACATACAACTTCGAGGTAGTAGAGGAGTTTGTCTACCTAGGCTCCGCTATAAACACGGGCAATAACAACAGCGCCGAGATCAGACGAAGAATAACTCTTGCTAATCGCTGTTTCTTTGGGCTTAGAAAGCAATTGAGTGGAAAAGCCCTCTCTCGAGCAACTAAGGTATAACTGTACAACACACTCATCATCCCAGTTCTGCTGTATGGTGCAGAAGCATGGACCCTGACAAAATCGGATGAAAGTGCCTTAGGCTGTTTCGAGAGGATAGTTCTTTGGGTCATCTTTGGCCCCGTGTGCATTGAAGGGGAATGCGAATGGCGAAGAAGATACAACAGCGAACTTTACGGGTTGTACAACGACATGGACCTAGCCAGAAGGGTCAAGGTCCAGAGACTCAGATGGCTGGGTCATTTAGAGCGAATGGACACCAATGCTCCGGCCCGGAAAGCCTTCGACACTATTCCCGAGGGACGTAGGAGGAGAGGAAGACCGCGACCGTGGCGCAAGTTGAAGAGGACCTCAATCAACTTGGAGTGCAAAACTGGAGACGACTAGCTAAGGACCGAGCCAGCTGGCGGAGACTGTTGATTGAGGCCCAAGTCCACAACGGACTGTAGCACCACCTTAAGTAAGTAAGTACGTAGCCTAATTTAGGTGATTTAAAAATGTGCGAGACTTTAAAACAGCATACAAACAGGATATGACCGTAGAACTCTATGAAGTCATGGGAAAATTCAGTATCCAAAAATGTTTCAGGGCAAATAAAAGTATCTCAATTGCATTCAACATTCTCAATGTTCTTTGTTGCAGCTAACAGTATCACAGTAAATAATACCGAAGTGGGATCTACTTCACAATTACTTAATATATATACATATGTTTTCATCGTTGAAATATTTGTGAAATCAAGTTTTATAAATTTTGATTTGAATTAAAATTTCATTTAAATAACAACTTTTTTAATAAATTAAAGAGAGAAATAAATTAGAAAAACAAAGGCTAGGCACAAACATTCTCAAAGGATTACGACAAGGGGTTGAATAACCTCTCTCCTCTTTGAAAAAAGAATCCCTGACAATAGAACATCTGAAAGTGAGAATATTGCAAACAAATCCACCTAATTATTGAACCAGACGCAAAACATCTAGTTCTGTGAATAAATTATGAAAACTCCGTCAGCAGATCTCGTTGGCAGAACAAGAACAACTATGGAAGTAGAGGCCGATAACAAATCAGAAAAATAATTACCCCGACCGATCTTAAAATCACAAATCGTTACGATTACTCTGTAACTCCTGCTTCTTGCCACTACTCAATTACTCTTCGGAGCTTTGTCAAAGACAGTCTTTTCTTTTGCACTCGTTCAAGAGTTCAGGATTGATTGATATGTTGGTAATATTTCCACCGTTGTAATAGTTCTTTAATACTTTTTAATCGTATATTTAAATTCCCAATAAAAAAGAATCACTTCAACACTATTTAAGTGTAATTATTCGATTAAGTGTTAATAGGAAACACATATTTGCTTAAACAAACATAAATAAGCAAATAAACACAATCGAGTCTTTTAATATTAATTATGGACTCATAACGTTTCCATTCTTCACCTATACTCATCGATCGCCATGCCTGTATAACTTTTAACTGACGTCGAGTTCAAATAAATTAGCAAACAAACCGCACAAAAAAAATTATTTAAAATATTTTCACACTAAAAGTGTGGTCTTCTTTTCCAATTGATACAAATCAGAATTATTTATTTTGAACAAATTAAATGTGAAAACCACAAAATGAAAATTTAAAATATGAAATTAATTAACTATTTTTTGTTCATTTAAATTTTATGAGACGTAGATTTTAATTGAAATATTTTTGATGATACTGCATAGTTTTAAATGCTTGAAAATAAAAAAAAAAAACGCACGATTTAATGGAACATTAGAGAGACACGTTACGACAACATGGTCGTCCAAGTGACTGGCTCGGCTATTTTTAGGCTCATTTAAGGCCCGATGAAGTCATTTATGACAAAAAAAGCTAGTTCAGCCAATGTATCGTACTGAATTACTATCAAAATTTTAATCAGGAAACAGCTGGCACGGTTCATCATTTCAGAATGGAATCACTAAACAAAAAACACCAAAAAGTACGTATACGCCGTAGTCACATTCAGATTATTCCAAAAACCATCAATAAATTTGCTGCCTCTTTATTTTTGATCATATGGGAGGATTTGCATTATATTGGCATCGCAATAAACGCAAAAAGGTAAACGACACATCGGAAAAACTCCACACCATAGTCCCTGAGCAAACGTCCAACTGATTATTTTCGAACTTTTGATTAAAAAGCATAGCAAAAAAGAGACAGTAAACATTCCTTGGAACCGTTGAATGATCAACGCTTCTCATTATCATCTGTGAAGGATAAAATTCTAGAGCACAAAGCCTTCCATATTATAGTCAGCGATTATAGGTGCACATTGCAAAGCAGAGTTGGTTGGTTTCAGTTTCCTTCGAAATATATTAAAAAAACAATTTTTTTTGTTCTCAAAATTCTCCCGTATGAAAGGTGGGTTGGTTTTAACTGGAATCGTTAAAAAAAGGATACTCGGTGTTTATAATATAAGCTGTATGTGTATCCTGTTTTGAGTCATTTACCTCGTTCTCGTTAGCAATGCACGATGCAACACTATGCAAAAAATTGTGTATTCACCTGTTGTGTGGATTGCTCCTTCCGCACTTCCAAAAAACAGAAAAATTAAATTTTCCTGTTTTCGCCATTACCATACGTTCTCGCCCAAACCTTTGTGCACCATGCAGAAGCACACATGTCTTATTGTTTTGAAGGAAAATAGAGTAAGAGTTTTTATTGGCACGAAAAACTGACGTTTCCAACCTTAAACACGCTTCCCATCGTCACATTTTAATTGTTTTTCGACTTTAACGTCACACACACGCATGGATGATGAGAACTTCAAAAGAACTGCTTTTTACTTGCGACATATAGAATATATGGCAAGTATTGAATTCGTAAAAAAAAAAAATTTGAGATGAGGATGAGATATGACATTTCGATGATGGAGAAGTCGAAAAAAGTGGGTCCGGCGATTCCGTCTGTCTGTCTGTCGGAAAGTTTACAGGCATCTACAGGCTTAACTACTGGTCCGATTGACTTCAAATTTGAAAATTAGAGGTTTGAGCAAAAACTCATATCCCAATTTTTTTTAATTTTTGTTTTAAGATCAAAATTTAGGGTAGCCACCATACGATTTTTTTGGCCAAAAACCAAATTTTTTTTTTTCACAAAAACGGCCCGAACGATTTTTCTTAAACTTCCTCGAGTTTAATTTTTTTTTAAACATTTATGTGTTTTATGTAAAAAAAAATGTTTGTATTGCTCCAAAACGGTACCTCCCATAGAACCGTTTTTTTGTTATTAGATTTTCTCGAAAACTGAAATTCTGATCAGCGTAAGTTTTTTTTCTAAAGTACGTATATATTTGTTCAAATAATATTTTGTTTTTTAAAAAATATTTTTAACTTTTTTTTTCAAAATTCTGTATCTCAAAAACGGATCAATTTTAAAAACTCAAATTGGAGTATAATATGTATATTTACATGGTCTTGAAAACTGCATACCCAAATTAATTTTAAGATATTTTTGAAAAATTTTATATATAAAAAATTAATTTAACAAAAAACGGCTCCGACGATTTTCAAAAAAAAAAAAAATTCAGTAAATCAAGAATAAGGTTTGAATTTGATCCAAATTTTAATTTTTTTAATAAATTCTAATTATTTTTATATATATATATATTTTTTTTTTTGAGTTAAGTGTAAGCTGTAAGTAAGAGTGTAATCAGAATTGCTTAAAGTATCTCTCTTATTTTAACACTACCTTTTGCAATTTAAGTAATCATAAATATTTAGTTTTAGTATGCAGGAGCAAGTTCGTACGACCCAGTCGTGCACATTTTTTTATTTGCATGTGTTTTTGTTTAACTTTCGAGCAGTTGTGGGTGAATTCTGGACGGTATTTTAGTCATTTTTCAAAAACGTACGCTCGTAGGTGGTTTTAGTTTGTTAGAATTTGTAGTTAGTATTTTTTGTTTGATATAGTTTACTAACTATGTTGCATTTCGCGTCACTTATTTCAATTTTATTTTTTCCACAAACAATTTTATTTCAAGTTTTAGAATAAGACTACATATAGAATTGGGTGTATGTTCTTTTCACTGAAATGTGCTCTTGGATTTTAAGAGAACAGATGGGGGTAAGCGTTTTGTTTAAGTTTTGCAGCATGAGAAAAGTTTGAGGCATGGAATCAACTCTAGCTGATTCAAAATTTAGAGTGTAATAGAAGTGTGTAAGTTTTTAACCATTGGGTGAATTATTTTTCATCTAGCTGTTATTCATATGAAAACTTTAATTTTGTTCAAAATGTGTGCAATTCCATCTTGCTTTCGCCTTGTCTTTAATACTGTCAGACAAAGTGGATCAAAGAATAAACTGAGTCTATTCAAAATAAGACTGCTGTTCACGGTCAAGTATGTGAAATGAAAGGTCTGTTGCTTCTGGTTTTGTATATTTTCCAAGAGTGAAAATGATCGGTCGAAAAAGATATTGAATTGGATAAAAGTACCGGTCGGTTGGATGTATTTTTTGAAGAAATATATTCCCAAGACAAAATTAAATAGGTTCCTCTCTAGATAGTGCCTGACCTCAAAATTATGATATGCGAATGCAAAACCCTTATCCATTTCCTTAAATCAGAAAATCCGAAGCAGAATCTGATTTTCGATCACCAAAACACCTGCCCTTATACATTTTTCGTTTGGTGCTGCTCTTTCGTCGTTCTCGGAAGCTTCTAGAGGCTTCGAAGGGCGGTTGTTTATTCTGATGTTCGAAGGATGCGGTTTGGCCGGCTCTTCGTCTTATAGTTAAACTATAGACTTTGCCCTCCAGGTTCGGGGTCGTGCGTCGGGGTCACTGCCCGGCCACATAAAGAAACTATAGTTCCGAACCACCAACAAGCCTCAGATACGGACGGAATTAATGATGACGACCCACGCAAACGATTTAAGGACAAGGAAAATTTCGGTTTTGCACGTAGAATTTTAGGTCCTTTAATAGGCCACGTGCAGCCGAACAACAAGCGGAAACCCTTGAGTGCTATAAATCAGATATAACTGCCATCCAAGAAATGCAATGGGATGGTTCGGGCCTACGTAAAATGAACAACTGCGATATTTACTACGGCGACTGCTACCGGTAACAAAATCAGCGTCTATTTGGATGTGGATTTGTAGTTGGGACTCGACTCAGGAGGAAAGTCTCTGAGTTTCAACTCAGTGAATGAGCGCATCACTACAATCCGTATCAAGGCTAAATTCACCAACATCAGCCTCATCTACGCTCACGCCCCCACTGAGGAAAATGATGAAGACACCAAAGACAGGTTCTACGAGCTCTTCGACAACACCTATGAGTAATGCCCTAGCTCTGACATTAAAATCGTCCTTGGAGATTTTAATGCTAAGCTGGGTAGAGAAGAATCTTTGGTGGAATAATCGGACGACATAGCCTATACGACACCACCCACCTTCGAAAACGGATTTACGCTAATCGACTTCGTTGCGGGGCGCGACGTAATGGTAGCAAGTACGCGATTCCCACATCTCGATATCCACAAGGGAATATGGAAATCTCCTGACCGATCAACCGTCAACCAGATTGATCACATTGCGATCGACGCACGACATTTCTCTAGCATGCAAGATGTCCGCACATTCCGAGGTGCCAGCATCGACTCGGACCATAACCTTGTTGTAACCAAGGTTCGAATGCGGATATCCCGATCAAGGCCAACACGCGAAAATGCTAGGAGGAAATTCGACGTCAAACGGCTACAATCGCAAGAGATTGATCCTTTTCGTGCCGTGTCCGAAAATCTCCTCAGAAGTCCTTTGCTGCCAGCACAATATATAGAGAACTAGTGGCAACACTGCCAAGCAGCCATCAGAGATGCTGCCTCTGAAATACTAGGGTTTACACGACCACCACAACAAAACCCCTTGTTTGACGATGAATGCCGGCGAGCACATGCAGATAAACAAGAGGCATACAAAGCGGCGGTACAAGGAAGGACATGAGCAGCCCGTGAGCTCACGAGCAGAAAAGAAGAGAAGAGCATAAACTTGTCAGAAAGAAAAAAAAGGAGCATGAGAAGCGCGCTATCGAGCAGATAGAGGGATGTCACAACAAGAACGAGGTTCGAAAGTTCTACAAAAATGTGAAACAAACCTCCAGGGCTTATACACCCCGAACTGAAGCCTGTAGAGACCATCATGGGAACATCGTAGTAGAACCGCAGTCAGTGCTGAGGATATAGAAAGACCACTTTTCCAAGCTGTATAATAGCGATGACGACTAAAACTCCGTCAGCAATACAGAACCATTCAATTTGGGTGCAGAAGGCCAACAATTCCACCCACACGACATGGACGAAGTGAAGATATAGCGATATCTAAACCAAAGTCGAACAAAGCCGCTGGAGCAGACGGGCTAGCCGCCGAACTGTACAAAGCAGCCGGAGATGATTTGGTTAGGAGCATGCACCAGCTCATCTGCAAAATTTTGCCAGAGGAAAGCATGTTCGACGAATAGAACCTCAGCATCGTATGCCCGATTCTCAAAAAAAGAAATCCCCTGATCTGCACCAACTACAGAGGTATACATAAGTCTCCTTAACATCGCCTACAAGATCTTGTCTGCTGTGCTGTGTGAACGTTTGAAGCCCTTCGTCAACAACATGGTAGGTCCTTATCAGTGTGGCTTCAGACCCGGAAAGTCCACCATCGATCAAATATTCACCCTACGGCAGATCTTATGATCTTAAGTCGATACCTACCGCCTTTTCATCGATTTCAAGACCGCGTATGAGAGCTTCTATAAAAACAAACTATTTACAGCAATGTCTAATTTTTGGCATCCCAGAAAAACTCATCAGTCTGTGTAAGATGACAATGGAAAATTCACGCTGTTCCATCATGGTCGGAAAAAACCTTACGGACGCTTTTGATGTCATAAAAGGTTTTAGACAAGGCGACAAGAATAAGGAAGAAAAGCTCCAATGTCAACACCAGAGGCACAATCTTTCAAAAGTCCATCCAGCTACTAGGATACGCAGACGATATTGACATAAATGAAAGAACACAGCGTGATGTCAGTGGAGCATTTGTGAGCCTTGAGACGGAGGCCAGGAAGATTGGTCTAGCAGTTAAAGAGGGTAAAACCAAGTTCATGCTGTCGACAAGAAAGGACTACCAACATCGTCGGTCGTCTTGGAGCAAACGTCAACATTGACAGATTTAACTTCGAGGTAGTTAAGGACTTTGTCTACCTGGTATCCGCTATCAACTCAGACAACAACACCAGCGCTGAAATCAAACGAAGAATCACTCTTGCCAATCGCTGCTTCTTTGGACTTAGAAGGCAATTGAGTAGTAAAGTCCTCTCCCGAGCAACTAAAGTGACACTCTACAAAACCCTCATCATACCGGTCCTCATGTATGGGGCAAGACAAGAACTATGACAGCATCTGATGAAAACGCTTTGGGCTGCTTTTAGAGAAAATTCTTCGAGTGATTTTTGGTCCTGTCTGCATTAATGGAGAATGGATACGAAGATTAAACCAAGAACTGTACGAGCTGTAGAGCGACACTGACCTAGCCCTAAAAGTAAGGGTCCAACGGAATGGAAAATAATACTCCGGCTCGTAGAGTCTTCGAATCCAACCCGGAAGGACGTCGCTCCGGTGGAGGACACAGGTGGCAGAAGACCTGAACCAACTTGTTGTGCGAAATTGGAGACAGCAAGCCAGGGACCGAACTGGCTAGAGAAGTTTGTTGGGTGAGGCTCTGGTCCGACCTGGACTGTAGCGTCACCATAAGTGAGGAAGTAGGTAAGGTTGTTTATATTATGATTTTTTCTGGTTTTACCGCACCCAGAGAAATGTTGATGAAAGTAAGCAACTAAGGCCTTGGTTCTTAAGGAGCTGTAGCACCACTCTATTTATTTTATTTTTTTATGAAACTGGGCATAAGCGTCCGCTTCCCTTGCTGTCTTTAACTTTTCTGCCCCCCGTCACGGACGAAAAGACGGCATTTGTGGCGTATCGTGATTCGACCAATAAAATAATGGTCACCGTAAACGTTGCCACAACCGAGTAAACTCATTCGAAAATACAAAGGCCCCTTAGGACCCCAGCTATCCGAACGGTTGAATAAGAAAAAAAGGAATCATCAACTCACAAAAGAAAAAAATCAATTTAAAACATGATGAGCAACCAAAAATGTCTATTTTTATACTAATTTTGTTCCGTTGATTCAATAACTCTCAAAAGCACACAAACTGTCACAATGGCAACAAAATAAACTCCTCTCCTGAGTAACTTTAGTTATCGTTATCTACAATCTTCGCAAGTTAGAAGTCGATAGAAACTTTCGAAAATGAACTTCACAAGAATGAGAAATGAATCCTTTGAATATTTAACTCTAACAACTTCTATGTTTTTTTCAAAACTTTATTTCTCTGAAAATCTCCCTATCAACACCGAAAATGTATTTTACCAAACTAAGAAGCATACAACCGCGAAAAGAACCGAAATACATCACACCCACACTTAATACTATACGAAACACATCGATGGCCCCAAACAACCACCAAATCAGAGAACTAACACTCCAGATAGATTCTTAACCCGATGAACAGGAGGTTTTTCATTCAAATAACTCCGAAATGCGTTGAAAGGGTTTCTGTTGCAAACTTTTGCTGTTGCACAATAATAATGCTCTCAGCAAGCAAAAGTTAAGGGCTGAAATTTTCGGTAATGGGTGGCGATAGCTATGGCTATTTCCTTCCAAAGGGCAAACTACTCTGTGAGCTTATTTGTTGCAAGCTCTGGCTTGTTATTTTGTTTTGAGTTGGAGCAACCAAGAAACCACAATAACATGAGCACTTTGCATGGGGGCGTGGTAGCGCCACCTTCCTCGTTGCAACGGCTCTTATCAGCACCAGCAAAAGCGAGAAGTTTCGAAAAATTGAAACTATAACTACAACTTTCTAGCCTAACACTTCCCACACCTTCGCTTTTAAACAGGGCAATATTCGTACCCATTTCTCTGCAGGAGTCCGAGTCAGAATCGAGTCGAAGTCGGAGTCGGTTCCTTGGTTCCTACTACATTAAACTTTTGAAAACATTAATTACGACATTATGGAATTACACATTAGATTTTAAGTACGAAATGTAATTACAAAGTTCGTGCTGCGTTTGTATTATTTTTGTTTGAAAGACTTGCTTTTCTCTCTGTTGTTTTTTCCTTCATTTTCTTTGTTTTTACTTGGCGTTGGGCGCCAGCGGGCTTTTTGCGAATATCTCGCTTATTCTACTTGCTGTTGCTGTAGACTATTTTAAAAGTCAATAGCATCAACTACCAATAGCAGCCGCTTGGCAAAGAGAAGTTGGAAAGACAATGTCGCCGCGCCGGGCGGGTGGTGCGTGCGGCACGGTGTTATCTCATGCTTATGGTAGTGGCAGTCAGTTCGAGGTAATTATTGTGTGAAACAAAATTAATTTATTAAAGTAATTCCATTAAAATTGCGTTTTCGGAAAATAAATTTAACTGTCACAGACATTTTCATTTGTTCAACGGTTTCACGTTTTTCGTTCCTCTGTCTGCTTCGAGCTTTAAAAGCAAGACCGAAGGGCGACTATAGTTGACTGAATGAAACTTTTTGACGGTAAAAAATAAATAACTGAAAGTACACAAATTTCCTCACGGGCTTATGTGAGGTCTTGGAATGGAAGACCGATACTATGTGAACTTTTTTTTGTTTTTCGTGAGAATCAAATTGATGTTGAATGGGAGTGACAGTCATTTTTCTTATTTTTCTCTCTCTTTTTGGATTGACAATAGGAAATCGGTTGATATACGAGTTGGGGATGTGCAAATCGGAAGAAACACGATTGTTTGAATTTATTTTATTCTGCAGTTAAAGTTTTTATTTTCTCTTACAAAGTGCTTAAAAAAGTTGGTGTAGGCTGACAAAAGAAAAAGGTAACCGGTAACAGATGGAAATCTTGACGTGGTGCTCACATGCAAGTCACATTAAATCACGTAGTCAAGCTGTGCTCAAAAGTTTAGTGAAAGTAGTTGATGGTAAATACGATTACTTTTCCAAATGGTAATTGTGACTCAAGCAAACTAAATTTATTGCTTAATAAAGAAGTTTTTACCGGAAAAAAAGGATTATGTTTAGTCAACTTCTCTTTCTGCTGAATTAACTGTGATTTATTCTCTTTCGAGTGCGCTTGAGAAAAGAAACTGGTAGAGAACAAATGAAATTGGGTTTGAAATAGAAAAAGTAGTGCTAAAGAATCCTGTGATTACAAATTACTTAAATTTTCTGTCTCGAAAAAATTACTTCAAATATCGTCAAAAATCTTGTTTTCAGTATTTTGAGATTACCATGGGTATCTTAAAATTAGAGAAACACTGTGAATTGCGCGTTAACGATTCCGTGGGACACATTTTCTTACGTACTTTACAACAAAAATTTTCATCTTTCTATTTAAAAAACCATTTTCTATTGCGATCTCGAAGAGTTCAGTAAAAACCTGGGCCATCAGCTCTTCTGCTCTTCTACCATTTTGATTTTAGGAACGTAATTCCTTCCAACAGGTTTTTAGTTGAAAAAAACACCAACATGACATGAAAAGTCTACCCATTGCTCAACCTAAATATTTTCAAACACTTTTTCTTTTTAATTTTTGGGATAATAAATTTAGTTGTAAGTTTGATCACAGCCGAATCGATTCGATTATCTTATACCTGTACTTATTTTCCAGTTTCTTGATATCATTTCAATATTATATTTAACTAGCTGACCCTGCTGACTTCCTACTGCTTCAATCGATAAGGATAACCCTCTACCATACTACCCAACCCACTACCCTTTAAACGCTACCCCCTTGTATTACCCAGTACGTCTACCCATATCCGCTACCCCGTTACGACACTTCTCTGTTACCCGCTACCAATTATTTCTACACGCTTACCGTTAAACTTTTGGCCAGAAAACCATTACTTATAACCCGCAACCAATTTTTTTTGCATTTTAATTTTTCCATTTTTCTATTTTTACATTTTTCCATTTTTTTTATTTTTACTTTTTCTTGCTTACCATCACAAATTTTCCAGTTTCCCTTTGAAAACCAATGTGTTTTCCGAGTTCCTTTCGAAAACCTATTTTTAAATTTTCTAGTTTTGCATTTGAAAACCACTGCACCTAATATTGCATGCAATCTTCCATTTGAAAACCAATGAGTTTTCCAAGTTTTTCATGAAGAACATTCTATTTTTCCATTCGAAAACCTATTTTGAACCAAAAACTTCCAAGCAAAAACAATCTTATTTCCTACCTTTGTTTGGTATTTCCAGTTTTCTCACTCTCCCATGAGGTTTTTCCAAATCAACCATGAAAATTTCGCAAATATCGGTTGGACCATTTCGAGGTCTATACGAGACATACAAATAAACACACATCCATTTTTGTATAGATAGAGATAAGAGAGATAAGAGATATACAGGTGCGGTTTAATCATCTTAGGCTCCTAACAGGTAGAACCCTTCACCGACAGGTGCCCACGGCCCCCAGGCATAATAAGAAAAATTTCAGGTCAGTTTTCAGTGGTTATCAATGAACAAAATGATTAATCCAGGGAAAATCCAATATTTTTCTACTTTATTGGGGCCTCATAAAATTTCAATTACAGAACAAATATTAAAAGAAAGGTTAATGTTTCATAATAAATTAATAAAACTAAAAGCCGAGATAGGTAAAAATAAAAACAAAGATTTTCTTAGAAAAAAGTGGTCCTGGTTTTTTTTTATTTCTCAAAAACGGAAAGACACTTTTGCAACTGGTTTTCTGTTTTCGACTAAAAATTAACAATGGCATTGAATTTTTAAAGAAAAATTAGTACTTAATTACATAAAATTTTGAAAAAAACTTGGTTCAAAAATTATTTTTTTTGTTTTTTTTGTTTTTTTTTTTTTTTTGAAAATTTTGAGTTTGAGAGTTAATATTTTTTAAACTATTCGCTAAAACAATTTTATTTAAAAACAAAATGAAAGAAGATGTTCCTGGCTTTTCAAAAAGGTACAACACGGTGTTGTAAACGAAACCGTTGATTTTTAATGTTTTTTTTTTTATAAAATAAGTCAAATAAGCCCCTCCCGGCTAAACGGGGGGGAATAAACCCCCCCCTTCTATACGATTTTTTTCTTGTCTCAGCTCAACCTACACGCTCTAGCTTTTTGGCACAACGCTCGTGAATCACCCTGTATATAGAGACTAGCCAACCCCGTGAACTTCGTTTCGCCAGCTTTGAGATCAAATCAAATCTTAATAAAATTTGAAATTTGTTTACTAAGGAAACTTGACTGTACTAAGCTATGCCTACTGTCAAAATTTTATAAAAAGATGGTGGGTTCCGACTTGAAATTCGTTGCTCTTTTCCTCAGTGTAAATTTTTGGTCTATCGTTGTTCTGCCTGAACGGTTTAAGACGCTGGCTCGGTACGTTGGATAGGATTTTGTCTGCAACATTAAGCAGGGATATGCCTGGGTAGTTTTTGTATGACATAGGATCGCCTTTTTGTATAGCTGGGGCATATGGACTTTGTAGACTAGTCAGTGGGCATGCATTCTACCTCCCACACTCTGTTGATGACCTGGTGCATGCGGTTCATCAAAACACCTCCTCCATATTGAATGAGTTCCGCATGTATTCCATCTTATTAGTTTTTAGCTTTTGTATGGCTCTTTCTACCTATTCTGTGCTGGGGGCTAGAACTGGATCTTCATTGACTGGTCTTGCTTCTTATGCGCATTCAGCAGCTGTTGGAAGATCTGCTTGAAAACATCTTTAATTTAATGTGGTTCAGTGACTAGGTTTCTTTCACTGTTTCAAAAAGCCTGTGTCCTGCTCCGGGTTTTGAAATCAGAAGATAATTACTTCGACCTTAAAAAGAAACGTCGGGTGTTGTTCTTGGCTGGAAATTCTTCTAGATCTTTGAGCTGAGAAACTGCGAATGCTCCGGGGTGCTAAGGCGATAATCGAGCTCTAAACTTAGCTATTACCAGGTGGTCAAAGTCGACATTTGCTCCTCGGAAAATGCGCACGATCAGCAAATGGTCGATTTGATTGGAGGTTCGACCATCCGGAAACTTATTTATCACCGTTTTAAGAGCTGCAGTAAAGTCGATTAGTCGGAAGCAGTTATCTGTTGTAACTTCGTGGAGGCTGTGCTTTCCAACTAATCCGCCAAAGATGTCTTCCCTCCAGATTTTTTAATGGGGTAGCGGAACAGTGGGGTATCCAGGTAAGTAGTTGTAATATATATCGATTGAGGCAGAAGGCAGTCTACCTGGTCAGCAAGTAAGAGTAAACAACCACTTCTAGTAAGTTAAAGAAAGGGTATCTGCTTCTAGAAAGTGCTTCGTGTCGTGCTCCTGGCACGAAAAGGTATCGTAACGAATTTTCGGTTCAAGGAAATTATTGTATTTGTATAACTTTGCATACAACATACAAAACAATAAGAAACCGTGTCATACGTTTAATTCGTAAAGCCAAGCAACAGTTTTATGCTCCAAGGTTTGATCCTTCCTTAGCCAAAGACAAACTGTGGAATAATTTGAAAGAAATTGGCATTGGTAAGCAAGTAAATAACAAAACACTCAATATTGATTGTAATGAGCTTAATAAACGTTTTGTCAACTTAAACTCATGCTAGACTGAACACCAAACCTGCAACCTGGCAGAAAAGTTTAATAAAAGCTCATTTACTGGTTTTTGTCTCTCATGTATTACCGAGTGTGATGTTCTTGAAAGTATTTTAGCTATAAGGTCCAACTCTGTTGGAACTGATGGCATCCATCCAATTTTTTTAAAAACCATTCTTCCTTATATCTTAAAATACATAACATATACCTTCAATAATATTTTAATGAGTAGTACTTTTCCTTTAACGTGGAAACAGGCAAAGATAATACCTATTCACAAAAATCGTGATGCTGATGAGGATGACTTTCGTCCTATGGCCATTTTGCCTTTCCTTTCGAAAGCTTTGGAAAGAATAATAATTCTTCAAATCAGAACGTTTCTTACAAACAATAAATTAATTTACATCAATCAATCAGGTTATCGACAACAGCACAGCTGTAATACAGCCCTAATTGACGTTGTTGAAAACATTAGAAATAACTTAGATAATGATAAAGTCACAATATTAACCTTTCTTGACTTCTCAAAAGCTTTTGACACCGTTAATCATTCCGTTCGCTGTAAAAAACTTAAAACTCAATTTAATTTTTCGTATTCATCAGGCAAGCTTATTCTATCCTATTTAACCGACAGAATGCAAGCAGTTTTTGCAAACAGTGTTGTATCAACTTTTCTCCTTTTAAATAAAGGTGTCCCTCAAGGCTCTATATAAGGACCTTTGTTGTTCTCGATGTACATCAATAATCTCCCATCTTGCCCGCTAAACTCTTCGGTGCACATGTACGCCGATGATGTTCAATTATACAATAGTTTTCATCTAGGTATGCTCGAGAATGGTACATATGAAGTCAATGAATAATTCTGTCCTATGGTCCCATAAGAACAGCCTCAGCTTAAATCCAAGTAAAACTAAATGTCTTGTCATATCTAGAACTAATGCTGACACATCATACTTTCCGGAGATTTATCTGAATAACTGTATTATTCAGTCTTTTGATTCTGCAAAAAATCTAGGGCTTACATTTAATAAGACTCTAAGTTGGAATACCCATATTAATTTACCATTAGGTATAATATATGGAAGTCTTCGATTGCTCTGGGCATCTCATTATATAACACCTCTGAAATATCGGTTAATATTAGCCAAGACTTTGATTATGCCGCTAATGTTGTTCTGCTGCGAAGTCTTTAGTAACTGTGACTTCGAACACAAACGTAAACTTAATGTTGCATTTGACTGTTTTGCGCGCTATGTTTATGGTCTCAAGAGATATGATCACATTTCAAGTCTATCTATGGCATTTCGTTGGATAATCTGTTTTAACTCCGAACTTTAACACTGCTTCACAATGTCTTGCAGTCTCATCAACCAGAATACTTATACAACAAAATAAATTTTACACGTTCTGAAAGGTCATGTGAACTTATGCCAGTGCGCTTCAAATTCTTGATTTCAGAACGGCAGTTCTACGTGAATTCCATTCGTTTATGGAACTCCCTAACTCGCTCTATTAGAGTTATAAGCAACCAGGCCTTGTTTGGAAGATCTCTGAAAGAATTCTTCTCTTAGCTTCTAAGCTGATGATGATGACGATGATGATGATGAATGATAGTAATGAATAACTCTTACATTTAATTTTCAGTTAATCTTGTTTTTTTTTTTTTATTTTTATTTGATTAAGAGCCGATTTTTCAATCATCGAATAAAAATAAAAATAACAAACTTATCTGAGTATTCATCGGTCGAATAAATTAGAGCGTTTTTTGTCAGATAAAGTCTATCTGATAATTGAAAAATCCAATATTTGGTTATTTGTCGAATAAACACTATTTGCCTGTTTATCTGACGATTGAAAAATCGGCTCTAAATTTGTATTGTTATTCTTCTTCTTGTTAATACTTTTATATATTTTGCTGTTACTTAATAACTTGAAATTTTATCTTTTTTCTATCACACATTTTTGTTAAAATAATGTATGAATGTACAGAAATTTGCTCTATCTTATAAGATATTGTATCTTACTGAGCGTAATTACACAATAAATGAAATGAAATGAAATGAAATTATTTGTTAGTTCGATTTCAACTTACTTGTTTATTTAAGCCCTAAGAGTACATACCTGGAAATAGAAGAAACAAAAGTTATTAATTATTTGTATTAATTAAATTAAATTCAAATATTTTGTACCAAAATTGTTGAAAACAATTAATTAAAAACAAAAATAAAAGTGAGATTATAAAAACAAATGTCAAATCCCAGTGGTGTCGAACAGCTGTTCATGTTAGCGAAAAAATGTCAGGAATGTCATTAAGAAATAAGATGGTTTCATACTACACAAATTTTTTAACACGACAAGTTAATAAAAATGTTGAAAGTTGAAGTGAAGGTGACAACCCTTAAATGAAGAATCAAAGCGCAATGATTTCGAGAGCTGAAGTGCGTTTTTGCGCTGACGATAGTTGACTATAGTTTTTATGTCAAAAAGAAAATGGTTGATGTGTCATAGTTGAAATAGTTAGAAATAGTTTAAATCATTCAAAAACGCTTTTTAGTTAGGTTTGGTTGATCTGTCAAAAAAAAAAAAAAAAACAAATCTTTTGAGGTTACATTTTTCTTTTCTTGTGATCATAACAATTTTTGTTGCTCTAAATTTATTTCAAAAAATCAAGAATGATCTTGATATGGTAAGATTTTAAAGACAATTGAGATCAGGACATATTTATTTAGAGAAAGAGACTGAAGACCACGATCCATAAAGAAATCTTCAAGCTGTTCCTAGTAAGCCAGCTCCTGATATTCTCCTTGTTGCGGCTCCCAGATCCAGCGAAAAACTATCAAAACCAATATCTAGTTTGTGATTTTATACAAATAAACGAATAAAGTCTTTATTCTCTGAAACTAATTAAACATTTTTTATTGCTGACAGACAAACATAAAAAAAATGAATTCAAATATGTATGCCGATTTCGTCCTTCATTTATTGATTTGGGTTTCCTAATGCTTGACTTCTGCGAGAGCGTCATTGAGCTTCCTCTCCGAATTGTCCTTCTCTCCTGTGATCTTCGTAATTTTCTCCTTAGCCAGCTCCATTCACCGCTGCGTCAATTTCTTCTCATGCAGAGCAACTTCCATTTGCCGTTCGTGCCGACTGACGTTCGACAATCATTATGGTCATGGGCAGTGGACAACTTTTTCTCAAAACCATGTCCATGCCCTCGAGTTTTTCGATGACTTTTTGTTAACTAACCGAACTTAGACGCTGAATGTTTTGGCCATCTTTGGCAGCCTGCAAGTCGCCACGCAGTTGCAGTTGAAATAGGAGTGTTAGCGAATTGAAGTATAGTCAATTCGATTGGAAGGGTTTGTGACCGGTGAGAGAATGATTCTTGAAATTGGTGCTGAATTTTAAGCCACTTGGAAATGCGATCATTTCCTTGGTGTGTATCTCCTCGTAGTGACTGAGGATTTTCAGTTTGACTCGTGAAGCTTTAAAATGTGTAAGGGGAATCTTATTTTCTTTATATTTTTGTAATGGAATATTTTTAATTGAAGACGAACAGAAATCCTTTGATTGGATTTAAATTTGCGGCGGCACGGATACGGACAACTACGACGGTAAAAAATGCACGAACAGAATGTTTTTTTTTTTGACTCCTGATTGATAGTCATTAAAAACACCATTAAACAGAAAAAAAAAAGACTTTGACACATCAACCATTTTCAACTCACCTCCTGAGTAGAGTTGGGAATAGTTAGAAATAGTTACGATTTGACACTTTAACATTGACCGCAAAAACGACAATTGTGGTTACGAAACGTAACTATTGGCGTGCAAAAACGAGAAATAGTCAACTATAGTCAACTATAGTTAACTATAGTCAGCGCAAAAACGCACTTCTGGGTCGACGAGCGATATTTTAAACTTTAATTGCCTACAATTCTTGCATTACTTAGTCTACTGACGCATTACTTACGGAATTTGTTAAACTCCCTTTTCGAACAACATTATGTCATATTTGATCAGTATTTAAAATGTAAACTTGCATTCGCATCATTTTTTTCAAAAACATGAATTGATTACTTATTTCATGCGCAATTCTAACAAGATTTTCATTTTGCATAGCTCTTTCTACATTATTAAAACATTCTCATATTATTAAAGGTGAAATAGAAATCAGAAGGAATAATGTTTCTAAGGCCAGAATTGCTGACTAAAGAAGACATCTAATCAGCCAAATCTTGTTTGCACAGAGCCCTAGCGAATTCCCTTAATCATATCTGCTTGTCTACTTGAGTCATATTTGTCGTCGGTCGTTGCGTTGTCGTCTTTCTTTCGTCATCATTGCAGCGTGCAAGAAATGAAATATTAAAATTGCATCTTAATTCACATGAAATCTGTTAAATTTAAAATTCTGAGAATTAGACTATTTGAAAATGAAATTCATTTTACTCCAAGACACGTTAGACATGAGTGCTATAGGAAGGATTATTACAAAACGAACAAAGAATGAGTGAGAAAGAAGTTCTTTTCACTTCACTTCTAGTCAGAGAAGTAGCAGTTATTAAATTTTAAATTAAAATCATTCACAATGTGCATCATAAGAGAATCGCAACTGAACACGAAGAAAATGTTATTTCTTGCAGTGCCAGTGCCAAGAAAAAACAATAACAACAACAAGAAGTGAGAGAACTGCATTTGTGGATATAATAAGACTTTCACAACAGGATACGTAATTTTCTTCCTTTTAACTGCGCTAGCTGAGAAACTATAAGATCCTTGAGGAAAATATGTTTTTATTAAATGATGTGCCGCCTTCCGCCACTGATGCGCTGCTGTTGACGCCGCCGCCACAACCAACAAACTGATACATAACCTTCATCTTTCAAAGAACACCAGGACATGGTTTCGTTTGGGGTTGAAAATTGGTGCTGGTAGGTAACTGGAAGTGAAGTCGTTTTCGTTTTAATTACAAAACTCTCTTTGCTTTCCGAGTAAGCGATTTTAATTGCTTTTCCGAGCGATATTTTTCCAAAATAGTCATTGAAGCTGTTTCCAAAATCACTAAAAGTTAAAATCTGTTTTATGTTACGTTGGATGCGAGAAGATTGCTTGACTTAAATGGTTATTTTAGAGGAAATGTTTTGAAGGAGTGATGGATGTCTCGGTTTTTATGATATTTTTATTTTGGTTTACTTGGGTCTGAAAACTGTCTCTAATGAGTTTTGACAACCTTTTTTTTTAAGATTTCGAATTTTGATTTATGAGCTTTGATAAAATTTTGTTAGGACAGTACAAGATATTTGTCGTTTGTGGCTAATGAGTCATATGTGATTCATAGAATTGATTCTATGTCCCAATGGTTAGAAAACAAACAAACAAATGTGGGGGAATCTTGAGAAGGTTCACTGCCAGACGTGTCCTAAGAGGTTGGTAGAGAACCCTTGCCTGTTAGTGTTGCCACTGTATTAACTGTGGCTTTCGCCCTGTCTTTGAAAAACCCCGTGGATCAAGGAACAACGTATTTGAAACAAGTTTCCTTTACACTGTAACGGTTGAGCTGTGGGCTACTATCGGCGGTACAACTATACCGTCGGTTTTCGCCCTATGGTACACTCAGAGGAAATGTATCGAATGAATGAACAGAGTCTGTTTAAAACAAGACTCCTGTCAAGCCTTATAAAATGCACGATTGAGCTTTTGCTACTAATTCGGAGGGGAAATAATCTGTCCGAAAAATATGGGATCGACCTGGTCGGTCAGTTGGAAATATATTTTGAAGAAACACATTTCCACGACATCTCTACAAATAGTGCAAAATCATATGTGGTATGCGGATGCAAATCTCTCATGCGTTCCCTTTAAGCAGTCTACCAAAGCTGAACAGAATTATGATTATGCAAATGATCCAACAAGAAGTTAAAAGAAAGCACCAAATAATTAAAACTCTTTCTGCAAAGTCACACACTATAAAATCTTCATAGCAATATTAAAGCTTAAAGGTTTAATCGTTTCAGATCACTTTTGGCGCACCTAACCTTATAGAAAAGATGGTTTCTGTTTCAGGTCTTGTCTATATTCCGGCTTCTGGCTTGCTTACTATTTCTCTTTTCGGATTTTCCTGTTTTCGACTACGAAAGTGTGAATTTCTCGCCATTTAAGGCCTTTAAATTTTTTTTTATTATTTACTTAAGGCGGCGCTACAATCCGTTCTGGAATTGGGATGATGTTATTGCACATGAAAATAGCAGAGCCCCCTCTACTACCTCGAGGTTGTATGCGAAATGGTTGAAAGGCGCCATTGACATCATGCGAGAAGTTTAAAGGATTTTTTGAAGATAGTAACTCTGGTGACGGTGCAGTTTTGCACTTCTCAAGAACGATGTTAAAGATATCGCACAACAGTGCATCGCCTTAAGATTCCGTAAGCCCGTTGCCAACCTTGATGGCGCAGCTTGAGTTCTCCATCGTCATTTTGCACAAGCGAACGAGCTTGGCAAGGATGCCAAAACTAGACATAGCTTTATACAGTTCGTCTCTGTAGATGCTGTCATACGCTGCCTTAAAATCGATGAAAAGGTGGTGGGTATCAATTTGAATTCATAGGTTTTTTCCAAGATCTGCTGCAAAGTGAAAATTTGGTCGATGGTTGACTTTCCTTGCCTGAAGCCACATTGATAAGGACCAATCAGATTGTTGACGAAAGGCTTCAGGCGTTGAAATTATACTTCAGAGAAGATCTTGTAGGCGATGTAAAGTAGACTGATTCCTCTGGAGTTGGTGCAGTTTAGAGAATTTTCCTTTTTAAGGATCGCGTAAACAATGCTGAGGTTCCATTCATCGGACATGCATTCCTCTGACCATATCTTACAGATGACTTAGTGCATCCTATCTAGCTCGTTGCCTGCTGCTTTGAAAAGCACGGCAGCTAGACCATCTGCTCTACCGTTTTTTTTTTATTTCAGCCGTGATTTTGCGGTTTTCACTTCTTCTAGGTCGGGTTCTCCTAATTGTTGGCTCTCTCGTGTCCGATGAAAGGCTCCTGTCTGACGGCGGTGTTTTGTTCGTCGTCGCCTTTATACAGAAGTGGCTTTTCCAAATCCCCGGCATTGACTGCGATTCTACTATATGATGTTCCCTCGTCTTTGGTGTCGATATTTTCTTTTCTGTGGGGGCATGCCCGCATTCACTAACACAGTTGTAGCTCAAGACTTTTTGTCCGAGTCTGCTTCCCACGACGAATCCGCATCCAAAGAGCCGCTGTTGTTGCTTTCGAAAACAATTACCGTAGTATAAGTCTCAATTTTTCATTCTCGATACCATCGCATTTCCTGAATAATGGTAATATCTGCTTGGTAGCAGCAAACGGTCTATTAAGGGGCCTGCTGTTGCTTCGCAACTAAGTGCTTCTCTACTAAGTTACTCCAACGTTCAGCCCCGGAGTACCAGGCATATTATGTAACTCTCAAATTTGCCTTTTGCTTCCATCAACAATGCGAGTTAATATTATTTCTTATAAATCCTCATTGTTTTGAAAAAAAAAAAACAAAATAAACATTTTTTAACCAACACCATATATGAATATACCAGTGGCATTTTCGGAGAATCAGCGAATTCTATGGAACTCAAAGTGACGTAATTCCTTCTTTTGAATTTCCGACTTTAGCTTATTCCTGTTTCATATTGACAGACAACTTAAACCCATTTATTCAATAAATATTTCTTTGAAACAGCTTTCAATAAAAGCAAAAAAATAAAACCAAAAAAGCCATTATCCTTGAACACCTCTCAGCTCTGACTAAAATTCAATGAAACCCTTTTAATCCTTTCATTCAAAAACGACACCGCACCGAAAAAAAATAAAATAAAAACAACAACTACCGTACTTATCCTCGTTTATGAAAAGAAATTGAAAACTGCAGAAATACGTAGCCAAAAAAAGAAAATACTTTTGAAAATCCTACTTGTTTTGGGATATGCTGAAATTTTTCATACGCCACAAAAGTTCATCTGTTGACGTTTGCGGGGATTTTGTGTTGTTTGCGGTTGCGGTTGGAGCCGCCTGCCACTATAACAGAAGCATCATCAGGAGAACTAGTTTCTGCAATATGCCTCTTTCATCGTCAAAGTAAAAAAAAAAAAAATGAAGGAAGACCTATACAATTCCCTGAGCGCCTGAGGATACGTTTTATATGCGGGGCGGGTGGGAATTGAGAATGTGTATGTGAATTAAGTCGCAGCCAAAATACATGAATCCTTAATCCATCACTTTATGAATTTCTACTATTCGCATGAGCACTGTTAGTAGATGCTCCCGAGTACAAGGATGACTGCCAAAGTGTACGTGCAGTAAAAACTAATTCAAGGTTTTTATAAATTAAATTTTTAATCTCTCACGTTTCAGTTTACGATGCCAGACGTTCTCACATATGCTCCCAGGTGGTGCTAGACGCTTATAATCCTTTTTGCCACTAAGCAACACAACAAACATCTCAACATATACACACAAATAAAACTAAAATTTTTTAATGCCAACAGAAAAAGAATCCTTAGCGTTAGCATCCATCCACGGATTCTCTAGATGTTCTCCAATCCTACTTTTATTTTCAACATTTCATTTCTTATTCGAAACTTCATCCTTGTGAATGTTATCATAAGCTGCTTAAGTGGGTGAAAATAAAAAGCTTGAGTATGAGCAAAAAAAAAAAACTTTGATCTACGAAACGGAAGCAAAACAATCCTTACGTTATGTACACATTGAAATTTATGAGACAAGTAGAGCGCACACATCCAAATCGAAATAAAAATTCAATTTTCAAAAATGGAAAGAATTTTTTTTTTTTTCGGAAATTTGTTTTATTTTCCGATTAAGGGAATGGAAAACCTCTTAAAATTTGTTTTATTTATATAATTCGTCCTATGCAAACACAGGAACGAGTTTTGTTGTTTTTCCGTATTGGTCCTTTAGTCAAATAATCCCAAGGATTCAAGCAGTTGGCTTTTTGTAATATTTGGAAACAACACTTTTTCTCTTGTTGCCTTCGTCCCCTGTATTAACAAAACACTTCAGTAGGAGAAGAGTACTTAACTAGAATAAACCTTTATTGTGGTTACCATGCGATTGATTTCAAATACGGAAAGAGTTTTTATTCAAGGTAACTTTCCAAAACGCAAAATGTAGTCAATGCAATTTTCAAAAAAAATATTAATTCAATGAAAATTAAGGTAAGGACCACAACACCCAGGATCTAAAGTTGTTTGCCTACACTGAAACTTAAACTTGCTGTTAGAAGATAGAACTCTGGTCACACCAACTCAATAAGTGAATTTGAATAACGAAAAAATGACAAGTTGTTTATCGACGACTGTTTTTAAATTTTTTCTATTCCATATTGGAGTTATTTTTATGGAGTCCTTCGGTGCGTGGAAGATAAGATTAACCGCATGAGTTGGAATCAAACAGTATTGTGTGTCCTCGTTGTCTGAGGATGCAAATTTGTGTTCTTATTTTTCATATTTAATTTTAAATGAAAATAAGAATGGAAAATAAACAGTGTACACAAATAAAACCATTTAAAGGAAAAGCTCTCTGTTATTTATTTAAATTGCTAAAGAGAAATAAAGACTAGAATAACGGCATAATTTGTACGGACAAATAATAATGAGGAGGAGAAAAATTACATAATTAATAAGGATCTGCCCAAGGACAAATTGAAAAGTATGTAATATTTTATTTATATGTAAAAATAATGCTCAATTTACTGTGCGTAAGTATATAAACTGTTTATAGTCTTCGAAATTTGTATAATGGCTTATAGGGTCTTAGAGCTTAGACGTTTGAAGAATTTCGTGTTTTAATGCCTAAATGTTAAAAAAGGTTACAAGTCGTTTGTTCGAAAAGCAAGTAAGAAAGGACGTAATCAATACCAATATTTTCTTGCATTAAGAATGGAATAAGTCTCCTCCGTTCGATAGCACTGAAACAGAACACGTTTCAAAAAAAAATTAATAGAAATACCTTCATAGTAGGCGTGGCAGTAGATGTCTTTCACAAGTTTTCAAAATTTGTTTATCTTAAAATAAAAAAGTATCAAATGTTAATCATAAAATTAATTAATCATAAAAAATGGATTACTAGTCTACATTTGTGCATGTTGTAATGATCTTTTGGCATCCAACCAAAAGCAAGGGCAACATTACTCCCAATAGCGTAAGGGCACTTGTAAAATAATAAAACTACTCACCCAACGGGATTGTTCCTTTGGTATCATTCTATTGATTTTCTGTGTTTGTCTGCTAATCACCGGTTTTCCACTTCGGATTTCTCGGATTTGGTCCGATTATTACCCGGATTCGTCTGTTACAATTGGTCGTAACCGTTTCCGTGATTTTTCACTCTATTTTTATGGGATTACTCTTAAAACCAACGTTTTACTCTTAACAAGGTTCTCCCTCCCAACCAGGTGTGGATTTAAAGCAATGAAGGAGTGATAGAGGTACATATAGTTGTTATCGGTTTTAATCTTTTGGCTTCTTCTTAGATCTTTATCAAATATATCAAGGCAAAGAGAGAATTTGTAGTGTCCGTAGCTTAGTGGTTAGGTGCGTTGGCTGCCAAGCAGAACGTCGTGGGTTCGAATCCTAATCGGGCCTACACTGCCTCTTGCGAAGAACTGACAAAACTTCCAGAGTATCATCTGTCATGAAAAAGTGCTTCTCAACTTTGCCGTTCGGAATCGGCGTAAAATTGTAGGTCCCCTCAATTCTATAGAATTGTTGATGAGAGTAAGCCACTTAGGCCTTGTCTCTTCAAGAGCTGTCGCGCCACTCTGTTTATTTTTTAAAGAGAGAATTTGGCATACCAAATAAGGAATATGTAGGGATAGTCATCCAGACCAGTCAACATTTTCAATGGACTCCGCAAAAGGATGGACTGGCTTGCCTCTTCTTAGGAGGGAAAAACAATTTTAAATGATTGCCCTGTCAGCAGAAAACGTTGGCAAAAGTAGAAGGATTAGCACGAGTTCGAAGAAGTACGATCCGTCAGTCAGTAGTTGCAACTGATAACAATATGTGAGAAGAAATACGAAGGTGGCTGCTCGAAGACAGAAGAAGCATGAATTGATTAACGTCAGCACCTAGAAATTAAGCCTTATCTGACGTGTGACCACTCACACAGGTGTCGTTTTTAAGTGTTGACATTCACCCTGATGATCCACCAGCTACAAAAGCACACCTCAACTTTCAAAAGAAAGAAGCGGGTACCCTGCAACTGGATTCAAACCAGTACCAATTGAATTAGTACCAGCCCTTATTCATCTTGGTTTGATTCTAGACTACTATTCAGGCAAAACACGGAACTGCACTCAACCCTCGTTTACTGAAAGAAGAGCCGTTATCCGGTCAACGAAACTGCACTCAACTTTCAGTCACCGAAAGAAGAGCCGTAACCGCGATTTGCGAACAGCAGCTTAGGCCAAACTCAGACAACCACAACCCCCGCGAAGGTCCATCCCACTAGTGAGGTGGCAAATCCTCACTACCCGCGGTACCCAATTGCCCCTGGGTGAGGGGTTGCCAATCAAGGGATATACCCAACTGGGCGTCTAATTTCATTAACGTCTATCCACTTTCGGTATTCGTTGATCGTTTTTTCCTCATTTAATATATCCTTAGATATATTATCTTTTAAGGATCGCATCAATCTTCATTATACGTCCTGCTTCAATCCGTCAATTCCATAAGACTAAAGCTGCCTACGTCCGCAGGTTCATGCCAATAAATTGACAAGAACCTCTCAGAGGCACGACTTGAAGGTGTAGGTCAGCACGTTCAGGCTGCTCGAAGACAACAGAACCTGCTTTAGTCTTTTAAGGTTATTTCAATCCCGAAATCTTACCAATACCAGTACTCTCTAACGTATCTTGGGTGCTTAGCCAAAGGCATCCTGAACCCTTAGACGCTTTAAAGAGAGAAGTCTTACAGAGAATAGTTGGTCCCGTTTGCGAGGAAAGACAATGCCGGAGACGATATAACCAAGAGCTAAACACGGATGAGCTGTTCACCTAGCTGGTATGAGCAAAGAGGCCCGGAGTCATTCATGGTAGGAGATAGCGTGGCAGACCAAATTTGCGCTAGAAGAAGGGCGAAGACAGTCTACGGTAGTCCAGGATGCCCAAAGCTTTATGATACAGAAGTGGATGGCATCGGTCAACAATCGGGGTACGTTGAACAACATGCTAAAGGAGGCCTGGACAGGACACTGTTTGTGGCAAACAAACCCGAGCGAACCCGTGAAAAACCTAAAAATAACAAGAGCAACGACCGAAAACCACCTAATCCAACAATACGAAATTATGGGTGTTAATAACGCACATGCATTACAAACCAAAAAAATGTGCACGACTGGGTCGTACGAACTTGCTCCTGCATGCTAAAACTAAATATTTATGATTACTTAAATCGCAAAAGGTAGTGTTAAAATAAGAGATATACCTTAAGCAATTCTGATTGCACTCTTACTTACAGCTTACACTTATCTCAAAAAAAAAAAAAATATATGTATAAAAATAATTAGAATTTATTAAAAAAATTAAAATTTGGAAATGTACCACGTATATACATTTCATTCCAAAAATTTAAATGCCAAACAAATTTAAACCTTATTCTTGATTTATTGAATTTTTTTTTTGAAAATCGTCGGAGCCGTTATTTTTTTAATTAATTTTTTATATATAAAATTTTTCAAAAATGTAGATCG
>CAKKXW010000003.1:52878996-52891738 GCA_920937365.1 Sphaerophoria rueppellii
ACACGATGATAGCCAACAATTCCGTGAACCCGACCTAGAAGAAGTGAAAACCGCAATATCACGGCTGAAATCCAACAAAGCCGCTGGAGCAGTTGGACTAGCTGCTGAGTTGTTCAAAGCAGCAGGCGACGAGCTAGATAGGAGCATGCACCAAATCATCTGTAAGATATGGTCAGAGGAATGCATGCCCGATGAATGGAACCTCAGCATTGTTTGCCCGATCCTGAAAAAGGGAGATCCTTTAAACTGCGCCAACTATAGAGGAATAAGTCTACTAAACATCGCCTACAAGATCCTCTCTGCCGTAATATGTGAACGTCTAAAGCCTTTGTCAACAATCTGATTGGTCCTTATCAATGTGGCTTCAGGCCAGTCAACCAACAACCAAATTTTCACGTTGCGGCAGATCCTGGAAAAGACCTATGAACTCCAAATCGATACCCACCACCTTTTCATCGATTTTAAGGCCGCGTATTACAGCATCTACAGAGACGAACTGTACAAAGCTATGTCTAGTTTTGGCGTCCCTGGCCAAGCTCGTTCGCTTGTGCAAAATGACGATGGAGAACTCACGCTGCTCCATAAGGGTTGGCAACGAGCTAACGGAATCTTTCGACGTCAAAAAAGGATTCACACAAGGCGATGCACTGTCATGCGATTTCTTAAACATCGTTCTTGCGAAGAACGCCAACTGACACCAGAAGCACTTTCTTCCAAAAATCTGTTCAACTTCTCGCGTACGCCGATGATATTGATATAATGGGAAGAACACAGCGTGATGTCAATGGCACCCTGAGACAGAAGCGGCAAAAATGGGTTTAGCGGTAAATGAGGGAAAAACGAAGTATATGCTGTCTTCGAGGAAGGACACCCAACACCGACGGCTCGGGCAGAACGTCACAATAGGCACGTATGACTTCGAGGTAGTAGAGGAGTTTGTCTACCTAGGCTCCGCTATAAACACGGGCAATAACACCAGCGCCGAGATCAGACGAAGAATAACTCTTGCTAATCGCTGTTTCTTTGGGCTTAGAAAGCAATTGAGTGGAAAAGCCCTCTCTCGAGCAACTAAGGTATAACTGTACAACACACTCATCATCCCAGTCCTGCTGTATGGTGCAGAAGCATGGACCCTGACAAAATCGAATGAAAGTGCCTTAGGCTGTTTCGAGAGGAAAGTTCTTCGGGTGAAAGTTCCCCCGTGTGCATTGAAGGGGAATGGCGAAGAAGATACAACAGCGAACTTTACGGGTTGTACAACGACATGGACCTAGCCAGAAGGGTCAAAGTCCAGAGACTCAGATGGCTCGGTCATTTAGAGCGAATGGACACCAATGCTCCGGCCCGGAAAGCCTTCGACACTATTCCCGAGGGACGTAGGAGGAGAGGAAGACCGCGACTCAGTTGGCGCACTCAAGTGGAAGAGGACCTCAATCAGCTTGGAGTGCAAAACTGGAGACGACTAGCTAAGGACCGATCTAGCTGGCGGAGACTGTTGATTGAGGCCCAAATCCACAACGGACTGTAGCGCCACCTTAAGTAAGTAAGTAAGTAAGTACCAAGGATGACAAGAGGTGTTGAATAATGACATAAACATCCGAGGATTTATCTAAAAAAATGATATTTCTCTTTGAAAATCAAAATAACACCTCTTATTGGAAAACCCTTTAAAGTGTAATATTTGAAGTGTTATATTTAATATTTTAAATCAAAGAAGATAACACAACAATTTTAAAAGAAAAATGAAACTGAGCCCAAAGTTAGTTTGAATGAAAATTAACAATAATAACTGTTCCTGTTTTAAAATGGTATAATAATTATTAATGTTCCAAATAGATTTTACGGATTTAAGGGTTTTGTTTCATTAATGTCATTAATACCCGTGGTGCAATATGGCAACACTGGGCCCTTCTGACACATTCTTTCAGTGTGGTTTGGTAACTAACTTCATCAGCTACAATGACAACGAAAACCATGACAACCCGCTCAGTCTTATAAAAGCAAACTTATTCTATCTCTGTTTCATGTACATACCTAACAAAGCCTTTGTTCAAACAAACGTTGCCTTTCATTGACATTGCCATTTCCCTTTCCCATTTTCCAACGCTTCAGACAGACCTAGCTACAAGGCTGGCTTACTGTTGAAAGAATGTCTCCCAGGAAAGACAGAACAACAATGGTTTTTATTGTGAAATGATTTTGTTTCTGCAATCCCGAGTCTAACTCCAATTCGACTTGGCTGTCCACTAAAGTCTTGTTTCAATATAGACCACTGACTGATGCCAACCACCAGCTCTACTGGCAGCAGCCCTTTTATTTGCACAAATGAATTCGAATCCTCGACAAGGATGACTATGGCTGCAAGATGTGTAACCGTTGACAGCAGCAGCAGCTGAGCATACAATACTCGTCTGTATGGAATGAAGTTGCCGGCATCATTTTAAGTTCAAGGAACTAAAACTAATTCCAGAAGTCGCAGTCGAACAGATTAACAAACAGCGTATGGAACGAATCAAGTGCATAAACGGAAAACTAGATTTTTATCTTGGAATTGTGTTTACACAAACATTTCTGCATTCAATTTCATTCCAATATCGTATGAGCATTGAGCATGCATAGGAATTGTGTTGATGCCATAAAAGCCGCATGAAGAAGCGTGTTGTTCTCTAAATGATGGCACGCAACTGACATAGTCGCTTTGGCAATGACAGAAACGTTTCTGAGTCCATTACAATGCAATAACAGTCTTGCACTTGTGCAAGATGTTTTTTATTCTGTTTTTTTTTTTTTTGATTTAAATAAACAATCTGATGGATAACATCGCGGAACCCATACCAAATAGAAAAAAGTAAGGAGCTGAACTATTGATAATGTTTAACGAGCTCTACTTAAGACCAGGAGACAGACAAAGAATTGTTTGTTGCCTTATTTGGGTGGTCCGTCATTATGACTTGTTAAGGAAGTTGTTTGGAGTGGATCCTGGACGTGAGTACTTCTTTATGTGTAATGAAGGGAGTCATATTTTTAAGATAAGGAAATACGATAGTTCATTGCCAATTTTTGCTTTTATCTTATCACATTTTACCTCCTTTTAAATGCGATTTTGTTGGTACACAATTCTTTAAGATGTCTATAGGTTGATGCAACGTTGGATGTTTCCTTAGGGGTTTTTGATCCTGCAATAAAATGTGAATTTTAATTCAATTAAGTACTAGCGCTGAGCCAGCTAGGCAAGGATCAGCCCTTCATCTTCATACACATTAACAAACCAAAATAAATCAATTTAATTTCCTAACCAAGGCATAACATAACCAGGATTGGCCTATAGGAGAGCATGAGCCAAAATTGGATTGGATTGGATCAAGAAAAAAAAGAAACAGTCCCACACTTTCTCTGCCATTGTCCGACCTTGGCTAGGAAAAGAACTCTCCACTTATGTATAGAGGGTTCTTCAATGGCATAGATGAACTCTCAGAATTCAAGATCAAAGACGTGATCTCTTAACTCGATACTACAAAGCAGCGTTGCCGATTTTTTTTTTTTGAAATCGGGCCACTTTTGAAAAAAAAATAGGTCCATTTTCATCTTTTCAAAGCCACTAACAGAAATGAAAGAAATGGACTACTATATCTTTTTAAATTTATTTTTACGTATAGCGTAATGTTGACTTATACACTTATACTCTTGCAACATTGTCAATTTTGATAGCTCTGTCTCTGTTCTGTTTCTTATCTTTTCCTTTCCGATCTGTGTACAATATAGAAGGATAACACGTATTCAGTGTTTTGTAAAGATTTATAAAACTGGATTACGCTTCAAATGAAACATTTATAAATCGAACCCTTCATTGTCAATGAAGTGTTGAAATTTTAATGTATAGGAATAAAATGTTCTGTATTTGGTTCAAAAACTCTTTTGCGGGCCATTTTCGAGCTTTCGGGGCCACCGGGCCATTTAAAAAAATAGGATTAAAATGGGCGATTTCGGCAACGCTGCTATAAAGTGGTTCTAGCATCCCCCTCCCCCAACCCTTATTCCTCATTCACTAAATGGCACGAATAGGTCGTAGGGAAGGAGAATAAAACAACATTTTATATAGGATTGCACGGGCGAAACATATGTACATCATCCTTAACCATCATCCTTAATCTCACGAGGTATGGTATCAAAACAGCGCACTGAGCGAGAAAAGTAGGGGAGTCATTTCAACCTACCTACTAAGTAGAGAACGAAACTTTAGTTACAGGTGTAACGATACTTTTCAAAATAATTTCAATTAATGACATTGTTTCAAAGCAAATATTTTAAAGCATACTTTTGTCATGAAATATTTTATAGCCTACTTTTTGGATAATTTATCAACGCATAGCATACTTGCCCATACGAACTACGTCTCTCTTTCGTGATTGAATGTAGTAAGTGATTATAACAATAGACTATAATCTAAATAGTATTATCTCACATGATATGATTTATCTTGACGTGGTGAAATCAAAAATGGTAGAAATCCCATCACTTTCAACGTCTAAATACTGAAAACTTCAAGGTTTCAGCATCAAATGATTGCAAATGGGCAATTTATATTAACGTACACTGCAAAAGACTTAATCTTGAACGCGTCAGAACTATCCAGATGTTTACAAAACCTTTAATTTTCGAATAAGGTTTGGCTCAACACTTCTTATTAAAGTGTATAGCAACAAAAATGGGCTCCACAAGAATATTTTAATTTTTCCTGTGATAAAAGAGGCTGTGAATTGAATTAGAATTGAATGAATATGCTCTTCAAACTTCAATTGAAACTCTGAAACAAAGACTTTTACAAAATGCCACTTTCCCTCATGTGCTATTAAAATATTCATTAAGTTCATTGGGGGCAATTTGCTTGGAAAAAGACTCCTCTCAAGCAAATTTCCAATCCATTAAGTTTTATTGAAATATTTTATAGACGTTCTCTCAACCAAATGGCAACACTTATTTTATTTACCTTGCATTCACTCTTCTCTTAGCCGTGTCGTCTCATCGCTCATCTCTTGCAAGTGCAACAACAAACACACCAATAAACGGAAGGGAAGGGCACACAGCACAGTGCTTTCAGCTTTGCTTTCCTGCTGCTGAATTCAATTCCATTCTCTTTTGTTTCATTTGTTGCAATGAAGGGTTCAGCCCTTTCCTTTTTTTTTTTCTTAATTTATTCTGAAAAAGTAGAAACAAAACTCCACGATGAGCAAGTAACATGTTGGCTTGATATGCACGTGATACCATTACAATATCTGGTCTGTATAGAGAAAGAAAAGGGCTGCCAGTTACACCGGGAAATTAATGTTTTCCACTGGAGTGGTCATGCATAATGTGAGGAAATTGAGTTCGACGGCACATTGACCAGGCTATAGCTGCGAGTTGGTAGAATTGGCAAGTGCCCTTAGCAATCTCGACAGCAACAACTGTCCGTCTGTCAGTCAGAAGTTTCAATTTTGCGCTGCCTATGTAATTGTGCAAATTATCTTAATTAAGATATTCCTCTGCAAAAGCATTTTATATTTCAGGGAGTTGTAGATCTCCTTAAGCAGATAATCCCGGCTCCGGTCAATGAAACGTGTAAGCCAATTGGCGCTGTTTATCTGCAGGATTTATGTGATTCACTTTCGTATGTTCAACTTGCAGGAAGAGAGCAGGTGGGCTATTATATTTTCTTTCATTTTGGATTCAAGTTAACTCGAACGTATTGAAGTGAAATATTAAATGGAATAAACCCTTCTGGCAGGTAATACAACAACGTTTACATTGTTGGAAAGTAAGCGGCCACATGAAAGAAAATTAAGCTCAGATTTTGTCTGTCAAATGAAAATACAAATAAAACTTTCGATGAAAATCTCAACCAGTTTTCTTTTTGACGAAATTGATAGCAAATATAAAATAAAATTTGGTTCGAAATGTGCGTTTAGGTTGATGAACTATGAGACTTTCTTCAGGTGTTTTTTCCAACATTGTAATTTAATGCCCTTTCAATTTTGAAATGGAAAACAAAAGCATAACCTGATACTAAGTGAATGCATAAAATTGAATACCTGCCTAAAAGCTTGAGAGCATCAAAGTGGAACTAACTGTCACTCCAACTAAGTTGGATACTTGTTCAGACTCGCAAAAGAAAAGAAAAGTAACTAGGGAGCAATGACATCACATATGGATCTAAAGTGAAATGTCATTATCATTGCAAATTATTATTATCATTGTCATGTAATTGCAGTCTCGTTGCTAGAGTCATCAGTATTCACCTCGGTTTTATGTCATTTCGGGGGCCAAGAACTCTTAGATTTCATTCCTGTGTCAGAAACCTATTTTGCAACTTTCAAGAGACTAACGTTGATTCGGACGACTACCTATGGAATATCTCGACCAAAGTTAAAACTAGAAGTACTAGGAGAAAATATAACATCGAAAGGCTTCCATCGCAAGAGATTGCCAGATCCTTTCTGTATACGGTGTCAAGTAAACTCATGAGAAGTCCGCTACAGCCTTCATCAAGTATTAAGAAAAAGTAGCAGAATTAGGGATGCTGCATCTGATGTGCTAGGTCTCATACGGCCACCAAAACAAAATCTCTGATTTGATGACGAGTGCAAACAGGTGCATACAATTAAGAAGCATATAAAACAGCGCTGGGTAGGAGCACAAGAGCAGTTCAGGAGCTCTACGATCAGAAAAGGAGAGAAGAACACAAAAAAATATATAAATAGACTTCAAGGCCTAAGTGGTTTACTCCCATCAACAATTCTCTGTGTGCGTATGAAGAATTGAGGGGACCTACAATTTAACGCGCGCCGATTCCGAATAGCAAAGTTGAGAAGCACTTTTTTCATGACAGATGATACTCTTGGAAGTTTTGTCAGTTCTTCGCAAGAGGCAGTGCCCGTGAAAGGTGAAATAAAAACTATGGGCACGAGTAGGACTCGAACCTACCTCGATCGATCGAGGATGTTGAGAGACTTAAAAACAGGAATGAGGTTTGGGTGTTTTACCAAGAAAACGAACGGCTCAAGGTTACCGAGCACATACTGAGAGCCTGTAAAGACAACAGCGAAATATCGTAGTAGATCGCATTGATTGTGACCAATAATGAGGTAATCATGTTAAGACCACTACTGTAGACTATACAAGGCGATGACTAATCAAATTTCACTGTCAGACAGAATGAAAATGACGAAAGTCAAACCAGCCTTTGAAATGTACTGCACACACTCATCTGCACAATATGGTCAGAAGAGGGCATCCCCGTTGAATGGAACCGCATTGTTTGCTCGATCCTGAAGAAAGGAGACCCTTTAAACTGAAGCCGTTTATCAAAAACATTTTATGTCCACCATATCGATCAAATTCACACTACGGTAGATCCTGGAAAAAAAGCATAAGAGCTCCAAGTTTAGGCCTACCATATTTTCATCGATTTTAAGGCGGCACATGTTCAGTTTTGGGAATCAATCAAGCTCATTCGTCTGAGAATAACCCTTGCTGTTTCTTCAGACTAAGATGCAATTGAGTAATGGAGCAGAAGCCCTCTCCCGAACAACTAAGGTGACGCTATGTAAGACCCTCATCATTTCAATCCTGCTTAATGGAGCAGGAGCATGCACCCTACTGAAAACGGATTAAAGCGCCTTAGGTCGTTTCGCGAGAAAAGTTCTACGGAAAATCTATGGTTCTCTCTTTATCGATTGACAGCGATGGCTTGGTCACGTTGATGGAAGCCTTCAAATACATCCCTGACGACAGCACAGTAGAGGCAGACCAATGCTCAGACGGCGCGCGCAAATTGAAGATGACCTCAACCAACTCAGCATGCGAAACTGAGGTCAGCTAGCTAGGGGCCGAGCTGGCTGGAGATGTTTGTTAGTTGAGGTCGAAGTCCACCCCGGACAGTAGTGACATTTTAAGTAAAGAAGTAGGTGCAGTGCAGGATTATTGGACTATAAGAAGTCCGTAAAAACTGTTAAACAAGTTTCGAGATGGAAACGCATACCTGAGGAATATGTAGAACGGATACTAGAAGCGGAACGTCAAGGGACTACGAATCTAAATTTGAAAGTAAGTTGTTAAATTGAAACGACCAAAAAGACCGAACATCCGCGGCGAATGCGGATTGCAAGAAGCATGGCTTTTGAGGACATACATACTATCGAATCCATGTTCGCAGAATTCGAAGCTTAAATTTAAAAAAGGTTTTTCTTGAATATGCTTAAAAGAAACCAAAGAATTTATTTCAAATGTATAGCCATATTTGGTCGACTGCTTGATATAATTGATATTGAAATGGCCCAATGAATCCTCAAAGAGTGTAGTAATTAATTGATAATTTGCTATGTCAGTTTCGCGTGAATTACACAAATATAACAAGCAACATTTTATGTATAGTACAACCTCTTGCAATCTACCGCCAACCACCGGCAGCGCCACCAGTGCGCACCCACAATTAAGCCAAAAAGACCAGTGAAATTCATCCAGCAGCTGGACTATAAATAAAGCCTTGTGTGCACCAAATCAGCAATTCAAATGTGGATTTATTGACCCAAAGGGTCATCGAGCTTTGTCCAAAGTCCAAAAGATAGAGTCTGAGTAGACAGACAGAACACATCCTAGTACATTACAAACTATATCCCCGATCCTTCGCATTTCAACGAACACAAACCCAACACTGAAACATCCTCTCCCCTATCAACGTCCGCCAGCGCCAACATCAATTGAATTTCCGGTGAAATAATTCACCAAAGCGCAACCCCCAAAAAGGATGACCCAATGGGCTTGGCTGGGCTTGGTACTTGGTAGTCCACCATCATCGCACGGAATACATCTATATGAGAGTCGAGTACATTTTCGAGAGGCAGACAGCTAGAAAAATTTCGTGGGCGTAGGGAGCATTAATCTTCTATAGTGTGAATGTGAAGTTGTGAAAAAGGTTATTCGCCCATAATTGCGCTCCAAAATTACCATAGAGCATCTGTAGTAATTTAATGTGAGTATCACAGCTGACTTTAATGAGGTTTCTGCAGTTGGATTAAAGCTGTTGGTTGCAGCTTCTGGATCCTGGGTCTTTCTGCAGATTATGACTGTAAGGGCCCTTAAGAGGATTTTCCCTCTCAAAACTGTTTGAGTGCAGGTTTTTAAAATCCTTTTTTTAAATGTTTATTTTTGGTTTAGTTATTTTGCTTCCAACCAAATTCCTGAACTGTATCATTGTCATATTTTAAACGATTTCAATATGTCCAGATATCCGAGACAATATTCTTTCACGTCAATATCGAAATATAGATACGTGGCAGAATAACACGTGTCAAAAATCCGAGAGCGATTTTGCAGCTAAGTGTATCTTTTTTGTGTTTGCACTCGGTTAAAATTGAAAAAAATAATACAAGGACACTCGAAATGGGTCGAGGGCGAGTGCGAGTAGATTTCAATGTCCTGTTTTTTAGTATAACAAAGGGATTAATCTGTTTTTGTTCTGTATTGTTTTATGATATGAGCAGGAGAAGTAGAGGGATGTTGTGGGCATGTCATGATCAACCATTATAAATGCTTGCACAGGACACACAGCAACCTATTCGTTTATTATGAAATTTTATAGAAGAAATATCTCTGCACACGTACACCTACATGTATGACACTTTTGAATTGTACGTGCGTGAATGCGCTTGACAGACATTTTTGCCGTTATTCAAGATGTATGATATAACATAAATTTTCCTTTTTGCCTCTTTCACTTTGTAAATTCGGATGTGTCAAAATGTTATTTATTGTTATTGTTAAATCAACTTAACTGCAAACTGAAGAATTTTCGTTACAGGGTGACTCTGATAGGGGAAAATAATAACGCGGAAGTAACAATTTAAAACATTTTAATGCCACTACAATCGCCGATATCAATCTAGATTTAACATCTACTTGTAGAGTCAGGCTATCCGAAAGTTTCTCTGAAGAGTGGTGTAGGCCTACAATTTTGCTGTCTGTGAATACAATTCACACTCAGTCATGGCCTGAAAAGGCGTAATAATGTGCTTTAGGCTGTTACCAGAGGAAAGTTTTTCGGGTCATCTATGGCCCCGTGTTCATTGATGGGGAATGGAGAAGAAGATTCGACAACGATCCTTAAGGTTTGTACAACTACACGGACCTACCCAAAAGGGTCAAGGTCCAGAGACACAGATGGGGATGGCTCGGTCACTTAGAGCGGATGAACACCAATGCTCCGGCCTAAAAAGCCTTCTACAGTTTTCTCTTGAGACGAAGTAAAAGGTGATTTTTTAAGAGGTTTAGAACTTACAAAAAAAAAATACACAAAAAATTAGAAAAATGAATTAAATATTTTTTGAATCGATAGCTTGAGCCTTGCAATTTAATGTTTAAAGATAATTTCATGCAAATGTTGACCGCGGCTGCGTCTCAGGTAGCCCATCCGCTGAGTCCAATTTTGACATACTCTTTCACACATATCGGCCGGTATCTCACGAATGAATGCATGGATGTTGGCTTCCAGTGCGTCAATCGAAGCGGGCTTGTTCCTATAGACATTAGCTTTGACATACTCCCACAAAAAATAGTCTAATGGTGTCAAATCGCACGATCTAGGCGGCCAATTGACCGGCCCGAAACGTGAAATTAACTGTTCACCAAACTCGCCTCGCAATTGCGCCATTGTTTCGCGTGCTGTGTGGCATGGGGCACCGTCTTGTTGAAACCACATATCATGCAAGTCAAGAACTTCCATTTCGGGCAAAAAAAGTTTGTTATCATCGCTCGGTAGCGTTCACCATTGACAGTAACGTTGCGATTCGCATCACCTTTGAAGAAATATGGCCCAATAATGCCGCCGGCCCATAAACCGCACCAAACAGTGGCTTTTTCGGGATGCATTGGTAGCTGTTGCAATGCTTCTGGCTGATCTTCACTCCAAATTCGGCAATTTTGTTTATTTACGTACCCATTCAACCAAAAATGAGCCTCATCGCTGAACACAATTTTTCGATAAAAAAGCGGATCATCGGCCAGCTTTCCAAGAGCCCATTCACCAAAAATTCGGCATTGTGGTAGGTCGGCTGGCTTTAGTTCTTGCACCAGCTGTATCTTAAAAGGATTTACGCCCAAATCCTTCCGAAAAAATTTTCCACGTAGTGCTGTAACAAAGGCCTAACTGCTGGGAACGGCGCCGAATCGACATTTCGCGGTCTTCTGTCACACTAGCTGATACGGCCGCAATATTGTCTTCACTACGCACAGTACGTAAACGTGTTGATGGTTTAATGTCCAACAAAGTAAATTTGGTGCGAAATTTGGTCACAATCTTCCGAATAGACTGCTCAGAAGGTCGAGAATGCCGACCATAAAATGGAAGCAGAGCGCGATGAACATTTCGAACCGAGCACGAATTTTGACAGTAAAATTCAATAATTTGCAAGCGTTCTTCATTTGTAAGACGATCCATGGTTAAATTGCAAATCAAACTGAAGCTGTTTGACAATGACACAAGGTATTAAACACACGTCAGCTGTCAAAACCAGTGTTGCCAAAACCAAACCAGCTAAAAAATCACCCGTTTGTAGGGGAAGACCGCGACTCAGGTGGCGCACCCAAGTGGAAGAGGACCATAATCAACTTCACTGAACCAGAAACGGTAGTTATACTGATAATTTTGTGCATTAAATTGAATATTTTGTTGTCAATTTACAACCAATGACCGACGTATTCAATATGAAAATTTTAGATATTCAATTTAATGACGTTATCAACAATTGATGATTCGAACATCGGGGTTGTCACATTGATGAGTTGCGTTGTCAACACGAAAACTATAGTTGTCATATTGAAAACTATGGCAGTCTCATTCAACATTGTAGTAGTCATCTCGGAAACCCAAGTTATCAAATTGAAACCCACGGTAATCATAATGAAATACGGTTATGAAATTGAAAATAGGGGTTTTGAAAATGATAATCGTTGTTGTCAACTTGGAAACAAAGGTTGCCAATATGTTTTCAATATAACAACCGCTAGGATAGAGTTTTAAATTGATTTTTTTCGGATGTTATAAACGTGGTTTTAAATTCTAAGAATGCTGCTGCAGCTGCGAAACGTATCTATCACAGCAGTTTAAGAGCAATACAAGTATCACTTTCCCTTATGTTTTTAATCCAAAAGATGCACTCTTGTCCAGGAAACCATGAATGCACTCGTATACTTACTTCCTCCAAATTATATGTCATTCCTTTCATTCTGAAATATAACCTATAAGAATAGTTTAAATATAAATCGGATTTAAAATTTTGAAAATGTTTTTATTAAATAAATGTGAAATTTAAATTTATAGCAAAAAGTTAAGTTATAATATAGTTCAGTATATGAACAAAAAATAAGAAAGATGACTGCTGGAGGGCCAATATCATTTTCCATATTTTAATATTTTGTTCGATCGCGCGCCACCGCAAATTTGCACATTTTCCAAGAGCTCTCAATGCACAATGCCAACGCTTCGTCCTGTGAATGAAAATTAAGGAATAAATGTAAACTTGAGGATACAGAAGCAAAAATAAAAAATTAAACTAACGCTAAACGATTTCTCAATACCGAATCTAATTTGTTTGTATTATAATATGCTTTTAAATACATACCTTTAAATATCGGAGAGAATTGACTCCAACTTCTTGCAAGGTCAATTATTTCATTACACAAAACTTTATAAAATAAGAGAGGTTTTCAA
>CAKKXW010000003.1:52892238-52910840 GCA_920937365.1 Sphaerophoria rueppellii
TCCAGTTGTTAAAGCCACAACTCTGATTTTCAAACTAGCTACAGTAAATTGAAAATTTTAAATTGTCTGATTTACTATCAAGTTGTAAAATTTTGAGACGACTTTTGAAAATTTACATAACATGGGCAATTTTTTTCATCAATATGATAACTTTCAGTTAACAACCAGTAATTGTCAATATGACAACGGTTATTTTGTTCAGTGTTGGAGTGCAAAACTGGGGACAGCTAGCTAACGAGCTGGCAAGCCGAGACTGATGGTTGAAGCCTAAGTTCACAATGGACTGTAGCGCCATCTTAAGTAAGTAAGAATGGGCGCGTTATGCATCGAAAACGATGGTCAGGTATAGTAAAATATAGCCCAAAATATCGACATAGAGAGAGTTCGACTTAGGGAGAGTTCGACTTAGGGAGAGTTCGACTTAGGGAGAGTTCGACTTAGGGAGAGTTCGACTCATAGAGCCACCGCCTAAGAACTCAGGGAGAATTTGACTTGGGGAGAGATCCACTCAGGGAAAGTTCGACTCAGGAAAACCACCGACTTAGAGCAAGTCCGGGTCAGAAAGACGTTCGTCGACTTAGGTTCGACCAGGGAGGGGGGTGAGTTCGATTCAGGGAGAGCTCAACCAGGTGGGAGTTCTATTTAGTGAGAATTCGACACAGGAAAACTTCGTCGACTAATTTTCGACACAATGACAGTTCGACTTGGAGAGTATTCGATTAACGGACTTAGGGCAAGTTGGACTCATAAAGACGTTCGAAGAGCTCGACTTGGGAAGAGTTTGACTTAGGAAGAGTTCGACTCAGAGAGAGTTAGACTAAAGGAAACTCCACTGTAATTGAAATAAGAATTGCAATCTTTATCACATCATCCTTTGACTGAATTTCAAAGTTATTCACCTATGGTTACCTCTGCTTATTGTGATGTCTTTCAAGGTTTTCGGTCAATGGACAAAATTAAATATTCGAATCATCCTTTATCCATTTTCGCTTTTTCTGTCAAAAAATAAATACAATCGCTGTGTATTTTTCTTTTTAAAGTTCAACACAAAGGACATGGTACCTACTTCTTTTTTGTCAAAATGCTGTTCAAACTTAAATTTAATTTTCCGTAGTCAAATTTTTCTTAACCATGTTTTTATTTTACGTCTATCGAAGGACTGAATGGCACTCTCGGTTGAGTTAGGCAAAAGCTGTTGCTGACACTATTTATATTTATTTTATTGAAATTTTACCAATGGCTATGCAAATGTGCCACAATGTTTCAAAAATCGGACTTTTAATAATTGGGAATCGTTGGAACTTTGAGAGTTTTAGATGGCAAAGTAGAGATATTTTAAGTTTGATAAATGTCATCGTTGATATTTGAAATTTTGTTGGTTTGATTTGCGTTCTCTCTTCATTTTTTTGAGTAAGTTTTAAATTTCATTGTAATTGCAGCCACGAGGAAAACAATGCTGCAATGTACAAGTTTTAATTGGTTCTTATATCTATGACAATGCATCCGTTGTACCCAGAAACAATATATGTACATTGTATAGAATTGTATAGAATATGAATGACATTTAAATAAACTCAACAGCTTTGCACAAAATATCATTTACATTTTATAAATTAACATTGCACACATTTCCATTTCTCATAACAAAAACTGCACACAAAACTGAATTAACTTCAACACAAAACAATCCAATTAGAATTGTTTTTCATATCCGGAGAGAGTAAACACACATACACAAAAAAGAAAAGAAAATGTAGGTAATTAAAATTCACAGCCAAACACGAAAAAGAAAGGAATTTTCCAAATAGAAAAATAATTTTGAAAATAAAAATGCAAGCAGATGGATCCTGTGATAGCAGACTGGAGTAGGAAGAATTGCGAGAATATCTCATGCGAGAAAGAACAAATATGTATTCATTTGGGGTTTTCCCATTTTTTGGTCCGTTTGAACACGGATTCAAAACCTTGAAACAGAAATACGCTATTGTCATTTTTTTAACGAACGGGTAGGTTTTCGAAAATGTTGAACGTAAAACACAGCTTAATGCGAGAATTCTTTCATGGCCTTAAAACTTCTACTATTTTAAAAGGTACCTTCCAGAGGAATCCTTTACGTCAAAGTCATCCTTATTGTTTTAACCATTCAAAAACAAGGAGTGTTTTTATGACTATGTCTCCAAGGCAATTTGTTGCTGGATTCTGGAATGCTCGTTAGTTTTCATCAAGAGGAAAATACACCATCGCCCGGCCCACAGTCCATCCTGCAACAGATTTCATTGTCTACATATCGTGTTACACGCGAGGATAAAAGAAGATAATTTTAAATGCACCGCACACACATGCTGGCGTACAATACACCCAGAAAGTGACGTGCCGGATGCAGAAACAATGTTAAATCTCCCATAAAAAAGGATCCGGATGCGGAGTGGAGCTGACACAGAATATATACAGTCTGACATTGTAGACGACAAAAATTAATATTATTTGAAACGTTTTTGAAAAGCGTGTGTGGCGCAGCGCACGGTATTGCACCATAATGCTCCATCATACACCACCCCAGATCATGCCGCACTGCCGGATGCAACTACACCAATGTTTCGATTCACGTTCCCAACATCCAATGTTGTCGACGACGCGACGACTACGAACGGACGCATGGAGGCGTAAATTTAATTTTATATTCAACGTTGTCCCGGAATGTGATATGATGTTCAGCAACAGAGCTGAGCTACTTCCGCCACATGGAAGCTGGAATTGCATGTTGCTGTTTTGTTTCATTTTATTTTTCCAATTCCGGTTACCAAGTTTAATTTAGGTTTTGGTTGCAGAATGGGAATTTGCTAAAAAATCGCGAAAAAAAGAGGAGAGAAAAGTATACCAAAAATAAGCATTTTTGTGTGTTCAGATTTGAATATGCAATCTAAATGGCATGAAAAAATGTAATTTTTGCTTTTCATCAAAATTCGTTCCGTTTAAGGTGGTGTGTGTGTTTTTTTCTAACTGGAATATGCATCAAGTGGAGTGATATTTTTGCTTACCGTTCTCTGGTTTTAGAAATTCAAAAAACAACATTTCTTCAGGCCACTGATTTAGTGAACGAATACACAAGTTCCTTTTTGTACCGATTCCATATGGAAACGTTTTTGAAGCAATATTTCTTCTACATCAAAAAAATATTGATTATTTAGATATGTTTGCTTTCTAAGAGAGCAGTTATTTTGCATCAATTGTTGAATTAAGACTTAGGTTAGGTTAGGTTAGGTTAGGTTACAGTGGCTGTCTAGATGTTCTTGGCTCACTTAGTCCTCAAGAGTCCATTGATGCCACTAAAGAAGTAACTCATGGGAGGGTAATGAACTTAAGCAAACCATTTTATACTTTTAATGAAATTAGAGAGACATCTTGTGTCGGTCGATGCCTGTTCATTGGTTTTATCAAAGAAGGGATTACCGAGATAATTATTCCTTCTATTGGAGAGTGCCGGACATGTACATAGAAAGTGTTGGACTGTTTCTTCTTCATCCTCTTCCAAGCAGCTTCTACAGAAGTCGTTAGTGTAGACCTCATAGCATGTCTACCTATGAGGCAGTGACCTTTTTTTTACTCGAATTGTGGAGCTTACTTCTGTCTGCTCATGGATATCAAGCCCCTTGACCGCTCTAGGTCCATGCTTGGCCATATTTGTTTTGTTGCAAGGCTGAAACCATCTAGCATTTATTGGTTCTAGAGCATATTGTTTGAGACGATGTTTGCATATATCAAGTGGGGTTCCTATGTTTAGTGTTTGCCTAACGGTGGGCAGAAATGTTCCTGTTTTGACGAGCTCATCAGCTTTCCAATTTTCCGGAATGTATGTGGCCCGGCACCGAAATGAGGTGATTGTTAAACTGTTCTGTCATCTCATTCGTCATTCGGAGATAATCGATAGTCGTGGACTATAAGAGAGTTTGTGGAGACACACGCGAGAAAATTGAGAGCGGCTTGGCTTGGCTGTCCAAGAAGGTACGTTTATCCGTTTCAAGTAGATACCACTTTCAACAACGCCGGAGTCGGTCTTTGAAACATCTGTATAGAAGTGTGTCGTATTTTCTTCCAGAGGTTCTCCTTCTTCCCAAAAGGATCTTGAAGGGATGGAAACATGGAAGATTTGATCGAATACCATTTGTGGGGTGGTATAGTCTAAGCGGTAGATTGATCTGAAATTGTCTAGGATAGAAGTATGGCCAGTGTTGTTACTGATCCATTAAGAGGTGGCTCTAAGCCTCACACATGAGTTGGCAGCCACCATTTAAGAGAAGATGTCGAGGTTTGTTAGTTTTATAAACACCTCTAAAGCTCCTGTTGATGTTGAGCGAAGTGCTCCCGTGGGTATGTAAATCACTGACCACTGGACTTAAATGCGTTTATTCGAATTTACCATCTTGTGCAGTGCGGGCCACCATACGACAAATCCATAAATGTGTATCGGTCTGAATACCGTAGTGTAACCCAATGGTTATTTTTGGATAGAAGCCCCATTTTGTGCCTATGCCCAATTTATTATTTTTTTTTGTCTAAAATGAAACCTAAATATTTGTTTTGGTCGGAAAAGCTTAGAGGTTTTCCTTTAATCTAATTTTGTATCTTCTCACAAAGAGTGTTAGTCCGTTTTATGTGGATTTACGTCCAAGCCACAATGCTTTGCCCAACTGGTATGTTGAAGGCGTTTTGTAGGAGTTCTGAGAGAACTTGAGGATGTTTCCCAGATACAGATATTGCAACGTCGGTCGTCGGCATAGGCAATCACCTTGAAATTCTCTGCTTCCAATGATGTTAGGAGGTTGTTTACTACCATGTTCCATAAAAAAGGCAAAAGGACCCACCTTAGGGAGATGAATTACGACTTAATAATAATTATTTGATTTAAAAGCCCGGACGAATCTGGTAGAATGTCTAGATATGTTTCTTTTAATCAAAGTGTGTTTTATAGTCTACGTCAGACTTGATTAGTTGCAAGTGGTTTAGAGAAAGATTCACTGATATTGTGATGACTAGAAATAAACGTTTAGAAACTGCTCGACAATTCCGTACATCTTGGCTGGATCCACAAAGGAAACGAGCTTGAATTGTTGCAAGATGGTAATCCTAGCATTACATTGTGCCTCTACTTTGATGAAACGACCTTTTTGCAGAAGTCAGCTTGACCCCAGAGTGCTGGTAATTCTTCGACATGGCCTTTTAAGGGTAGATTATTGTGTATGTCTAGTGTGGTTCACCGCTACACCATCTTGAATAGAAAAAATTCGACAGTGTCTTCGGCATTGCCTCAGTTTGTATCGAACTCTTGAGATTTCCTACAAACATACATAACTATTTCAACAAAATTTCTATAATGTTTTGAAATTTTAAGCTTGAGTGGTTTCCTTCAATCGGTTTTACAGTCGGAAAGTTCCCTCACTAGAAATAACAGAGCTTCCTCGGTTAAGAAGGTCTGTGTTCGAAAGAGATCAAAGTGCGGAGTTAATCACGTTAATGGTCGGCTGCTTAAGCCAGTCAGCTGTTAACTAAGTCAAGTAAACCAGTGCTGAAATCAAACTGAGACTCAATTCCTGCTTCTACTTAGAGGTATGCTTTGACTTTTTGATGGTGCAAAGAAATATAAAAGTAAGAAGACTTAAGATTAAAGTTTTAATGTAAAGTATTAATTTATCGCGTGTTACCAATTCAGAGGAGTCAAGTCAAGTAGAACCAATGGACAATAGTTCTCGGAGAGAAAACAGATTCCAAATCCAAATATACTCATAAAAGAGAAAACCATGGACTCTAGCGGTTCATACAAGATGTTGTGCGAAAGTTGAAACAAACTTTTGAGCAAAAATCAAACTAAAACAAAATGCTTCTAAAGGTGAACATGTCCAGGAATGACCGGTTAATGTTGTTTTTCTATTGACGTTTTCAATAGTGAGACATTTAAAGGTAATCTAATAAGTCAGCAAAAATCTTTATCTTTTTCAGTCACTTGATGTTTTTCTTTAAAAATTGTGTATTTTTTCTATAAACACAAATCTTAACCAAATTGCAAAAAAAAAAACAATAAAACAAAAAACCTATTATGAAATCGAATTTCACGAGCCAAAGCGTAGATATTTATTTATTCATGTTTGTGTACACAATTCCCCCATATATCTCTCCACAAATAAACATCATGCTCTAGTAAGCAGCTTCATACGATACTTGGACACGGACATAGTGTTTGGGTTAGTTCTAGTATTTTTGGTTTGCGAAATAAAAAATTAAAGCTAGCTACCAACAAAAAATAAATCCGTAAAATAAAGTTGTTTGCAAAAAGAAAAATAGATAAATTGCCGTACGGAAACTTCACGTTTGGTTTATGTATTTTGATGCGCTTACCTTTATGTTTGTCTACTGGTATGAAGAGAGCTCCCAACTAGCCTTTCAATTGGATCTTTTCATGGTTTACAAGCGAGAGCGTCTGTTTTTCTTTGTTGTTGATGGTTTTAGCATAAGGTAAGCGAATCAAACTGAAATGAGAAAAAAAAAAACAAGTTGCTTAATAGAATAAACCATGAAAAAAAACTCAGACATCGTATGAGCACTAAGTTTAAAAGTTTTGATAGAGTGAAAACGATTCGTGTTCAGATTTTATTTTTTTGAGGATGATGTAGATACAAGTTACATTTGCTAGGTCAGTTATGGTCTGTGGGAACCTTTTCTTTTTTCGTTTGACCAACTAGTTGACTTTAAGAAGGTTACGACCAGATGAAACACGGGAAGTACAGAAACTATTTTCATGTTAAAAACAATTTGGAAACTGTTCATAAAGCATGCAATTTACCAAACACAAGATCAATTTAAAATTCCGTCTTGTTGTGTCGTAGGTAGTAGGTAGGTAAATAGACATTGTTAGAAATTTTGATTTGAACAAAAAATGCACAAAAGCAGAAAATACTATCTTACTCATTTAGAAGTGAAGGATTTGAGGAATTTTAAGTTAAATAAAAAACAAATGAGCATTTCACCTGATGTCGATGTGCGTTTTACTCTAAACAAAACTGCTATTAAAGTTCAATTCGCATACTCAAAATAAGTTGATTATCATACAGCCCTCGCTTTAAAGATTCTAATGAAAAGGAGGAAAACGGCTCTTCTAGTGAAGAAATAAAGTGCTGTTATAAAAGCAATACTGATGAAATGAAATATTTTGGCTTTTGTCATTTCAAATCTGTTGTTTTAGTCAGTGCTGCCACCTTAGAAAATAAAAGAAGAACTTCACTGTCTAACAAGCAGTGTTGCCATAAAATATTTTTCGAAATCGGGATTGTCACATCAAAAATCTGAGAATCAGTTGAAATAAAAAAAATATGTGTGTAAACAGTGGCTACATGTGATTGAACTTATACTTCCCAGCTTCAAACTCACAAAAATTCGCTCTGATAGGTACAAACACCGGAAAAGAAGTATACTAAGGCCGTATCTGAATTGCAGTTAAAATTTAGAGAGCAGGTAGTAAGATATTGAAAACATTTGTAAGTTTTTACTTCCAACCCTCGCTGTCCTGTGAATTTTAGTTTTGGTTAAGCCTAAGAACGCAGATTACCAAAAATTTGAGCTGGCATTTTTTTCTTCGTATGAATTGTGACCGATACAAAATGATTTTTGGAAACGGCAATATGACTATGGGTTGTGGCTGTGGCTCAGTGGCTAGGTTCGTTGGCTGCTAAGCACAACTTTGTGTGTTCGAGTTCCTAAGTTTTTATTTCATCTTTCACGGACATTGCCTCTTGCGAAGAACTGAGTAAACTTTCAAGAGTATCAGTCTGTCATGGAAAAGTGCTTCTCAACTTTGCCGTTCGGTATCGGCGTTAAGTTCTAGGTCCCCTCAATTCTTCACACGCACCCAGAAAATTGTTGGTAGGTATTGGCTCTTAAAGAACTGTCACGCTACTCTATTTTGACATGATTTTTTTGATCAAGCACCGCACGACTCGGTTGAATTTTAAGAAAAAGATTTGTATTATCTCATTTTTCTTCTTTATTATTGATTTTTTGATGTCCTAAATATATAAGTTTGTTATACTCACGTATTTTTTTTTAACATTTCCATTTTACCTCATATATCTATTTTATTTTAAAGTGTCTAGGAAAAATTGAAATGAATTTAAAAATTGTTCGGTCCACACAAAAATATAACAGTCTTTGTTAACTGGGCAATAGTGAATGAAACAATAGATTTTAACCAAGAACTGTTAAAAGAAGGAAACCAATTCCACGAAAACATATTTTAAAAGGAAATTTAAGTGAATTGCTGCAAAACTTCTGAATAAAGCTTTTAATTTTTCCATGAAAAAAGTAAAGATGTTAAGGCAAGGATATGTATATACTTCGATGAGTTGAAAACCGGGAGAAAGCCCAATTTTTAAACACAAAATCGAGCAATCCTAAATAGCCTTAGAAATCGGGAGAAATACGATAAATCGGATCGTCTGGCAACTCTTCTAACAAGTAACAACGGGTTTAAACATTGAGCGAATTCTTTTGGTCGATGTTGCGTTTAATTTCTTACCATCGACATTGACATCACAGTACTTCGCACTTCAGTTTCAGACATATAACAGCACTGGCGACTGAGGCCATCGGCCGAGACAAAACGAGACAACAGAGAGAGAGTGAGAGAGAGAGAGAGACCGATAGATACATAGAAGGAAAGAACATACCATCGCACAGGTGGCCTCATATAAGTTGGCGAAACTGAGGCTTGAACTCGCATTAACTTTTAGCTCAGCGTCAGCCTTCAACTCCTTGCTCCTCTGAATAAAGGCCACTTGCACGTTAACCTTACTTTTATAGCATCATTACGATATCGAAATTAAAAATATAGGGTATTTCGATAAGCGCTTCATATCTTTGTGTGAGAAATAATCGACATTTTTAATTCTTTTGCAGTTCTATCTATCGATATCCTGCAGTTTAAAAATTAGCAACAGCTTCTCTTGGTGGAGCGCATCCGAAGTGTTCCGTTTTGAATTACTCTAAACTCTACCACATAAATGAAGGTGATAGTTGACAAAAATGGATTAATTTAGTTATGTCGTTGTGTGAAGACATGTCGTTGCTGTCCACAGGGGCTCAGAGTCAACCTACATACCAACATAAATATAGCTCGACGTTGACAATGATGACCGTGATAAACTGGAAAGTTATGAAAGAACTTAGAACCGATTTCGCTGAAAAATTAATTAGTTCCGCGTCGAATGAAACCGATTTCGTGTCTAACTGTGACCTATGAGTGGTTCGCAAGATAATGACGAAATTTATTAAAGAAAATAAATGTACAAAAAAAATGTTAATAAATAAAACTAGCTGACCCGACAGACTTCGTACCTCAATCGATATAAAAAAGACCTAGATTTTTTGAGCCCGCTACTATACCACCAGCTTCCCTCCGCGCTGCCGTACTGCTGCGTCTACCCGCTACCCCGTTATACCCAGCTACCCTGTTACCCGCGACCCCATTTCCCGCTACTCAAAACGTCTAAACGGTACCCGGTACACCAGTTACGGCTACCCACTACCCACTTCCCGCTAAGTCATGGTAGAGTATTCGATAATCTCATGGCTGATACATAGAAAAAACGCTCTGCAATGTTATATGGGAGAAACGTGATACAATGACTTTAATGCCTCTACAAGATCGAGATATTCGATCAGAAAAAACGTAACACACATACGTACATTCGTAAACATACATGCATCATGAAAGAAAGGGTTGAAAACCTTGATATAAATTTGTGAACGCACTTTTACTAATTATCAAATTGTCATCGTCAATTTATTTAGTGAACGCAAATTTTCATCATGGTAAAGTACATGGAAATAATAAAAAAAAAAGTTCTACCGAAAAAACGTCAAAAATCTTAGAGCTTTTACTCTAATTTTCGGTCGTAATTCTCGTCCTAGTAGACACTTCAGGCAATAATAAATAAGTTCAAAAATTTGAGTCTCAGTTAAATTCCATGGCGGTGTTCTCAAGAATTGGGCATCACTATTCACTAAGACAGCGTTATGACGTATTTTCAGACCGAATTGGATAAAATGGACTTGGACGGCTTTTGGTGCCACAAGCTACACAGTACACCTTTCAAACGATTTATTGAAAAGTAAGTTTAATAGACATGATCCCCCAATAAATGTTCCAATCCATTTTTCAAGATCTTTGACTAACTCTATCGAAGCTGAGCTGCTGTAAGTGTTATAACCTGGGACCCTGTGATGTGTGACACATGTTTTGGGTCATTTACGGAAGGTGGTTAAAATGTTATGTGATTTGTACGGAGGTTGCAAATTGTAAAATTTAATATTTAATTTCAGTCTTCCCAAGCTTAAAGCTGTCATCTACTTCACCATAACTAGCTTTATTTGTTTCTGACTATGTCTACCATGTTAAGTCCTTTTTTCTTCCCTAGAGGTTTCCTTCGAAAACAGCAACTTCTTCTCTCGGACCACAAATCATCTTCTTCATTATGCATTTTTCGTGTCATATCTTTTTCATTTCTATCCACAAACAAGAGGAACAGAAAATAAATGCAAAAACAAAACACAAAAACAGAGCAAAAATAAATTTCTTTGCATCTCATTTATCCTCATAAATCCTTACAGCAAATTACTTTCAAAAGAAGTTAACTCAAAACAATGCTATGCCAGGCATTCACTTCGTCGGATGATGATACAACACGAAGAAGAGGTCCACATTCAGCCATCCGACACACAAATGCACCCTTATGTTGCTCATTTCCGTCAAAACCAAAAACGGAACAAATAACTCCCCACCCTTTTCTCTAAAAAAATCTCCCCTACACCTCCTTATAACTTGTCACATTCATTCCTATTACAACGACGAGCAATGGTGGCAGAGAGAGATACTTATGCAGAAAATTTATGACTGCAGCCGCCAGCAGCAAATGCTGAAAAGGGCAGTAACTAAACGGAACGGTTCCTCGTGCTTCTTTTGTATTCACTTGATTTATTTCTGTGTGACAGTTATGCATAAAAAAGGCCACACAAACTGAAATTGAAACAAAAGTAAAAGAAGCTGGATGGGCGGCGAGGGGATAGGCGACCGACGCTCAGAAGATGATAAAAGAACTCTTTGGCATTTCGCGTTCTCCTATTCCCTACCTAACACCGAAATGATATGCTCGCCTAATATTTTTGTAACTTCCCTCCGCCGCCACCCCTAATGTCCCATTTGAAACCCTTGGTGTGCAATTTTTCTTTTCGATCTTTGTTTTTGCTTGTAGCTTTTGACGTTGAATCAACGATGGTCTCCCTTTTTACGAGCTCGTATTTGCAGTTAAAAGACAAAAGTAGCGGAACTACGGGTTCTGGAATAGAAGAATGAAATGGACAATGACTTGCGACAAAGCGCAGATCTGGGACACTCGGATGCTGATATTAACGGTCCACTGGTAAAGCAAGAAATTAAAACAATTTTTGTTTTGTGTTTTTGGTTTTTTATGTCATCGCACCAAGTATGCCCGAGTGAAAAATTAAGCGCACAAATGACAAAAACGGAATAAAAGCACCCAAATGGGAATAACATAAAGTTGCACAAAACAGTTTGTTTTGCCACGAAACTTGAAGAACAATTGACTATTGGAATTTGCCGGAATGGGGATGGTGTTGTCTTCCTTTTTTGCTATCGGATGGAAGTTTCAAAAGGTTCATGAGTCTTAAAATGACAATGACAGATTTAATGAGAATGAAAAGGTAGCCTTCTGTTTTTATCGACTTTTTTCTGTAACATTAGACAAAGCACAAATGTTAAAAAAAGTTGTTGAACATAACAATACTTTTATTGTCTGTTCTGGGGCCTATTCGACACAAATTCTTCGATTCAATCTTATTTAAAAGCAGGTCAACGTCATCTTATTTTGTAATTGCAAGCAGAATGAATTTTTATATGTCGGACTAACTGTGTGTCTCCCTTTTTTAAGGGATAAAAATAAATTCCACGTAATCTATATTCTTGCGGTTGCATAAGATCTATTTTATTTGTTTGTACTCCGAACGGGCCATTTATGGTAATGGAGCTTGTTTCCACAAGTTATCCATCCCTCAATCGAAGTTGTTGGCTTTCGTCAACATTCAACAAACCGATACAGTTCGAAATTTTGTTCTTAGCCTCATATTTCTCTTCAGTTATCCCATCCATTTAACACATGACTAAGAAGAAGAGTGTGAGCAAGATCAGCAAGTCTATAATTACTTACTTCTCTAAGGCCAATCACAATGTTTGAACATAAGCTGTGTCATAAAATTAACTGGGTATCGATGGACAATTCTTCAATTTCTTCTTCTTCAATTCTTCACACGCACCTAGAGAATTGTTGATGAGAGTAAGCCACTTAGGCCTTAGCTCTTCAAGAGCTGTCGCGCCACTCTATTTTTTATCGACGGACAAGATGAAAGTGATTTAACGTCAGTACCTGTTTACTACGGCTTACCTTACGTTGGATCATATCCACACTATCGAAATGAAAAATTCCGACCGAAGTCAGCTAAGTCACTATGTTATATTTGAGAGGACATTTAATCTCTTTCTGATGATCTCAAAAATACAAGAATTCATCTTCTAAGAAGAAAGAAGCAAGGGTACCCTGCATCAAAATTCACACCATCTTGGTTCGATTCTATAGACTAGTACTCATGTTATATCTACGGAAAACCGCACTCAACTTTCGGTCACCGAAAGAAGAGCCGTTGAACGGGATACACGCAGTAGCTGAGACCAACTTCAGGCAACTACCAACCCCCGCAATGGTCCTCCCCACTAATGAGGTGGCTAAACCTCACTACCCGCGGTACCCTACAACCTGGGTTATGTTCTTCTTTCTGTGATATTATTCAACGTTCATTTACGCATACTTTATAATATTATGCTTTTTATAAACTTTTCGAAGCGTTGTCCAGCTGGCAGACGAGGAACACTCCTCACACTGTTAAATAAAATTGATCGAAGGGATGGACTAATCAAGGGACATACGACATACCCAACAAATTGTTTAGTTTCCAAAATGAATAGATATCCATATTCGGTACTCGGTTATTGTTTTTCAGATTTCATGATTTCACCTCCGGTATCGACGGACAGGCAAGAATCTTCAACCAAATTCCCTTTTAAAGGTTGTTGAAGTAAAGCTGAGATTTCAGAAATAAAAGTGGCGCTGACTTGCCCGTAACCACCACTTTATTATAGCTACCTTAAGATTGCGTTCAGCTGCAAGTGCGAAAGTCAAATTGAAGAGTACGAGCCTCCAAGTTTAACATCGATAGACTAAAGGATTCCAAGACACGATAACAATTCAGGGACCACATGTCTCATTTAATGAGAATTTAAAAAACAACCAAGGAACTGATGGTGTACAAACTCACACAGCTCAAAGCAATACCTCATAAGAAATGTAAACGGTACTTTGCTTAGTTCGGAGGATGAACATTGAATAAGTCAGAAGGTGGAAAAAACACTTTTTCCTCGGCCTTAAACCGAGTGAGTGTTTGAAAACAGCATTCAGTCATTGCCTTCTGAATTGACCGAACAAGCCAAGCCCAAGCAACAAAAAGCTTTGACTTAGGTGCTGTAATTCGTCCTAAAGCTTGCTATCAGTGGACAATTCTTACGCATCTGACTGCCAATCATAAACCTGTCAAAAACTTTCAAGTTTTCATAACTTGTTATTGAAAGCAGAATTGCACATTTGAAAGCCGAGCGAAGACAAGGTCTTGAAAAGTTATTGGATCTAAATATCACCTATCATGTTCCAATTACAATGAAAATCATATCATGAAACTCGTCTTGCATTTGATTCACTGCAACAAACTACAATCAAAATTATTATCCCATGGTCATCAGATAAGCCAAAGCAAATAAATATGTTTGTTATACAAAGCACACTATAATCTTCTTCTTTTTCTTGAGAATAATGAATTTTCATTCTCACATTTGTTGCCAAGTCAGCGCCAGCGAAATAATTTAATTACCTACCAACAAGTTGGAGCTCATAATAAGATACCATTTTTGTTCGGAAGTGATGTGCTGTTACACATCAACCGTGACTGCCTAGTGCACCAGTCAGTGGATATTCACAACTCGGCATAATTATATTCATCATATCTAGCTCATTGCTCCAGACACCAATTAGGTAAAACAACTCAAAAAGAGAATGGGTCTTCAATTTCATATTCTCCTTCTTCTTTGGAAACAAGCAATATGAAGAAATATGAAATATGGAGAGGCTGTTCCAGTAACCTGATTATCTCGATCTGATTTCATCGGATTAATCTTAAAATATGTAAGAGGTTTCAGGATGACAGTTTGCACCGTATTTGATTTCGAAAAATCAGCAATGAATTAAACCACTAGACAAAAAGTATTGGCCAACAACTGTTACATATTTGGATGAACTACTTGCAAAAGATAGCCACCACAGCTGGTTAGTGGTTGCGTTCAAAATTAGTTTCCTGCTTTTCAATTTTTGTTTTAATTGGGCTTGAAATTCTATTTTTTAACTGTACCCTATTTGACTTACGAACAAATGCAGAATTAGACAATGAAATATGACAAAATAGGTTAAGACTGGTATTCAAATTGACGTTGACGTTTTCATTTCACAGTACTTCGTACATGAATGTAACGAACTACATACACATATCAGCACTGGCGACGGAGGCCATCGGCTGGGACAGAACAAGACACTTATACAACAGAGAGAGACAGATAGACCCATAGAAAAAAAGAACACAAAACATAAACCTAGTAGTAGCCTAACCAACTGTATCATATCTAGAAGGATATGGGGCACCTACAATGAATCCCGTACTAATAATTTTATTTGAAGACCCAGGCAAGACATAGCCAGGGTCGTTGCTATACGTGCACCAGACAGGCCGGTTGGAGAACACGCATCTAAGCTAGGCATCCCCCACAATACTTTCTGTCGCAGTTGTGGGTACCGGCGCACTCAAAACTCAGTTTTATATATAATCCCTATTTTAATTTTATAGGTCAAGCGAGTTTTTTTATTGTATCAAAACGGCGCATTTCAGCGCTACTTGGGTCACCGAGCTAGACTGCTTGTGGCCACCATTTCAACTACTACTACTTACTACTAAAAATTCAAAATTAAATATTAATAGGTTTAAATTGATAAATAAATTTTGATTGTGAATTAAAGGCCGTTTGCCAATTGCGTTAAAAAGTGTGTTAAAACATGACGATTGGTTAAATTTTGACATTCGTGTTGAAGAAAATGTATTAAAACTTCTCCAGCTGTAGAACAGGCTATAATATGACAGTGTATTCCAAATTATAACTAATAAAAAACATTAAAAAATAAAAACATGTAATTAAAATGATTAAATTGAAATATGTACCTCAAAAATAGATTCAATCTGAAAATACTTTCTGTCATAAGATTTCTTAAATTGTTGATTTTTATTTTTTATACATAAACTTTGTCGAAAATGTCTGAAAATTATTTTGGGTATGCTGTATTCAAAGCAGTGTTGGGGAGTATTTTTTTTTTTCAAAATCCCTCTTACCAGTCTCCAAATTCCCTCTTTTCCCCAAACATCATTTCATGTTTCCCATTTTATTTCCCACGGACCAAAAATTTAAGAAATACGTGTATTGCAAAACTTGCAAGTTGCTTTTGTTTTATCGTTTTTATTTTAAAACAAAGAATATTGGAACGAGCAACTTTTTGCTTTCGTTCTCTCTCTGCTTGCATATGTACATACATTAAATTATTTTTATTTAGAGAAATGGAATCCGGGGGTGGAATCGGCGAAGATAATAATAAGATGATTATCACCTTGTGACAATCACATTTTTATGATTTTATCCCGTGATAGACATTTTGTTGTCACTTTCACACAAAATTTGTATCAATGTTCCCGTTAAATCAAGAAAAAAAAAACAATATTTTTGTGCCCATACGAATGTCTATTTTAAATGTAGTTTATTGAATACTTCTCATTGCAATGCGTTTTTGAATATTTTTGGTCATATAAGGTCGGATGTTTAACGTTACGTTATAAGACTACCATTGCAGCAGAAACTACAAGTGGATGTTACACATTTTTATCATCGAAACTAATTAGAACTTGGTGAAAATATACTTTTTTGTTTTAAGGAAAAATCTCCACAAAACCAGGTGGTTTTCAGTTTTTCCCTCTTGGGTCAAAGTTCCCACAAAAAGGGATTTTCCACGACCCCCAGAACTGATTCATATATATATAATTTTGATTTTTAATATTGATCCGTTTTCTGGATGCAGTATTTAAAAAAAAAAATTAAATAATTTTTTTAAAAAAAGGACCCACGCAAGTTTGCTCAAACCACTAATTTTCAAATTCGAGGTCAATCGGACCAGTGGTTAAGGCTGTAGGTGTATTAACAGACAGCCAGAGGGACGGAATCGCCGGACCCACTTTTTCCGATTTCTATATTGTATTGCCATATTTCATCCAAATCTCACTGTTTTTACGAATTCAATACTCGTTATATTGGGTGTTCCACAGACCACAATTCGTTATTTTGAATTGGATTTTTCGAACATGAAAATGGATATTCTGTATTTCGGCTTGCTCAAATCACATTTTTATTTCTGTGAATTATCAGTCAAATAATACAGTTGCAGTTAGTTTGTTCATTTGTTTGCATACTTTCTTCGTCTTCCTGCAAAATGTACGAATAAATTTGTGTTTTCATCTTATGACTCCTGGAATTCCGTACTTCTTAAAAAAAATCGTTTCGAGCCATGTTCTTCTGTTTCAGTCATCTGTAGTTCGATCCACTTGTTGTACAATTCAGCTTGCAAGACATTTCAATGATTATACAAACCGTGGGCCTTTCCAAGGCTAGCTATGTCTAAATCATTGCCAATTGATCTTTGATAGCATCCTTCTGCTCGGAATCGGAGGGTTGAAACGATGAATGTATTATAAAAGTTTCTATTTCCCTTAAAACATATTAGAAAGCGTCTTTGCTTAGGTGATCTAAAATTCCCATGAGCGCTTACATGACAAGTGTCTTCTACACGCGTATTTACTTTTTTTCTTTGTTTTTTTTTCTCATGTTTTTAAAAAAATTTTAATTCAAAATTGTGCATTTTTTTGTTGTTTTTCTGTTTTTTTTTTTATGTCTTGCAATTTCTTAATTCAAAACTTTAAATTACTTTATTTTTCATATTATATCTGCTTGCATTAGGCAGTCCCAAACTCTTATCTTCCTTAATTCGTATGACCATCACATTTTTTTATTTTATTTATTCCAAATAATTTCTAATTAAGTGCCGATACGATTAACAAACGTAAATGTAATCGTACTCGGTGAAAATGGACCCCAGCGCGTGCAGTATCTGGGGGGGAAAGAGGCGTGGGATTAAAAGAAAAAAAAAAGGAAATCAAGAATTTAATTTATTTATCAAATTAATTCTACACTCACAATGCTCACAATTCCTCTTTTTTTCTCTTGAATTCTGCTTCCTTTTCTCACTTAAAATTGCCAATTACATCGCATCCATCTTCAAAACAACAAACATTTTACTTCAGAAACAAAATATAAATGATTGATCCTTCAGTTTTGACAGTACGAAGCAATTTCGAAGTTTACGAAATCGATCAAATTGAAGAACATGCAATTTCACGTGAAATTGAAAAGTGATTTTAATTCACTTTCGTCTATGAATGTATATGGCGCAAGTGAAAATATATCGCCAAAGGACCAAAGCTTAAAATAAATATAAAGTTGAATATTAATAACTAGCAAATTTTAAAAATTGTATCTAAAAATTAAACCATGTAATAACTCTTAATTATTTGAAATTCATGGTTAGGTTAAGTTGGAGTGGCTGTCTAGATGTTGTTGACTCACATAGAACTGAAGCGTCCATTGTGATATCACAAAAGAAGCAAGTTGAAAGACACTTGCAAAGTCAGGAAGTCGAAAAAAACCGGAAAGACTAAGAGAAAATGCACCAACCCCTTATTCCATCTTCTTTATGGTGTGTCAGTATGGTGGACTGCCTTAGACGTAAAAGTGAACTGCGATAAGCTTAGTAAAGTGCAACGCTCAGCATGCCTAAGTATAAGCGGATCACTTCGGACGACCCCATCTGCGGCACTAGACACAGACACCTCTGGATATAATCAGCAAACAAATAGCTGCTAGTTCTGCTATTCGCCTGAATGCCTCTTCACAGTGGACTAACAATAACATCGGCCACTCTGTTATTCTTGATTACTTAGAATCAATTCCAAAGCACACAGATTACACCGTTCCTCAACTACAGTTCGATAAGAAGTTTCAAACTTCTATCCCTTCCCGATCCTTCTGGGAAAATAATACATTTCTAGAAGACGAGGCAATTCACTTCTATACATCGAAAACTAGTGATGGGGTCTAAGTCTCTAAGTCTCTCATTCAGCCTTCCAAATCATTGTAGCGTGTTTCAGGCAGAACTTTTGGCGATTAAGGAGGTCCTGTCCTGGCTCAAAGAAAACGTGGTATCCACATCTGATATCCGGATTTTCAGATCGGAAGA
>CAKKXW010000003.1:52925380-52976453 GCA_920937365.1 Sphaerophoria rueppellii
GTTATGAGCATTACACAAGGAAACAAGATTTAGATGTTGATACAACTATAAACGTTTTTGATCAACAACGAGCTTGACCAAATTCGTATTAATTCAAGCACAAAAATTGAAACACTATAATATTTCATAGTTAAAAAAACACTAAAACATTGTTGATCAACAACGATATTGATTATTTTCGCACAATGATTGTCAGTCAAGAATGCTTATAATATTTAAGTGAACACCATTTTCATGTTTGTTTTACTACAAACGTGATTGGTTAACAATGAAATTGACAATGAATTTATTGTTTTAAACAATGAACATTGTATCATTTAAATAAAAAAAATAACAATGCCAGCTTGTTCAAATTAAACATATTCGTGCTTGACGCAAAAACAAACAAGATTATTGTTTGATTTTACCAAGGTTTTTTTTTCGGTGAAGAGTATCATCTGTCATGAGAAAGTGCTTCTCACCTTTGCCGTTCGGAATAGGCATTAAATTGTAGGTCCCCTCAATTCTTCACACGCACCTAGAGAATCGTTGATGAGAGTAAGCCACTTGGGCCTTGGCTTTTCAAAAGCTGTCGCGCCACTCTATTTATTTATTTAAAATATGGATCAATATAGACTTTTACGCTTTAAAATAGACTTATATGAAAAGAAACTAGAAGATTTTAAGTTAGTTGGCATGGTCCCCACCCACTTTTAGTGTATGTTTTTTTTTGTTTTTTAAGAGAATATTAAACATTTTTAGAATTGTAAAATTTTGAAAAAACACAGATCAACATATTTTAAGCATAGTCCGCTAATGAAAGATTTTATAGCGTCATACTAGCTTAAAATGACGTTTCAGTCAGGACTCAAATGACTATAATTTTGGGCCAATGTTTCCAGTCAAGGGACGTGTCATCTGCCCCTTTAGTTCAAATCGTAGAAAATATTTGATACAAACTGAGCGAAAGAAATTCACCTCATCAAACAAAAAGTAAAACCTAGGAAATGAGTTCTAAGCAAATTGGGTTTAATCTTTCAACCAATATTTATGGGAACAACCACACAAGCACAAATATATACACACATTTCAGAATATACACTTAGTTCTTAGTGCTTCAACTCGGCACCAACTTCCTGGCATTGGGAATCGTTTTCATTGTAATTTCATCCGTTTGAGAATTAGATCAGAACGCAAGTTGGTTGAGGTTATATCTTCTTTACTGTCGCGTTCGTCGTCGTTGTTGTCATGTCAAGTCGTTTGACGCTTTCGATGTTGGTTTCATGTTCACAAAATATAGAATCAAGATTGTATCATTGTCGGCAGATGGCAGTTGTAGCGCACTGATAATGATGATGTCGGGTTTATGTTTCGCTTGATTGAATCCTTTAGTTAATGTTGTCAGACGACGGCAATGTCTTGCTGCCTACGATGCACAGCCACTGTCAGAATCAGAGGCATTAGTTGTGTCAATTGTCAGTCAGTTCATCGTGCGGGAATTATAATTTTGTTCCGAAGTGACAATGAAGAGCGCCTTTGATTTGATTCTTAAGTTGATAGAATTAACACCACCACCACCAGCCACCACAGATAAGTGTATAGAGTAGCTAGGTTTAGCTCAATGTAAGGTAATGAATATGTGTGAAATGTTTTATAGATACAGAAAAGTGCTTTTGCACATCATCCTAGAGGATAATGATGATGGCGGCATTAGGTGTTGGTTGCTTGCGATATGAAAGAGATACCATTTTCTTCGTTTGGTTGTATATGGCGTTGGGCTCAATGTAATCAATTTGGAATGTGATTGATTCGGGTGGCTGATGGATTAAGCATGTTTTCCTTATTGGCCATGTTCATTCTCTAGAGGTGATATTAACTTATTAATGTTAATTTCGGGATCTATGGAATGTTCTTTTTAAGATTTTTTTTCGGTGGTGTAATACCTTTGAGCCTACTTACGAATTCTTTGTTCAAGCAAGGAATTCGGAGTCGTTCTTGTATTTGAGCGTGAGATCTTATGTATTTCATGCATCGAGTGACTCCGCCTAAAAAGAATCTCTTGTCATAAGTTTCGACTGTTTTTTTCCTCCTTATAGCTTCCTTCCTTCAAAGCTCGGAACATCGTATGTTTTTGGGATTGGTAATAATTTAAAGATGAGAACGACTTATGTGTGCGTCGATTAGGGTCTTCCTTAGTGTAACAATGGAGTTTCTTCCGACTTTCAACGGTGCTAAACCGGTGTATCCACAAGGATTCCCTTGGCTTATCAAAGGAGCTTACTCGGGCTTTCAATGATGGGCTACCAACAAGGTTTCCGTTGTCTCATCAACGGCCTTTGACCGGCGACTTTCAACGTCGATTAACCGGTGCTTCAACGGTCAGGTCCGGGAGTATACTTTGAGCGACCACCCTTCAACCTGATCTTGTCTTCGACGATTCGCTCCCTTACGGATATTTCTTGCAAAAACTGGTATTGAGTTATATTTGTTCGAGTTTTAAAATTGTGGAGTTTTAAATGCATACAAAAGTCTTTCTTGTAGTTTGTAATTGTTATATTTTGTTGGTATAATTCATGTCATTTGAGAAATTGTAATGTATGCAGCTAATGCACAACTACAGTGGTTCTTTGTTCCTGATATTTTCTTCTCATTCACAATTCGCGACAAACTGCTGGGAGACGTCTCCGCTCAGTCTGAATCACATCCTCGTCGATGTCTTCTTTAACATCGGAAAGATCACACTTAGACCTCTTCTCCAAACGTTTCACTGGCGTTAAAAATCCGAACTTGAACATGCTGGAATCGAGTAGTCGTTTCTTGAATGTGAAATGATGCGAACACCTCTGGACGGAGTTCGTTTTCAGACAAAGCTGCATCAGCGGATTCATCGTCATGCATGCGTGTTTTCCTGTGGATTCTTCTCGTTTTGAGTTCGATTCTCATTTCTTTGCAGAGGGGTTTACCAAAGTCGATTACGGCTTGAATGAAACAGACTCTACTTTCCACTAGGAGAGCTTTACAAGCACAGAGTTTCTATGTAAGCACATACAAACTTAATCCTCTGTGCATTTAAATCTATTCGTCATCTATTTCAGGTAGCATTGCAGTCCATAAGCCAAGAAAAATGGGACCTGCATGGCTGTGAGAAGACGACTACTGGCTCCCAATCTTGTTTCAGAAGCTTGTATCCGTCAATTTTACCAGTATTTGAAAAGCTTCCTCAAATTGATATTGTTAAGGGTCTTGATAGCTTCATATCCAGCGCTCTACCGTATTTCGGTGACTCTTTTCGCTGCTTAATTTTTAACGGCAACTAAAGCGTTCCACCTAACACTTGATATAGAAAAGAAGACAAATAGCTTCTCCAGGGTTCCACGTGAGTGGTTTGTGCATACAAGGAATATAGTTTTCGAATTCAGTGCCCTGACATGGAGGAAGAACGCTGCAGCACTCATATGTTTTCGAACCCTTGCTCGAGAGTTATTTTACGTTCCGTTTTAGTTTAATGAGTCATGCGACAGTAACGAAATGCACGCTTACGGCCTTACGTTGCGAACGTCAACGCAAATCACAGGCAGGGTGGCAGATTTCAATTTTACGTCATTATTTGTTTGCTGACTTGTTGAACGTGTTGAATTGAACATGATAATGATCTCTGATCTCCCGCTGCAACATTTTGTCAATGCGTTCTTAGAGAGTGACAGTTTGCGTGAATTGTTGGGTGTTATCATCACTATCCCACTTCGGTTACACTTTGGTATCCCGATGCGGAAAATAATAACTTCCTTTACCAAGAAGAATTCTTAAGCACAAGAAACATGCTATCCAAGCCTTTCCCGTTTTTGGGAAAATCCGAGGCAGTAAACACTTTACTCCTAGTGAGCTAGGTCATTGTTTATGATCTTTTGAACGCAGCAACACGCACGAAATCTTTCTCTATAAAATTATTTCGTTCTTCATTGTGATAATTAAATGTGATGGCATTAATTTTAATTTTCCAGTAATCATATTCCTACAAAAAAAATAAAATTTTAACTACAATGCAGTGAAAATTCAAAGACCCATGAAACCGAGAGTTATTCCACCATCACGATAAGCCAGAGTCATTGTCATTAAATTTAATAACATTATTTGTGTACACAAATAATCCGATAAAACTCGGTCAACAGAGGTGTTCCTCTTTTTATGTGTATGTGTGTGCATAGCGATTACCTCAATAAATCTTCATATAAGCTTATTTCCGCAGAAACAATATATATATGAACTCGTAAAACATAAAGCTTTGTGCACACAACCACACAAACTCTAAGAAGGAATAGCTACATGTGTACGTATACAAAAGAATCCTCCTCAAGGATATAAAGCCAACCTTTTTTCTTTATTTTTGAAATTTCACAAAATAATATAGGTGCCACCAACATAAGCGACATTATGGGTGCGTGCCTCAAATTCCGAATTGCCGTTGCGTGCCAAAACAATGCTATTTACCACATGTGGCTCATACACCTTGTCCTTGTGCCATGCCTGAACCCATTGGCTGTATTTTAACGCTGTAATGAATTCGTTTTAAGTGCGATATTATGATGTGCGCGCGGTAACATTAGAAATAAAAAATTGCGAAATTAATAAATAAGTTTTCTCTCGTTTATAGTTATTTACAAAGAGAACTAATGGAATAATGATTGGGTTTTAATGGTCCCAGGAGCAGTGGTTGCGGTGAGGTGTCTTAATTCATGTAAAAACCACGTCAAATGAACTTCCAGGAATGAAGTTAATTTGGAATGTGACTAACAGCTCAAAACTTTTATTCACAATTATTATAGCGAAAATAGATGGATTGTGAATATTGTGAGTGATTAAATCTAAAGTATCCTTTTTCCTATTTTTCTATTTATTTGTCCTTAAAAACGGCGTAATTAGAATTTCATGTTTAAATTTAAAGCAAACATTTCTTGGAAAAATGTCTCTGTCAAAACGCATGATATTAATTTCCAGGAATACGTATTACCGTTACATAATGTTTCGCTGGAAGCAAATTGAAAATAATTGAATGCCATGAACATTATTTTTGTGCACAAATTATTTTCGTATTTGTATATATTTTTTGTATTTTTGTATCCTGTACAGACGAATACAGAAACGGAAATGGAAAACCGTAATAATAATCGTCGAGTGTATATAGGTGAACGAGGTTATGTGCGAAATTGGTATTCTGAAATGAATTCATATAACTTTTTCACAGGGTAACGGGTAAGGTTGAACATTCATTGCTCTGGCACTGAATTAATTTTCAATCTAGGCATTTAATATTTTTTGCCGAATATTACCTACTTTCGACCTTGATGAGAGCAAACAAAAAATAATTCATGAATTTATAGAATTGATTGCTTCCGATATTGACTTAGATTGCAATAAATGTGAACTTTTATGACTTTTTTTATTGCTGATTTAGAGCTATAGGATATAATTTTGGTTTCCAGGATATCAGAAGAATATTATGAATAAATCAATATTTTTATTGGTTTTCCAGGATTGTGTAATCTCGATGTTTTCATTAAAATTATTCTAAGGAAGATTGGATTTCACTCTCGGTTCTGTTGTAACGATTAGTTGATAGGACCAAAGGCAGAAGTATGCTAAATATGTTGGCCTTATTAGGATTAAAGTGTTGAATCGTTTTTGGAAGACAAGCGTTTATTTGTTTCTAGTTTTTCAATTCATAGTGCCAATTTAGTTGCTGACCTTGATCACCGATGTGTACCACTTTTTGCTTCTTTAATTTATGACGACGACGCACAGGACCAACATATTATTTGAAGCACTCTGATTATGCATAATAACTAGGAGATTGAGTGGCTTGAAATGAGATTCTGTTTTGGAGACTTTACTACTTTGATGCGCTTTTTTGCTTTTCATTCTTTTTTTCGAAGAAAAACCAGAACTCCTATTTTATGGTTTGTGAACTCTAAATATTTCCAAATTACAGTAAATTATATTAAATTCAAGTCGTAGGAATGTTCCGCCTAAGGCACTCCTAACGAGGGACGGCAGCGAATGAATTTCTTTCTTTGGAATCAATGGTGGCGGTTCAGTTCCAGTTAGGCCGAACTACTTGGTGAACACCTTTACAGGCTACTTCGACTTATTTGAAGCCTAGGCCGTAAAAGGAGCGGTTTTTTTTGGCTCTTGCACTTGGAGTCACATCACGTGCCTGGTACTCCATGTATGGGGTTGTACGTCGAGGTGACTTCCCGACAAAGAATTTCGGATATGCACGTGAAATATTAGGTCAATTAATAGACCGTCTGCTAGCGGAGACTCCACCTGCTACAAAGCAGACATAAAAGCTATCCAGAAAATGCGATTGCATGGGCCGGGCAAAAGGAATATGAAAAATTTCGACTTATACTATGGTAATTGTTACCGAGAGCAACAACAGCGGCTCCTTGGATGTGGATTCGTCGTGGGAAGCAGAATCAGGCAAAAAGTCTTGAGCTTCAAAAGTGTGAGCGAACGCGTCACGACGATCCGAATCAAGGCTAAACTCGGCAACATTAGCCTAATATGCGTGCATGCCCAGACAGAAGAGAAAAAGAACTTCACCAAAGACGAGTTTTACGAGCTCCTTGACAAAATATAATGTCCTAGCTATAACATTAAAATTGTACTCGGCGATTTTAACGCAAAACACTACTACTGCAGACACTACTGCCGGCAACGAGTTCAGTCTGATCGATTTTGCTGGTTCCCACATCTCAACATCCATAAAGGTACATGAATATCTCCTGATCAATTAACCGCCAACTATATTGATCACATTGCGATCGACGGAAAACACTTGTCCAGCATTCTAGAAGTTCGAACTTTCTAAGGAGCCAACATCGACTCGGACCACTACTTCGTCGTATCTAAGGTTAAACAAGGAAATGCTGCAAGAAAATTGGACGGCTAAAAAGAGTCCCATGCCGCCATCATCAAAGACCAGTGGCAAAATTGCCAGAAAGCAGTAAGAGACGCAGCGCCGTTTTTAATGTTCTAGGTTTTATTCAGAAACCAAAAAGAAACTCCTGGTTTGACGAAAAATGCAGGCAGACCCATGCTGGCAAGCAGGAAGCATACAAAGCTGCGCTGCGGCTGCATAGAAGGACAAGAGCTGCGCGTGAGCTCTATGAGCAAAAGAGGAGAAAAGAACGACTGCTTCTCAGCAGAAAAGAGATGGAGCATGAGAAGCGTCAGATCCAGGATGTTGAGAGAGCCAACAGCAGGAATGAAGTTCCGAGGTTCTACCGGAAGGTAAAAAAGGTCATCCAGCAAGAACCGATGCCTGCAGGATAAACGAGGGAACATTAAAGTAGATATAGTCAATGCTGGGGATTTGGAAAGACCACTTCTGTTGACAATATTACGGCAACGACGAACAAAAGCTCGCCGTTAGGCAAAAGCCTTTCATCGGACACGATAATAGCCAACAATTCCGTGAACCCGACCTAGAAGAAATAAAAACCGCAATAACAAGGCTGAAATCCAACAAAGCCGCTGGAGCAAATGGTCTTGCTGCCGAGCTGTTCAAAGCAGCAGGCGACGATCTAGATAAGAGCATGCAACAAATAATCTATAAGATTTGGCGGAAGAATGTATGCCCGATGAATGGAACCTCATATTACGTAACATCGCCTACAAGATCCTCTCTGCCGTATTATGTGAACGTCTGAAGCCTTTCCTCAACAATTTGATTATTCCTTATCAATGTGGCTTCAAACCAGGAAAGTCAACCGTCGACCAAATTTTCACTTTGCAGCAGATCCTGGAAAAGAGCTATGAACTCCAAATCGATACCAACCACCTTTTTATCGATTTTAAGGCCGCGTATAACACCACCTACAGAGACGAACTATTTAATTTCGACATAGCTGAAAAGCTCATTCCCTTGTACAAAATGACGATATAGAACTCATGCAGCGCCATCAAGGTTGGCAAAAAGCTTACGGAGCCTTTCGATGTGAAAAAAGGATTCAGACAAAACGATGCACTTTCATTTGATTTCTATAACATCGTTCTGGAGAAGATAGTGCAAAATTCCACCGTGAACACCAGAGGCACTATCAAAAATCTGTTCAACTCTCGCGTACGCCGATGATACTGATATAATGGGATGAAAAGAACGCAGCTTAATATCAATGGCGCCTTTGTGAGAATTGACACAGAAGCGGCAAAAAAGGGCATAGAGGTAAATGAGAGAAAAACGAAGTATATGCTGTATTCGATACCCGACACCCATGCCTCGGACAGAATGTCAAAATAGACGCATACAACTTCGAGGTAGTAGAGGAGTTTGTCGACCTAGGCTCTATATACGGGCAATAACACCAGCGCTGAGATCAGACGAAGAATAACTCTCGTTTCTTTTTGGTTAAGAAAGCAATTGAGTGGAAAATCCCTCTCTCAAGCAACTTAGGTAAAACTGTTGTACAGTGCCCTCATCATCCCAGTCTTGCTTTTTTTTTGCAGACGCATGGACCTTGACAAAATTTGATGAATGTGCCTAAGGCTATTTCGAGAGGAAAGTTCTTCGTGTCATGTTTGGCCCCGTGTGCATTGAGGGGGAATGGCGAAGAAGACACAACAGCGAACTTTACGGGTTGTACAACGACATGGACCTAGCCAGAAGGGTCAAGGTCCAGAGATTCAGATGGCTCGGTCATTTAGAGTGGATGGACACCAATGCTCCGGCCCGGAAAGCGTTCGACACTATTCCCGAAGGATGTAGAAGGAGAGGAAAACCGCGACTCAGGTAACGCACACAAGTAGAAGTTGACCTCAATCAACTTGGAGTGCAATACTGGAGACAGTCAGCTAGGGACCGAGATGGCTGGCGGAGACTGTTGATTGAGGAACAAGTCCACAGTGGACTGTAGCACCACCTTTAGTAAGTAAGTAAGGCCAGTAGTGAAGTTGGGTCTGCCGTATTGATGCACCAGGATGATAATGCGGATCAGCAAGCATAATGCTATTTGTGATAAAATTCTTACCGCGAATCAGCTGGTACCAAAACTCTTTATTGCATTAAGGAAGGGCAGGACTGGTGCTCCAGTCACATACTTGACAGTCTTGGTTGGTATCACTGAATCATTCACATCGTTGGAACATCGTCGTCGTAACGTTCCGTGTCTGTCCTTGTTTCTTAGTCACTTGTCGGGCAAATGCTCTCGTGAAATGGCCTGTCGTTTTTTTTCCCCTCAAACAATTTATCCGTAATACTCGCACTTCCAGGAGTGCCCATCATTTTATCCCCGAGCTCAACTTTGGGTCTTAAGGTCATAAATATTCTATTCCTACTCATATAGACTGTTTTTCCTTAAAAATTCGTTTTTTCGAAAATTGTTGCAATTTACGCACACACACAGACACAGTATATGTTTGATGCCATTTTTTTCAATACATCGATCGACAACTTACCCTTGTCGGAAGAATTTGAGAAGTTTTTTTCAGCACCAAAATATACTTAACATTTAACTTTCAAATAGTGTTTGAATATGTTTACTAGATGTCCGATTTTTTAATCCTTAAGATCATTTCTCAATTTTAAATCATTCAATTCAGAAGCACTTTTTAAGTAATTAGAAAAACTAAGACATATCCATTCCGGTAAATAAAATAAATCTCCAAACAAAAACTAACTCCAATTTACCTACCCACTCAGAAGATTTGTTATCTTACTCAAGAATAGATTTATCTAATCCCCACACAATATAATTTATTATGAACCTTCCAACCGATTTACACCCAAAGGCTCTTCAAAATTGATTAAATTCAAAATTTTTCTATGCACATAGAACTATGAATCTAAGATACATATTATCACACTCTCTATCCGTCTGTCCATCTATCTTATTGGCTTGCCAAACAAACCACTCTTTTGATTTGAAATCATGTTTTGAAATGCAAAAAAGAACAAGTACGAGATGGAATTCATCCGGAAGGAATACAATTGTTGTGTATTGTGTATGGACAGCACAACTTAAACAGTCGACCATAACCGAGCGACATAGATATATGAAGTAACAAGTCTTACATCACTATCATAAACTTCAAAAACATATTTAATGCAATTTGGGTTTCCCTTACGTTGAGAGATTATGAGATTCATATTTTGGAATATGTTAAACTTTAGCTCTTGTGTTTTGTTTCATGTAAGCATGAACAACAACTGTAGATTTTAACCCGACCTCAATGGCAAAAATTTGAAATTTCATCTTCCGGTTTTGAAACCTTGGAAATGGTATTTTCTCGTTCTTCTCACCGCACATTAGTTTTGTAGAAATTTGGTCTGCCACTTTAGCATGCATAAGAGCTAAGCGTCTAAGAGGATTTGTTTATACTACACATGCCACATCCACATACTATTTCAGCTATTTCAGTCGAAAGTTGAATTTCACCCGAAGAGATATGGGCTTGAGAGGCACTTCGTCAAACTTAGCAATTTATTTTAAAAAAAGGTTACGTATACGCCATAGTGAACGGTGTTTGTTAATTTTCGTTCTAAGTATATCAGTGTTGTAAACTTTTAATTGAAAAGTTAATTTTGAAGAGAAAGACACTTGTTGCAAGGGATAAAAAGTGTTTCTCTGAACTCGAACTAGGGATTTTGATGGACAATGTAAAGTTCCTTTAAAATAACTAAAATATCTGCGAAATTCCCCCTCACAAACATCTCGCTCTTCATTCGAATAGAGCTGCGACGAAAAAACAAAATGTACCCAAGGTTTGAACTACAGAAAATAGATAAGCACGCCGCTCATGTTAATATATGCAAACGTAGTTATCCTTGTTAATTTGATTCACAGCAAATCCCTTGTGATGCACTTAGTTGTTTGCTCTGGCTACGCAGATGTCCTCTTGAAAGCTCGAGAAGAAGAGTGGCCAAGGTGCGCTAAAGTTTCTACAATTTACACTTTTCATCAAGAGTGTATCAAGACTTTCAAGTCGTTTTCATTTGAATACTCATAGACAGTATTTCTTGTCGGTATTCGAGGAGAACGTAGCCATTTCCAATAGCGAATATGATGTGCTTAGTGAAATTTATTACTCCTGTTGCATACATGGACAATGTGTATCATGTTCGTCACTGTATACTTTTCGGAAATGGCTCGAAAGACAAGAGCTATGATATTTTATACAACAAGCAAGTCTACGGTCAGTTAGGTACATATTTATTCATAAAAAACCTTTTAGCAATCAGAGACTTAAGTAGATTCTAGATTACAGGACGCTTCCATAACATTGTTCGTACCCTTCAGTAATCAGAACCGGATCGGATGTGTTCGAATGAATAAACCATGTTGCTTATATGTGATCCAATTAAATCAAAAGATTTGTTTTACATTTAGTGTTCTTGTATGCATCTTGTATGATGTGGTTAGTACAAATACACTTTGATGCACTCACAGATGCTTCTGATGTTAAGCTTTCTCTTGGAATATATACGTATCTTGCTGCACGTTGTTTGTTGGTTATCTGACAGAATACTTTGTTGAAGCGAAATGGGATTTGTTCTTTCCTTTGGCCTCGAAAACAAATACTATTGATTTGCATTTTGAATGGCTGTTGATTTGATTAAATATTACTGCAATTGGAATAAATTTTCGAGAATTTATTTGATTGCCTTGGAGCGAAGTCTTTTGGATTATGATGAAATTATGAATGGAAATGAAAATTTCGATTTGTTTCGGAGAGGAACAAGAAATATACAGACAATTTTATTTTGAATTGATGCATATTTTGTAGTTTTAATCAAACTCTGTGTTTGGATTTCTGAATTTGCGTTTATTTTCAATTTTGAAAGTACTCCTATTTATGTGCAGTTTGATTAAAGATGTTGTTAAATTTCGATATCAAGTTGCTGTTAGGTGAGGTTAGGCAATATGGGCTGAAGTAGTTGCCTAACCTTACCTAACATCCTTCCGAAAAGGCCAAATTGTTGAGAATTAAAAACGATTATAACTGTACTATTGACTATCACTGTAAATATTCACTTTTCTAGTTAGCTATATAAATATTGACAAATGTCGTATGATAAACTGTATGAAATAATTTCAGTCTAATTTACAAGCTATTATGTTCCACCTTTTCTTAACAGGTTATGGGCCTTTAAAGTTACGAAATAAAGAGTTTCAATTAATATTTGTTGTAAATAACCGTAAAGAAAGCAAATAAGAGTTTATTGTTTAAAACTAGAATCTTTTTTGTAAATTGTACGCAATTCTAATAATTTTGGCTGATTAAAAAAAGGCTGATAGGTAAGAAATGGCTTCGTCTTCCATCTCATTTCCATTTGAGATCTCGTGATCGCGAGAATGTTGATTTTTGGAAGTGAAATGCGAAGTCATACCTCGTTTTAAGAAACAGCTGGAAAATAATCGAATCAGGATTGTCTGCAGTGCCAGATGTGAAGTCATACCTCGTTTTAAGAAACTGCTGGAAAATAATCGAATCAGGATTATCTGCCGTGCCAGATGAAAAAGAGCTTGTATCGAATGAACGTGCATTGGCAAAACTAACCCTAATGGTTGAGCCGAATAATTTAGCACATACTGCAACTACTACAATTGCCAAGGATGCCTGGAGTGCTCTGGTTTCAGCGTATGATGACAGCGGACTAACGCGAAAAGTCGAATTGCTTAAGCAATTAGTACCACTCAAGTTATCCGATTGCGAATCAATGCAAAATTGTATAAATTCTATGGTTTCAACATCGCTCAAAGTTCAAAACGCCGCGCCGGCTTAAATATTGATGACGAACTGACAGCATCTTTGATGCTAACAGGCTTACCGGATGACCTTTGGGCACTGGTCTTAGCGGTCGAAAACTTGAAAACAAAGCTACCGTAGATGTTGTGAAGAACTTGCTGCTTCAAGACCTAAAGTCGATAGTTAAAATACCGATAGTGCAGTTTACACAAAAAAGAAGGCATATCAAGCTTAATATCGATGCCACCGTGCAAACACATCGGTCATTTCAGCAAGTCTTGTCCTAACAAAAACAAAAAAGCTAACGTCAGCCACGAAAAGTTTAGGAGAAATAAGGTATTATTTGCGTCTCTAGACTGGTATGTTGATTCGGGAGCTACTACCCACATGATTAATAAAGAAAATTTATTGTTCAATAAAAATTCCCAGCCTCAAACAAAGACGCCATTGTTGCAAATAATCACAAAATGTCTGTTAAGTGTTCTGGTGACGTAAAATTAGCACTCAAGAATAAAGAATTTAATGCCGTGTTGAAAAATGTCGAGTACATACCTGAACTATGTGCCAATCTTCTTTCAGTTCGCCAAATGACTAAAAATGGCAACAAAGTGGTTTTTGAGCAAGATATTTGTAAGATCTTTGATGGTGAATGCAATTTGATTGCAACAGCAAGTTGTGTTAATGATTTCTACCGTCTGAATTGTGAACCCGTGAAAGTGCCGACACATTACGAACAAGCATTTACAGTGATGTATTCATATGATTTATGGCATCGAAGGTTAAATCATATCTGTACCAAGAACCTAATGAATGTTATGAATTCTTCGTTGGCTGTCAATTTATCTTCGAAAAATGTTGAAAAATGCATTATGTGCATTAAAGGTAAGCAAGCCCGTGCACCTTTCAATGACACAGGAACTCGTGCAAAGAGTGTTGTTGAACTTATGCACTCTGATGTCATAGGTCTGAAGACGAAATCATTTTCTGGAGCCAGATTTTTGGTAACATTCGTTGACGACTTTAGTCGCAAAGTGTTTGCGGTACCCTTGAAACACAAATCTGAAGTTTTCGGGGAATTTGTTAAGTTCAAGAATCGCGTCGAAAATCAGTGCTCCAAGAAAATCAAAGTGCTCCGAACTGACAATGGGACTGAGTACACTGGGATGGCCTTCTAAAGTTTCTTGGAAAAAAATGGTATTCTTCATCAAAAACTGTTGTCTATACGCCCGAACAGAACGGTGTTGCGGAACGTATAAAACGTACTTTAATTGAAAGAGTACGTTCTATGCTGATGGATTCCGGTTTGGACCATAAATTCTGGGCAGAAGCTGCTGGAACTGTAGCCTTCTTGATAAATTGAGTGCCTTGTGGAAACAACGATTTTTCACCAGAAGAAATTTGGTCAGGACGTAAGCCAAATCTGGGGCACCTTCGCATATTCGACTGCTTGCCTATGGCTCATGTTCCAAAGGAGAAGCGTACTAAGCTAGAAGCCAAATCAATTGAGTGTATCCTCCTTGGGTACAGCGCTGATTCGAAAGCATATAGACTCTTCAATCCCTCGACGAAGAAGATAGTGACAAGTCGTGATGTAATCTTCATGGAGTCTGAGAACAAGGTAATTGAAAATGACAACAATTATATGAATCCATTTGTCTCAACTGTAGTTGACATCTCGAACGGTGAAGATATCAGCGTTGTCAATTCAGGGGAAGAAGATTTATAGGAATTTCCAACGACAAGTTTGAAAGCTCAAGAAGCAGTAACTGCATCAAGTCAAAAAACCACAAGCGCACCGAGCGATTATTCAGATTGTGAGGATCCTAATGACAAAAACTTTGATCAAAATGAAGAATTAGAAAATGATAGAGTGGTGCGGAGTTCTGAGCGGATAGTTAACCTGCCTAGACCGAACTACAATTTCATTGCAACAGATCAAAACCTATCCGCAGAAAGGCAAGGTTGGTTATTAAAGGTTTTTATTATCAAAAAAGGTATAGATTACACAGAATCGTTTGCACCGGTAGTGAGGTATACATCAATTCGATATTTGCTGGCACTAGCGGCTAGACATGATTTTCTCGTGCATCAGATGGATGCGGTTACGGCTTTTTTGAATGGTGAGCTAAGAGAAGACATTTATATGTCTCAGCCTAGCTTCATTGAAGACGGTTCGAATCGTGTTTGCAAGTTAAAAAAATCGCTTTATGGACTCAAGCAATCTCGTAGAGTATGGAATGAGAAACTCAATCATGTTCTGATCAATATGGGCTTAAAGTGCAGCGAAGTCGATCAGTGTTTATATTTTCGACACTTTGGAAAGCAGATGTTGTAGCTATATGGCCATTTATGTTGATGACGTTCTGATATTTTCGAACTCACTTGAAATGATACAATTTACCAAAAACGAGTTGTCAAAGAACTTCAAAATGAAAGATATGGGGGTCTTATGCATTCGTATCACGCGAAGTAAGCCATCTTTAAAAATTGACCAATCTCAATATATTTCAGATATTTTGAAACGCTTTGAAGAAGATGACTGTAATCCTATATTCACACCGGTTGACCTCAATCAAAAACTGTCGCCGGATATGAAGTGCCAAAAATGAAAACGAAAAGCAACAAATGAAGGATGTTCCTTACATGCAGGCAATCGGATGTTTAGTCTTCGCTGCTGTGTTCACTTTGAAGAAGATGACTGTAATCCTATATTCACACCGGTTGACCTCAATCAAAAACTGTCGCCGGATATGAAGTGCCAAAAATGAAAACGAAAAGCAACAAATGAAGGATGTTCCTTACATGCAGGCAATCGGATGTTTAGTCTTCGCTGCTGTGTTCACTCGCCCCGATATCTCCACCCCCGTGAATCTACTTAGTAGATTTGTAACGAATCCTGGGAAGGCGCACTGGACAGCTGTGAAACGCGTGATGAGGTACTTAAAAGGCACAATTGATGAAGGCATTGTTTACCAAAAGGAAAGATGTGATATGGCTGGTTTTTGTGATGCAACCGGCTATGTGTTTACGTTCCACTCAGGTGCTATATCATGGGCTACAAAACGTTAAAGAACTGTCGCCCTTTCCTCAACCGAAGCTGAGCTAATGTCTTATGTTGCTGCCATACAAGAAACAGTCTGGCTCAAGCTATTGGAATGTGAGTTAGTATCGGATGCAAAAAAAACAACGATTTTACATTGCGACAATAAAAGCGCTATTCACATTGCTACAAATAATTCATACTCGCCACGAACCAAGCACCGTTCATATCAAGGCTATATGTATACGTGAAAAGCTGAAGAGTTCGGAAATCAAGTTGCAGTACCTTTCGACAGACCAAATACTGGCAGATATCCTCACAAAAGGCATGTCTGCTGCCAAACAAAATTCTTTTGTTGAAGATTTTGGTTTGAAATAATTATCAAATATTGATTTTTATTAACCTAAGTTTTGTTTGTATACATTCATAATTCATATTTTTCCTTTGATGAATATCTAAAACACTAAATTGTTTTCAGGGAAGGTGTTGAGAATGAAAAACGATTATTACTGTACTATTGACTATCACTGTAAATATTCACTTTTCTAGTTAGCTGTATAAATATTGACAAATGTCGTATGAAAAAATATATGAAATAAATTCATTCTAATTTACAAACTATAACGATTAGGTACGTCTTGTTAACACAAATATGTACTGCACGGAGGGAAGAACCATCGATGTCTATGTAGTTAAGAGCTTTTTCTACCTTTCTGCCTTCCGTGAAGATGAGATAGCAGCACTTGTGCTAAAATCAAGCGTGGAATACATTTTCGATCTCTGCTTTTTGTAACAGGAAAATCTATTCTTTAAATTATTTACCACGAAAATACTCCTGATTTTATCAATTAAATTCAGTTTTGAAATCCATCTATCCCTCCTTACAAGACTTGCTTGGATTCTTTTGACCAGTTTGTTCTTATCTTATATTAAATGATGTTCTCAACCTTTTAAAGTCCAATTTTTCAAATCTGGTTATCCACAACAACATCGAACAACATCCCTGAAACGGTTCCACTTGTCCAAAAAGGTTTTCATTATTAAGTTCCAAAAATCCTCTAAAAAAAATAACAAATTGCTTTTTTTTGGAAAAACAAAAAAGACACCATCGAGTATATAAGAAATTAATGACAGTTTTCAAAGGATCCTTTCTAATATAAAATAAACCAAATATCCTCGTTTTCCTTTTTTTTCTCATTCAAGATACTCTTGCTTGCCACATATTGCCAAACTCACTCAAACGTTAAATTGAACATGAAAACCCCAAGACTTAAATAAGTCGATCAACTTTAGGCACAAAAAGCAATCACATCATTATATCGCCCACACAAATTCATCCCAACCTTGTTCCACTCATAAAGTACAGCACTTGTAAGGACGCCTACCTAAAAGTGACCATTTTCTGAAACAGTCCTCGTCATTTCGAGTCGATGAAATAAAACACATGGTATTGGAGATTGCTCGTTTCTCTTCTCTTAATAGAGCTTGACTTAGGTCAGTTCGGTTTCATTGCAGATTCAGTACGAAGGAAAAAAGTCAAAACACTGTATTTCGTTTTGATGTAAAACTCGTAGTCTAGAAATTCGTAGAAATACCATCAGCCGCCACTTAGTTTCACGTATAGCAATTTCGCTGCACGATTTGTGTAACAAAAGTGGCTGTGCCCTCACCGCCCCCTCCGTCATTTGCCTTTCACAGACAAAAACATGCCATTTGGCCATTCTTAATGTCTTAATTTACTTTTATGCTATACCATGCCATGCCTCTAGTATAGGGCCCGGTTTGTGAGTCGGTATCGGTCGTAAACCTTTCCCGAATGACTCTTCAACCCACACACACACCTCCTCGTGTCTCATTTTGAGTACCATAACATCACACATGCCCTGCTATAAATTTACGCTCAATTTGTGTTTCACTGCCTTGTAGCAATCATTAGGGTTAGCAAACCTGCAACTTGGTCGTTAAAACATACAATCATGGTTGGTTTTTGTATGCGGGTGAGGGGGTGGGCAATCGAGCTTCAAGGGATGACTTCGTGCCAAACATTTAATTTCTCAATCAGTAAACTAATGCCGTGTGAAATGCACCAAAATGTATGCAACAAACAAAGCCACTTCCCCCCTTCACAGCTTAGCTAAGCGGAATGACACCGTTCGTGTTTTCCGCAAATTGAAGGGTGGCAAAGCGAGCCCTATTAAAGATTTCACTACCTTGATATGAATTTATGAGTGTAAATGCAAATTAGAATTGCGTTTGGTTTGCTTACAGCCTACGGCAAGAGCTTTTCAAAAAGAACCTCCATTAAGGTGTACTTAGAAATGGCGCCCGGGTGCAATCCGTTATAACTTCTGTGCATACAAATATGTATTTAGAGCAACTGCAACTCCGTCAGTTGAGCTGTGTGCACGCCTTAAGGCTTCAACATTGATTTGTCATGTGTATCCTAGTGAAAATTCCATCATCAGAAAATATTCACGAGAAAAAGCAACCTGCTATGGTTATGAGGCCGGGAGAGAGAGAGAAGCTGGGGAAGCGTCATGGTAATACCATTTCGTAGAACCGCATATGCGGGCTGAAATAATTAAGTATAATCGGTTTTTAATTGCTGCTTGCAGCATTGTCGCCACCCGATAACCCACACACGGGTTGGGTGATGTCGCGTTGTCGTTTTTCGTTTTGAAAGGATTTTCGTTCGTGCAATTTGTCCGCTCGTTTGTCCATGCAGGCGGCTACGGATGACACTCCTCTTTTTTAACAAAGATGAATGAGGGTGCGATGACGTGCTTCTGCTACACACTGTATTCGCTTGTTATTGTTGTTGTCTTTGTTTGTATATTCATTTTTTCAGCTGCCTCCCATTTGGCCATGTTTGCCTTGGCTCGACGAGCCAATATAGGTGTCAAACAATGCAGCAGCAGCAGCAGTAGCATTTCGCTGCTGCAAAGTTTTAACATTTTTCATTTAGCCTGCCATTAATTACGTTTTTATTTGAAAATGGCTTTAAGGATTTTGATGGTCGGCATACCCATCAACTTATGCTCTTTCTGTTTGCCGACATCCAAATTGCAGCAATGAAAAATTGTGTAATTATTGGAAAAGTGATGACGACAATAATTGTGGCATAAATAAGGCTTTGAGCGGAGCAAAATCGATTTTTTAAGCATGGTTTTAATTTATTTTATAAATAAATGTTTTGGTTTTAAATCGCAGTGATGTCAAGTTGTATTTAATTAATTGAATGTTATTATATTGGAATGATGTTAAAAGGGTAGACACAGTGCATTCAAGATGACAAAAGTTTCCACAGCAATCTCTATCTATCAAATTCTACTCTCCAGCTCCTCGCGGTGAACATCTGGTGCCTAGTACTTCAACCGAAGATTTGTAAAGAAATGGAGAGGGGGAGAGGGTATGCGTCCACTAAGGCATGTACCCTTTTAATCAAGCGGCAATGGAAAAACTCCCTAGAAGGAATCAACGGTAGGGTCTACAGATCCAGTCAGGATTGACTACTTAGTGAACACCTTATAGGGCTAAAACAACATACTCGCAGTCTAGGCCATAAGGAGCGGTTTGGTCGGCTCCGTATCTTTGGATTTAAACTAAAAAGCTGGCTCTCTAGATTGGGGGTCATGCATCGGGGTGACTGAACCACCAACAAGCATCGGATACGGACAGAATGAATGACGACGACCCACGCAAACAACTTAAGGACAAAGAATTTGGTTTTTATACTTGGAACGTTAGGTCCTTAACAGTTCACCTGCAGCCGAAAAATAAACGAAAGTCCTTGGCTGCTATAAAGCAGATATAACCGCCACCCATGAAATGCGATGGGATGGTACGGGCCTACGAAAAATGAATAACTGTGATATCTACTATGGCGACTGCTTCCGGGAAAAAAGTCAACTTCTACTTGGATGTCTTGAGGAGGTCTTGCGTTTCAATTCTGTGAATGAGTGCATCACGATAATCCGCATCAAGGCTAAATTCACCAACGTAAACCTCATCTGCGCTCACGCCCGCCCCCACTGAGGAAAAGGATGAAGACACGAAAGACGGATTTTACGAGCTCCTCGACAAAATCTATGAATAATGCCCTAGCTATGACATTAAAATTGCGATCACACGCCACTTCTCTAGCATGCAAGATGTCCGGACATTTCGAGTCACCAACATCGACTCGGAAAACTACTTTGTTGAAGCCAAGGTACGAATGCGGATATCCCAATCAAAGCCAACACGTGAAAATGCTAAGAAAAAAATTCGACGTTAAACGGCTACAATCGCTAGAGATTGCTATATCCTTTTCCGATCGTGTCTCCGAAAACTTCCTTATAGAAGTCCTTTTCTGCCAGCACAAAATATGATAACCAGTGACAACATCGCTAACCAGCCAGATATAAAGTGGTAGGTTTTACACGGCCACCACAACGGTATCCCTGGTTTGACTATGAGTGCCGGCGAGCACATTCAGCTAAACAAAAAGCATACAAAGCGGTTCTGCAAGGAAGGACTCGAGCCGTTCGTGAGCTTTATTTTTCAGAAAGAAAAAAGGAGGCATGAGAAACGCGCGATCGAAGAGATGGGGGAATGCCACAACAGGAACGAGGTTCTAAAGTCTTACAAAAAGGTAAAACAGTCCAACAGAAGTTTTACACCCTGAACCGAAGCCGTAGAGACCACCATACGAACATCATCGAGGAACCACAGTCTGTCCTAAGGATATGGAAAGACTAGAGAGCTAAGGTCAATGACGAGCAAAATGCCGCCTGATATACAGAACTATTCAATATACAGTGCCTTGCATAAGTATAACCGCACCCCAAAAAAAAAGTCTTAGGGCTATTGGAAGACGAATTTCACGATCGGATCGTGTCGTTCGAAATTTTTTTAAACACCAAGTATCTTATGGGACAAAAATAAGACCCGGGCGTCCGCAGAAGCTGACACGTCACGACAAGAGGCGTTTAATCAATGCTGCATCCAATTCGGTGCATTCTTTGCCGGAATTTCGTAACGAATTGGGTTTAGGAGTTTCGGTTTCAACCGTTTCTCGTGCCTTATAAGGCAGTGGAGTGATTGTTTGGGTAAAAAATGGTGCCAGCTCCAAATATAACAGCAGCCCACAAACGAAAAAGATTGGAATTTGCCCGCCAAAATATAAATCGGGGTTAGAAAACCGTAAGTCACTTTCTATTAATCTACACTAAAATCTTGATATTCCAAATGGCATACTGGAATGAATGTTTCTTATTAGGTCATTTTTAGTGATGATAAAAAGTTTAATCTCGATGGACCAGGATGGTTTAAGCGGATATTGGCACAATTTGAGGAAAGAGAAAAAGTTTTTTTCCAAGAGGAACTTTGTTGGTGGCAGCTGTATGGTTTGGGGGGCCTTCTGCGAGCGTGGTAAGGTTGCACTTGCCTTCACCTCTACCAGAATGAACAGTCCTACTACACTTCGGTCCTTGAGAAGAATTTGGTACCTTATTTAAGACGATTTCGCCGAGTTGAGCATGTGTTCCAGCAAGAGAATGCCCCAATTCATCTAAATCGTCAAAGTTTGGATTTCTTCGAATCGAAACACATTAATTTGATGGAGTGGCCGTCACATTCTCCAGATTGCAACCCCATCGAAAATCTTTGGGGAATTTTAACTCGCAAAATGAATGCCGATAATAAACAATTTGCTAGTATTGCTGAGCTGAGAGAGGCAGTTGTGACAGAATGGAATGCTTTAGACGACTCCATAATGAAAAATCTAGTTAAAAGTATGCCAAAAAGAATTCTAAGATTGGTGGAAAATAGAGGCAATAAAATTGCATACTAATTTTTTGTTAGAAATGAACTTAAAACAAAGAAAAAACAAAAAACAATAAATGCGGTTATATTCTTGCAAAATATTAAAATCTGTTTTTAATTTTTAAACACCAGGAGAGGAAATAACGGTACTTTATTTTCTTCTCAATTTGCTTGATCAGTGATGCAACTCAATAAAACAATAGTAGGGTGTCACTCCTATTGTAGGTTTTCTAATAAATGCATTTTTGCGGGTGCGGTTATACTTATGCAAGGCACTGTATATGTATAAGTGAAGCAGACAACCAATTCCACATACTCGGTACTGACAAATGAAGAAAGCGATTTATAAACTTTATTCGAATAAAACCTTTGGAACACACGGTCTATAAAGCATGTAGAGATGCTGAGCTTCGAAATCTTTTCATCGACTACAGGGCCGCGTTTGACAGTAGCGTATAAAGAGGCAGGGTCTAGTTTTGGCATCCTAGAAAAAATCAATATTGGAAGGAATTCAATATTGGCAAAACAATGGGAACCCAGCTTTAAGGAATTCTAATAAATTATTAACCAACAGGATCTCAGTCAAGATCCAAAAGATTTTCATAGAAGGAACGGTAAAGAGACTTTTGATTTTATTTAAAAAAAAATAGGAAGGTCCTGGTTTAAAAATAAAGTAGTACATTCAAAACGTAACTGTTTGCTTGTCGCAAGACAAAAAATCGTGTCGTACTTCACCCCACACCGAAGACGACAAAAACAAAATATTTTGTCCTTGTCGAATTCGGTGTGTTTTGCCAGCGGACAAACAAAGAAGACAAAAATTGAAAAAAAAAATAGGTTGCGTTTTCCATTGATTTTATTATGCTTTTTTATTCCTTGATGAATGGCACAAGTACATTTATTGGGAATCAGACAAACTGTTGGAATTTCATGTGTATAATATACAGTATACATACATTGCCGACTATTTCTCGTGTACGTGAGACGTGAGACCTAACGGGATCCAAAATTGTAAAAAAAAACCACGTGGAGAGCGTCAATATTAGGTATAATCTGCAGACACATCATAGAATTATATGCGTATATACAATTTACATACATACATACGAAGAAATTTAGTTGAGTTCTCATGCACACTTCTTTGAAGCCACAAACATACACACGAAATAAATCTCTTCTTTTTTCTAATTCTTCTTTTTTCTAAATTCTTTTTACCCTTACAACAACATTCATACCAAATTGCACAAAATACAACAAGAAATATCGCAATAAAATACAAAGCCAAGTATGAGCAACCGACATGTCCGTTTGTCGAAATCTGTTTGTTTGTCTTGTTCACTTTGGTCTGTGGTTCTTCATAAGACGGTGTGTACTTTTAGGCATCGATATTTTGTCCGGGACTGTTTGGTTTGTCTTCTTTGGTGTGGTTTGCTCCTATACAACCCCATGTATTTACTGCAACTGACGAGCGGACAAGACTTTTTATCGTGTCGTGTCTGTTTCTGTGTGTGTTGCCTCATAAGAGGAATGGACCTGTGTCCGGGGAAGAGCGAACAAACGTTTTGTCCGCTTCGGTTTGTTTTTAGCCTAAGAGCATTTTCTTTAAGTATACGCCGTTTAAGTTTATTATACAAATAATTCAGAAGAAGTGGTAGAATTGCTGAATCCACTTTTAGTAGTGCAAGATCCTTCTAACCATGGTTCTGATTAACCTTGTTGAACTGCATCCTGAAATCCATAATCCTTAACACACTCTTTAACATAAGTGTAGCCTTTTGAAACGACGGACAAATATGGAAATAGCTTACAATTTATTACAATGCTCATTTTGATTCATTCCTCGTATCTTTAGTGGCTCAGATCAATGCAGGCTTTTTAAAACTGGGTCTTTCAATGTTTGATATAATTCTTAACTTTCGTCGGCAGTTTGCATATCGTTGTCAAACAATCCCTGATACTCCTTTTGTTTCCTTGCACTTCCATTCAACTGTCCGCCCACCGCCTGAAGACTAACAACACTCCCAATGCATTATTAATACTTATCCTATTCCAATTGACACAAGGACAGAACAAGAATACATGAAAAAAATATGTAGCCAAGCAAAGTGAACGGCAGCAAAAAAAACTAGGAAAACAAAAAACGAATATGCCTCCAGCTATGTAAACCCTTGATAACATCATGTTACAGAGCTTAACAATGTCACTTTTGATTTGTTGGCCTGGTTTCTGTTCTCTTTTTATTTTTTTTACCTCCACTGGCACTGTTTTGTGAAGTTTTTTTTTATCCTTGATACTTATTTTTGTGTTGTAGCCTCCTTATTTTTTGCGTGCGCTCTATTTGTCTTCTCTGTCTATTTGTGCAACAAAGATTTAATACACATTTAATGAAAACCATCTTGTCTTGCTTCCTTTGTGGTTTCATTTCCTCATTTTCATTTTTAAAGTTTGTCCTTTCCAGGCGAGTATTTTTGGGTGGCATTTTTTAATTATCCTACATAAAAAGGAGTATCCAAAGAGTTGGTAATGAGTTCGAAAATGTTATTATAAAACATAAACAATGTGCGAGGTTTTGGGGCCGATGATGCCCAGAAAATAAGGAAAGAATATACAAAAGCAAAAAGGATATTCGGTCAGGATGTCAGTGGAGTTAATTTGACTCTAAGTTTATCAAGAGATGAATCTTATTTGGAGTTTGTTTTCGTTGATTTTCTTTCGTAATTATAAGATCTTATTTTGATTAAAGGGACCCGAAGAAGTTTTGTTTAAGTTTCTCAATACTGTACTGGTCGCTTAAGGGTGACTTTTAAATATGTATTCGTATTTGCCAGTATTCCTTCTAAGAAATTGTTTACAAACCCAACTGAAGAAAATAACTTAAAAAGTGATTAAGATTCGTTTCAATGTTTAAGACAAACACTTCTATTTATTTTACTTTGTACAACGGAAAGGTTGTTCTCTCATCACTTCCGGCGTTGGTCGGTTTGACTTTGACTAAACCCATCTTTCATCTTGATTCTAGTTTTGATTAAAATCTCGAAACAGAACAGAATCCGGAATTCGTTGAATTCCAGTGCAAGAATCCGTAAGCTAAAGTTTTATTTAAAGTCCTTTTCATTACTCAACTGAGGGCACCACAAGAAAAACAATTGTTCAGCCTTCCTAATGTCTTCCCTTGTCCATATTGCCTACTAGCCCGAGAGTCGTTCTCATTTCACTGAGCATGAGCTTCGGAATATTTCAAAGACTTCAACAGAAGCACAATGACTGTATATACAGTTTCGTTTTGAGGTCTCTATTTCAAAAGAAAGAACCAGCCTTAAACGAGATGTCCACACAGACAACAACGTGAGCTCATTATGCTCGAAGAGAGTGCATAATTGAAAAAACACACAAATAAATCCATTCAATGATGGGTAGAAGCTAGCTGTTGCCTTCAAGTGTTAAAAGCCTCAAATGGTGAAGCTATTAGAAGATGTAGGATAAACAAGTCAATTAAGTGCGGCTGTGGCAGCGGCATTGTATCTCATCAACTAAAGTTGCACTTTCTGTGTTAACAGTGAACGTTCGAGTAGTCGTTATACTTAAATTGGTACTTCGTCCGTGGGGAGGGAACTGTTATATATGTCTTTGGATTTCTTTTAACTTGCTAAAGGAAATGATTATTTTGGATCTTTAAAGAACTTACCCATTCATCAACAAGTGTAGAAATCTGAAAATAAAATAAAGAGAGTTTTAGTAAATATTGTTACTTACAAATAGAAAATTGGTGTCTAATTAAGCTTTTAAGGTTTCATATACTTTAATTTGACCTTTCAAGAAAGGAGATCATTTTTCATTTTCCCGATTCGCCTCTTTAACATCGCTTATAAGAACCTGTCTGCCGTAATATGTGAACATCTGAAGCCTTTCGTCAACGATCTGATTGGTCCTTATCAATCTAGCGTGAGGCCAGGAAAGTAAACCATTACAATATGTTCACTTTGCTGCAGACCCTTTAAAAAACCTAAGAACTCCAAATCCACCCTTTAATCGATTTAAAGGCCACGTATGACAGCATCTACAGAGTCGAACTGTATAAAGCTATGTCTAGTTTTGGCATCCTTGCCCAGCTCGTTCGATTGTGCAAAATGACGACGGAGAACTCACGCTGCTCCATTAAGTTTAGTCTGATCTTAAAAATGGATATTAAGATAATGGGAAGAATATAGTGTAATGTCAATGGCCCCTTTGAAAGAATTGAGATAGAAGCAGCAAAAATGGATTTAGCGGTAAATGAGGGCAGAACGAAAAAGAGGAAAACACCGATGCGACGGCTCGAACAGAGCGTCATAATACACGGGTATATCATCGAGGTAGTAGAGGATTTTATCTACCTTGGATCGGCAATAACACCATTTCGGATAAAGAATAACTCTTTCAATAGAGTACAGCATCTTCATCATCCAAGTCCTGCTTTATGGTGCAGAAAGATGGAAACCGACACAATGGGATCAATGATTGTTTGTTCGAGAGGAAAGTTCTTGGGGTTATCTATGGCCCTGTGTGCAAGGATGGAAAATGAAGAAGGAGATTTAACAGCAAGCTTCACGGGTTGTATAACGACTCACACTTAGCCAGAAGTGTTAAGGTTATGCGACTCAGATGGCTTGGTCATTTAGAGCGATTGGACACCAATGCTCCGGCCTGAAAGCCTTCGACTCTATTCTCGAGAAAACGAAGAGATAGTTGAAGACCACGACTCAGGTGGCGAATGCGGAAGAGGATCCATACCAACTTGGAGGTGAACTGGAGACAGTAAGCAAGGCACCTAGCTGGCTGGCAGAAACTGTTGGTTGAGACCCAATGCCACAGCTGACTGTAGCGCTACCTTAAGAAAGTAAGTAAGTAAGACAAAAGATTGGTAGAAGTCCAAGCAATGACAATGCAGGCTGTGAGAAGAGTTTGAATACCAAAGTGGAGTCAATCAGGGCTGCATTGTATAACCAATATTTTTCCTGTAAGTGATAAGCTATGTTCTGCGAGCGGCTTTGATAGAAAACGGAGGGATCCGATGGACTCCACCAAATAATAACAAGGGGGGTTAGACAAGCAGACATCGTTGGATTGAAAATCAACTCCGTCAAAACAAAGATGATAAGCCTCTGAACTTCGTCATCTTTCCTCATAAATATTTTTAATTACCGTTAGAGAAATTACGGAGCTATCAAAACCCTAAAAGTATCATCTCTATTAAAAGTGGTACAGAACAGGACATCAACAGCCGAATAGGGAAACAAATGGCTGCTTTCGACATTCTTAGAAATATATGGATGGATAACTCTCTTAGCATTAGGACAAAACTATGGCTTTTCCGATCCAACGTCAAATCCGTATATTTTATGGAAGATAAGAGTAATGGTGTCAGTAAGAAGCTGCAAACAATAGACATCCTTAGGATTTTCTGGGCGAATCGTTGAAGATCTTCCCAACAGAACAGGTGTTATTGTATCATTTGTTTTTTTTTACTTGTATTAGCAAATTAGAACAAATCATAGGAAAATTTTACATTCATATTCCTATAACTCACAGTCAGTGCTAGCAGAAAAATTCATTGAGGATAACTACTTTTGTACTATCACTACCATTACCACTACCTTTCTCTATTACATTTAGTTTTCCGTCCACGCACCGCACAGAACTCGCTATTTCATTATTGAAGCTTCCTCCAACTAGTGGTATTGGGTTTTAATATTAAAGTAAATTGTCTGCCGTGTAATACCACCAGGGGCCTTAAATGTACCTGCTGATTCCTAAGAAATAATTCAAGTAAAGCATAAACAGACAATCACCGATAGAGACATCAAGCAAACGGACATTAGACAAGCGGAAGCCAGAACTGATATTCTAGCACTGGATACCACGTGATATCCGTATTCTGCAATTACCAGATTTGCTAGGAATGAGAAAGCAAACTTGATTTAATTTCAATATTGTATTTGTTAGTTGTCAAGTAGCGTTTCCAATAAAGAATCTGTCAATAGGTTCAGCGAAAGACCTACACTTTGGCAAGACTGGGGACTGCAACCTCGGCTGGAAACCAGTGGATTGGGAACACACTTTGAAACACGACAAATGTATTGCGGTGCAGGCAATACAGTGGAGTCCGCTAAATTAAACAAGGAAAGAAGAGCTTGACGGTTTAGAAGCTCATGAAGGACCACAGTCGAGGTGTCAGCTCCACTAAGCAAGAGTTGGACGGAATTGAAATTCAAATTGATAGACATCGATGGCAACATCGATGTCGAGCTCTCGTTGTGGATTCTTTATGAGTTATGACTAACGTGAATAACAGCTTTGTATATAATTTTAAATGCTTTATATTTCAACATAAGCACAAGCTTTATGAAAAAGAATTCAAAGTTAATTATGGACAGAAAAGAATCAGTTGTTAAAGGAGCACTTTAAAAAGTTACATCGTTAGTAAGAAACCGCACATAAAAACACTAGGATACTTATGTCAACTTAAAACCATGTTCTGTTAAGTGAGCTTCATACATTTCTTTCCTAGAATAAAAGTTCCATAAAATACTAGGTAGATATGCTCCAAAAAAAAAAAAAAAAAACAAAAACAATAGTGACCAAAAGAACTCAGGCATGTGAGTGAGTGACTGAACTAAGGAGTAAGTTTTTATTCGGTGTGTCCTTTCAGCTTGGTTGGTGATGTATTATACAACACCGGGTTAAGGTAAAATAATTTTTTGCAACTAGTGGTACTCCAAGGTCCATGTGGGGGCCAACTATAAGCGATGCGGATAACATTTTGTTGTTTTATGCTGCGGCCCAGACAAGCGTGCGCTCATGTAAAACAGGTGGACATTTTGTGTGGTTGTAATACCACTTGGATCGCTGCCAACCTTGGGGCGCCACTTATATTCCAATCTACAAACGTGTATAGTTTTCGAGGTAGCCTTGCTTTTGCCTGTTTGCCATGGCAGAGAACACAGCTATATCGCACATGAAGCAACAGGATCAAGCTTGTGGAAAATTTATTCATGAGGAAAACAAAATTTACACTGGGCAGTTTTTCAATGATGGTCGCAAAATGATTAAAATTGATTGTCAAGCAAATTAAGCTCCTTTGAGTTGGATGAGATGCAGTAGTTTTTTTTTTTTTGCATTCGAGTGCAATTTTGCAAACATGATAAATTTTGTAATTTATTTTGTCAAAAGAGTCCAAGTTGTCTTTTGTGGGTGAGATTTTGTTACCATTATGCAAAATAACGGAGGACAGTCGTGTACGTCGTAAGCATGTTTATTTTTTGCTGAATTTTTGTTTTTTTGAGTATTTTCGATGACTTTTATTCATCTTGCTGAATCTTTACCCCTGGGCACAACAACAGACAAGCCATCTTATCCTGTGTCATAGTTACCCTACGTCTAGAACCGGTACCAACGTTCCAAGCTTCCAAGTGGGACTTTGTCCATCATCGCCTTTCTTTCTAAGTTCTAAATTCGACAGTCCCATTCCACCCCTGTAGTTAATCAAAAATTCACCACAAACAAGAACATACCTCTCATCAACTCCAACAAATTACAAAACTCACAGAACCAAACAATTTTCCTAAATCACTTATCTCTAAAAAGATTTCCATGTCCTCAAAAAAGGAGAAACTTTCTTCCCTCCCAGCCCCTACCAGCAATCAAAACACAAACCCCTTGTGAGTTTCTCTCTGTCCACAACTCTAAAATGAAAAAAAAAGTTAATATTTTGAGCCCTAAGCGGATTGGGACCATTTGGAAATTTCTTTTTGTTTCGTCCAATTTTTGTCTCTTTTTTTCTAAATTAAATTCTGACAAAATCTTGTTATGATAAAAAACAAAAATTCCCTCAAGCCAAAAACTCAAAGTGAATGACCACTTTTCCAACATTGTTCATCTGGGAGCGACCAAATAATGGAATAAACTTTTGTCATTGCCATCCACATCCGTATTTTTCACCACTTCCGTTTGTTTTCAAAAAAAAAAAAGTCGTTGATAATGATAACGACAATGATGACAATAATAAAGGTGATGACTTACGATATTTTTCAAACACATTAATCCAGCCACAGCCAGCATCATGATCATCATCATCAACCATCGACCGCCCAACAGCAAAGTCGACAAGACGACAGTACGAACTCTGATACCCTGTGATATGCGAATGTCGCCTGGATCTGAATGGCAAGCGACCTTATGAATTATTAATGACTTCAAAAGGAACAGAACACAAAGCCCATATTCCACAAAATATACAAAAGGCACAATTTTCTTCATAAATATATCGGATATTACTGAGCGGCTAAATGAAAAAAGAAAGGATATTGGGCTATATTATACTTGTGGGGATAAGGGTTTGGGGGGATGAGCCCCGACGACGCTTGGAAGTTATGGAAAAATATTTCACGGCTTCACATCATACAATAGGAATAGCTACATGTGTAGGAAACACGACGATAAATATTATTCTTTTTTGCCGGGTTGTGTGTGATAAGAGGGCAAAAAGGACGATGGAGCTACCCATACATATGTATGTGTATATTGACCCCACAATCCGAAATTAATTTAGTCATTTATCATTCTAATTGAGTTTCGGTTTGTTTGTTATTTTTACTCCCTCTCTCGTTTCTTCCTCTTGTTTTGCATTCACAGAAAAAAAAAAACAAAAACAACAATTCAATTGTTTGACATTTAGGTCGACAGTGAAAAATTAATTATTTAATGTACGAGTGCTGGTTGAAATTTACCGATACACATACTCAATATAAGGATTCAAAAAAATACAACTCATTTGAAATTTGACTAACGGTGAGTGACAGAATGTTTACATAGCACTCAGTGAATTAATAAAATATTACATCACTTTATTGTTGTACGTAAGTGTGTAAATATTTGGTTTAGCGATAAAGGTTCCGCAGGACACGTGTTTTTTTAAAGTTTGTTGATTTTATTTAATTAATTTTAGAAATTTCAATTCAAAATAACAATGAAGGAATTTACATTTTTCATTTCTAATCTGGTTTGAGGGTATAAGTATTTAAATGATGAAAATTTAATCTATTAGTACCTTAATTAAAGCCGAAATGTCGAGCGCCGAGGAATTTAAAAAGTTTAAATTTTTTAGCAAAAAATTGTTAACTCGCTGACCCACTGGAACTGGGATGATTTGAGTGCGAGCTCAGTGGGCTTAGCTAATGTTTAATGTTGAAGGCTCAGTGCTAGTATAAAACCAGAAAAAGATCTTGTCGATGTTTTGTTATTTTAGAATGTGCACTTAACTCAACTGGTTTATATTCACTTTTATATGCTGAAGCATAGTGAGGGAGTAATAAGAAAACTGGGATAGATGGAGAGGGTTACAGGTTCACGTAGTACGCCTAAGGAAAGATTTTGTGTACATAAGAGTAGGTAGATGGGATCGAGGGTGAACTGATGTGCATTTCTGAAGGCGCGGATATTACTAAATTATATCTTAATAGAAGAAATGCAACTGACTTTTTCACTAGAGCAGTAACGGTACCAGTCTCCCGACAGTTTTTTGGTTTCAAAAATAAATATTTTTATTCCTATTATAGATACTTCTCAGTAGTTTGGTGTACGAATGCATTGAAAGTAATAAATATTGATTTAAAAGGGATGAATTCTGAAAAATTCCTATTCCTAGCTATGATATTAAAATTGTCCTCGGCGATTTTAAGGCAAAGCTGGGAAAACGGGCTACCAATAATGATTCAATGTGATCGATTTTGCTGCAGGGTGAAATGTTGTGGAAGCAAGCACCTGGTTTCCACATCTCAACATCTATAGAGGTCGTATATCCCGACAACGGCCAAAACAAGAAATTGTTGCAAGCAAATTCCACGTCAGACGGCTACAATCGCAAGAGATGGCCAGATCCTTCTCTGATCGAGTGTCTAGTAACCTCTAGTAACTCCTATACCGCCAACATCAAGCATCGAAGACCAGCGACAACATTGCCAGAAAGCAGTTAGAGCTGCCTCTAATGTGCTGGGTTTCACACAGTCACCAAAACGAAACTCCTGATTTGACAAAGAATACAGGCAAGCCCATGCAGCCAGGCAGGAGGTATACAAAATGGCGTTGCATAGAAGGACAAGAGCTGCTCGTGAAAGAGGAGAGAGGAACGCCGCCGCCTTCTCAGAAGAAAAAAGAGAGAGTATGAAAAGCGTCAGATCGAGGATGTTGAGAGAGCCAACAGCAGGAATGAAGTTGGAAGGTTTTATCGAAAGGTTAAACAACTGGCTCAAGACGACCTAAACGACGCTGTCAGACAGGAGCCTTTTATCGGACACGATGATAGGACTAGCTGCTGATCTGTTCAAAGCAGCAGGCGTCGAGCTAGATAGGAGCATGAAATAAATCATCTTTAAGATATGGTCAGAGGCACTGATAAAAAGATTGGATTGGTTGTATTATTTTTTTTTGCAAACTCTGTGTTTGATTTCTCTTTTACTCCCTATTAAGTGGAAAATCGTCCGGACACTGGGGTCTGTCCGGAGATTAGTGCTGTTAACCTAACACTGTTGAAATATCGGTAATGGTGAGGTATGAGATATTACGGAGATTTTCAAGTGTGGTTAATGACTCAACGATGGTGTGAGCACCAATCACTTTGAGTGCTCTGTTCTAAATACTGTCCAAAAGACTTAAGCACGTGATTGGACCACCTTGGGCAGATTTAAAAACCGTCTAAGCAGGGATTCAAGATATCGAAAGCACGCAAGATGATAGACATTATCAAATACTTTTTAAATATCAGGTGCAACAATGGTACTTCCTCCGAAACGATGTAAGGTAACCGATCAAATCACCAGTGGACCTACTGATACGAAAGTGGTACTAATTGTCAATAAGAAGCATTCCTTTCTTAAGCTAATAATTTTATAAGCGTTTCTTTTGTATGATCTTAGAAAGGAGGGACGTTATTGTTATGCGTTGAACACCTCTCCAGAACAATGGCGGGGATATCATCTGGGGCAGAGGATTTGTGTATGTTGAGATCGCTTAGGACTATCGCCACAACACGAGTGCGGAGAAGGATTGTCCCATGGAATCATTCATCATTGATGCACTGAAGAACTGGGCGAGTCATGATACTCTCTGGTCACTATCGAGGAAGCATTGTGACCAGTTTAAGATCCTGAAAAAATTAATGAGGCCGTCCCAATTGGCATTCTTTTATTGCCAAACGGTTCTCTTAGGAGCACTTTATTTAACTGAAAGTATGTGAAGCAATTGTCAGATCGGACTAGAGGCGATAGTACACTATATTTGTATACTTATTAGGGTCAGAAGAAAGAAACGAGCAAAGAATGGATGACAGAGTGTGAATGTTAATATTGACTTAGGTTGTATATTAAACGTTAAGGTCCATGTTGTTATATAGTAGAATGTGACCTTAGCTTAACCCTAACTCCTTATCCCAAACCCACTAAGGTAGATTATATTTACGATCTCAGCACACACTCGATGTTTGCTGAGCAAACACCAGTTGTGAGGCGATTTAAGCTTTGGAGAGTTGACTCTTTTTCCAACATTGTTCTTCTAAGTTCTAACGAAGAAAGGTGGAGAGATGGTCAATCACACATCGTAATCCTAGTGTTGTAAATCTCAAAACCGATATAAGCCCTGAATGAAGACATCACAAGTAAAATTGAAAAAAAAAATCGTATCCGAAGTCTAAAGTGCGAATCCCTGCGGCAAACAACCGTTTCCATGTCATACTTTTGCACGTGTCACGGAGGCTTTCGTGACTTTGGCGCCCGACGCCCTGCATAGTGAGATTTGGCCCCTTGATGGACAAAACCATTCGATGTTTTATGAAACGACAACAAACCCCAGAATATAAATTGTAAGAACTAGAAAATGTCCTTTACTATAATTATTTATCAAAACTATGGAAAGGTTAGCTTAATCAAGCCAATTGTAGGCATTGACGAAGTTCAAAATGTTAGTTCCTGGAGTACTTGAGAGATCTTCTAAGTCCCCGAAGAAATAATTGCAGAGCAATTTCTTCCTATGGTGGGAAAGTGCGGGGCAGTGACATAGAAAGTGCATAGTGTTTTCATGCACCTCTTCATCACATCGCATACTCTGCATAAATCATCTGAAGAATTAAAATTTGATTTAAACTACTGATTTGCAGTTTTGGATTTACCTCAATTTCTGTGAAATTCCTATTCCGTTTATTCTTTTAAGTCCAAATATACTTGCTACTTTTTATTTGTTTAATGATTTTATCGATTTCAACACACACTTTCATTAATTTAAATCCTTGTTTTCAGTTTTTACATCAATACAAATTTCATATTTATTAGTGGACATGAAAGTACTTCCATGAAATAGTATATTTTAATCCTTTGACCTAATTTCCATTTGTTACTTCTTTATCCTTACTAAAGTCTTTTCCATTTATAAAAGTGATAATTAAAAATATGAGAAACATTAAAAAAATAAATAAATTTTAAACATTCCGTGCATTTATAAATTAAAGGAAAAGCAAATAAAACGTCCACATTATCACGTTGTTTTTATGCAATCGATTTCAGGCAAATAAAATAGTAAGTGGAAGTAAGGCGATTAACCAGGCAAAAGGACGGACTGCTTAAATTATGATTACGTTAATATCCTGATGGTTTTTCGAAACGAAAACAAGTATGATGACTGCCTCAAGGGCTGTTATTGTTTTCAGCTTAATTTATTTCGTGCGGAATGATTTGTAAATGTAAATATGTATTAAGAGGACATTAATTTAAACACAAATTATAGAGAGACACACATTGTTGGCAGTCATTAATACGTGTGAAGCTTGTATAACTTAAAATTAGGGAGGTGTTGTAATCAAAAGACTGCTTTCATGATTTTCGAAGAGATTTTCAAGCTACATGCAACCTTGTTTATGTATGTTTTGAATAAAAATAAGAAGATCTGTTTTGAATCATCACATTTTTTAACTTTTTTGAATTTATATTAATTGAAACATAGTCATCAAGTGTCCATTAAACCACGATTTTGATTTCATTAGTTTTACTTAAAGATTAAAGTCGATAACGATATTATTTAAAACGAAAAAAACCCACATTGTTTGTTTTTTGGTTTTTTTACAAAACCTCAATATACATACTCCGCTAATGTCAAAGGCCATACTAACCAGATTAATTAAAACAAAATGTTTGTATCTCTAAAGCGAGTAAACAAAATCTTTGTTTTGAAACAACAGGGGATTTTAGTGTTAACAGAAGCATAAACTTTTTTAATTTTTAACTACATTTCCATGACTGTTGTTTAGCGAATTTCATCAAAGTAAACTTAACTCTATGATGTAGAGATGTGAATGAAATGTTTGCTTGTATGTAAGTTAATAAGCGTACGTGCAATAACTCCCGTTCTTAACATAAGAAGAAGAACGTTTATAACTTTTGGGTTTTCTAGTATTTAGTTTATTTTGTTACTATTAGATACGTCGAGCATCGAACATATATTAAATGTTTGTATTTGTTTGCAAGAGGTTAACTGCGACAAGATGGTGTTTTACCATTCAATGGAAAAATGTCTAAAATTCATCAAGATCAAGATTTTCCTCTGATGACAAAAATTTACAGCCGATATTTCTGGATTGCTATCCAAGGCCTTGAAAACGACTTCTGAAAAAGGAATTATCTGTCTCCTCCTCAATCTTTAGTTGAAGGAAGTTATCAGTGACTCTGATCAAGATCAACCAAGTCTATCATCACAAAGTGCAAGCAACATATCTCATATATTAAGCAGTCGCAGGTGGTGAAAACCCAAGGGCTGCATATAAATTAAGGATAACCAAGTACGTGCTGGCTCTGTCTGTGAGAAATGTTGGCAAAAGCAGAACAACCATATTAACGAAGAAGAGCACGAGTTCGTAGTATTGCAATCCTTCAATACCCTTGGGTCGGAAGGAGAAGCCGCTGTGGAAGGAGACAGCGCGGCAGAGGGCAATAATAGCAATAATAGCTGCGTTTTATTATCACGATGATCTGATCTGGATCAGATCATGAAAATAAAACAGCTTCTTTCATCAATTTCTCTTTTACTTCGAGTTTGGCAGATGTTTGTATTTCTTTTTTTTTTTTATTCTGATCGAAGTTGCCCTACGACATTTTTTTTTCAACGATTATTGTGTTGTTTTTTTTAGGGCAAAAGTTTTTGCTATGTAATTGAAAAATATTTCATCACTGGATAGATGAATGTGTGAAAGTGGCAGCACAGTTTTTATTGAAAATATACGCCAAAGTTTCAACTTGTGTGCGCAAGAAGAACTAATTTTTGGATCAGAAAAATTGATCCAAGTCAAAGGCAGGATTGCAATTTGTTGTTGTTAAACATATAAATCAATGATCTGATCTGGATTATGGTGATAATAAAACGCAGCTAATAACAAAATTCCCAAAAACTTGGGTGGAAAACTTGGATGGCATTGGCTTACAATCGGTGTGAAAATTTGTCGAAGGAGTCCCAGACTGAATCTCGGTTGTGGCACTGATGAAAGCAAAAATTTCATTGACATGACCCAACCATTTAAATCGTTGAACCTTAACTTTGGGTACGTCAGTGTTGCTGAAGTTTTTGGTTTCTAATCTCCATGCAGACGGGACCTAAAATCCGTCGAAGCGACTTTCTCTCGAAGCAGCCCAAAGCGTTTTCATACGTCATATTGTCAAAGTCAATTACACTGCACGAACATTAGGACTGGGATGATAAGGGTTTCGAATAGTGATTCTTCAGTTGCTCTAGACGTCTTTACTACCCGATTGCCTTCTTAGTCCTTAGAAGCAGCGATTGGCAAGAGTGATTCTTCGTTTTATTTTAGCACTGATGGTGTCGTTATCTGAGTTTATCAATAAGATTATTAGAAGACAAAGTCCTTAACTACCGCGAAGTTAAATCTGTCTGCATTGACGTTGGCTCCAAGACGTCAATGTTATGTGTCCTATCTTGTGGACAACATTAACTTGGCCTTGTCCTCTTCAACCGCTGGACCCATCTCTTTGGCCACCATCTCAAGGCTCAAAAACTATCCCCTGACATCATGTTGTGTTCTTCAAATTCTACCAATGGCGTCTGCGCGGACTTTTAAAATGTTGACGTTGGAGTTTTGCGCAATCTTTTCAAGAATGATGTTGAAAAAATCGCATTACAGACATTGACTTGTCCAAAACCTTTTTTGATATCACATTGGTGAGATATTTTCCGAATATCATGAAACAGCGTTAATTTTTTCATTGTCATCTTACTCAAACGGAAGCGTTTTTTCTGGGATGCCAAAACTAGATATTGCTCTATGTAGTTGGTCTGAAATGGTGGTAGGTACTAATTTGAAGTTCATGGGTTTTCTCTGAGAACTTCCGGTCCTAAGTGACTACCTTGAGGGACGCCGGATTTAGCAATGAATGATTTAGACATGATGTCTGAATTTTACCTGATAAAAACCTGTTTTCAAGATGTACGGATATCCAATCAATGAAAAAAGGGGGAAAGCCATATACGTTCAATTTAAACGTTATAATCGTGTGGAATAACTAGTCGAAAGCTTTCAAAATGTCAGTATAGACACAATCTACTTACTGACCACGCTCTTAAAAGTTTAAGCATTTGTTCTATTTGTCATTAAACATTAAACCCATCTTCTAAGCACAAATATATATTTCAAGGCTAATAAATGTCCTTCCGATCTATATACCCAAACCTTAGGTCTGCGGTGTAGAGTGCACGGTTCTTGTACCTGGTCATCTTCTGAACGAAAACCCACATTCAACACGAATATCGGCGCAAAAAAGCAAATATACCCATCATACTTATATCAAAATCCGGACATTCAATAAGCGCCCTATATCTGAGAGCCATCGTTCGTTAGCGTGAATGGTATAAAACGAATAACTTGTAGACCAGCCCGATAACCGGATATCAGCAATCAGCCGACAAAACGTCGGGCATAAAATGTTAAGATTTCGTTCATCTAATAGTTTACTTCTTTCAAAGTTTCGATAAAAAGTTTAGCAGCTTAGAAGTGTGCTCCATAAAGTTTCGATTGAAATCAACCGATATTGCAATATTGACTTTAATATTAACTATCAAGTATGAAGACAATGTAAGACCGTGAACACATGACTGGATGTGATCGTTGGACCTTCTTTTTTCGTCAAAACGTCATGCTCATGTTTCATAAAAATCCAAAACTCTAACCTTTAAGATATCCGATGCAATACTGGTAAGTGTTTGGTTGCCAAACAAAAATTAACTAACCAAATTCGATAGTACCTACCTCATTTCACCAACACCCCCAAGTAGACAGGCAGAAAGGTAGCATTTCAAGTAAACCTAAAGATCAAAAGTCTTTACACTTTTCCAGGTCCTTTCAATGTGAAATTCAAGTGTGTCGCTTCATTTGTCAAAGCAAATCTCTAATGTCACACATCTTGAGAGCCTTCAACCATATAAGAGCTAATAAAAAGCTTTTTTCGCACACAAACTGCAAAACACTTTTGTTTGTTATTTTCCCCGTCATCTCCGTCGCCTCGATAACTTTCAAACCAACCACAAAAATACAATAATTCCCAACCACTTTAGTGAATTACCAAATCAAATGCCTTGACTTTCTAACAACCAGAAAAAGACCCACAAAAAATGATTCCCAAAAAAATCTCTAAACTTGTTCACATGGAAAATTACTTAAAGAATAAAAAAAAGCCAAAATATATATGTATATAGGACGTGGGAGTTGTGGCAAAGAATTATGACTTTGTGCTTTTTTACACATATTCATTCGTTCCACCTTCCCTCAGGTCTGCCCTTTCCCAATTCACACAATCTGCCAAAACGGGTTTTCTTTGGTCATATCTCAAATTTCAAATTGACTTCGAGATGACTCCAGATGCCACCAAAAAGAAAAAAAAAGGAGAAGAAGGCAAAAGCCCCTCACCGCAAAAAGAAAAGTAGGTACTTACCTTTGGCACACAGAGCAAATGAAATTGTTAACGACTTCACTCCTGTCTATGTGTTCCGTGGGCGGACAAACAAAGAGACTAGGAGTGAAGAAGAAAGTCGAATAAATATGAAAAAAAAGAAAGAAAATAACAAGGATATGCCTGATACCGCAGTAAAAAGAAAAATCGCAGCTTAAATGTCACGAAATGGCTGCAACCCCAATTTTCAGGGTGCCGCGACCACATTTACGCGAGTTAAATGAAACGTGAAGATACAAACGTGGCGCGTTCGTTGCTCGGTAAACGTTCTGTGAAATATTTACACCTTATTCCCGTGGGAGGGAGTACCCACGCCACCCACACACATAAAAACAGGTAATTTACTCGTTCACTTTGGGGTGTTGTTGGAAATTGCACTATTTATGAACATTTCTCTCACAGGACGGGTTATAATGAGTATGTGTGCAGTTGTTGGGACGTTCGGTGGAGTGGTAATTCTCTGTTCAGTACAGTGCATGTATAGAGTAGCTTATCGTCCTTAAGTGGCAATAAATATTTTCTCAGCTAGTAAACTTCTGTTCGGGTACTTTGAACAATAAAAATTATCCTGGGTTATAAATTAATAGGTATCTATATTTATGTTTGTTTTTGCTATCATCGTCCTGATCGCCTTCCGAGTCGTTGGCGTCGTCATTACAGTCAACTCCCCTGGAGGGACCATAGCACCAGTACCAGCATCGGATTCATCAAGAAAGCGCACTTGAATCTTGCACAAAAAGGGATTAAATTAATTTCGGAACATTTTCTTGGACAATCTTTTACAGCAAGAGAAGCCAGTGTTTACATAGTTTTGCACTTAAGATGGTTTGTGGTTGTTTAAGGGGCGCCACAATGCAGATGGAGTTAGTTTTATCGTGTTTGCTTTGAGTTGAACAGTAAGTCACTTGAGTGGGTATATGCCGGAAACCCGCTTAAGAGTGAAACCAAAGTTTTATGGTTAAGCAGGGTTTCTTTGAAATGTTTATATATTGTCAAAATAGTAACTCTTCCGTTCTTCCGTCTGTTTCGAGATTATGCGGCGATTTATGGTTTGTTTTGCTTTTTTGTGCGGCAAATTTTGACAGCAATAATTCTCAGATGCATTTTAGCTAAAGGGATTGTCGTTTGTTATCAAAGTCTTGCTTCATATTTTAGTTTATAGCTGAGAAGTAAAATGGCTTTTTTGTGTCTAGCTGGCCTCTGGGATCTGATTATCTTGCTTCAACTTGCGCCAACTCCATTGGAATTAGCCTCTCCAGCATCACCACCAGAATCACTATAAGTCTGTTCAACTTCTCGCAAACGTCGACATAGTGGGATGAATTAAGCGTGATTAAAATGGCGCCTTTGTGAGAAATGATACAGAAGCGGAAAAAATGGGCTTAGCGTAAAATGAAGGCATAAAGAGGTAAATGCTTTCATCGAGGGAATGCATCCAACACCGACGCACAGCTTGGACAGAACGTCACAATAGACGCATATAACTACGAAATAGTAGAAGAATTTTTCTTACAATAAGGATCCGCTTTTAACACGAGAAATACCGAGATTAGACGAACAATAACTTTTGAAAAAAAGCAATTGAGTGGTAAGTCCTCTCGATCAACTAACATAAAACTAGACAATAACCTCATCGTCCCAATCCTGCTATATGGTGCAGAAGCATGGATTCTGACTTATTCGATTGAAAGTGCCTTAGACTGTTTTGAGAAGTAACGGGAAGTAACGGGTTATCCATTTTGGTTACAGATATTGCAAGGCCTGTGCAGCTTCGTTTCGCTCGTACCATTGCAAATATCGCTGCTGTAAGTTAAAGTGTGTCAATTCCTCAAGAATTAGAATTATGTTCTTTTGCATTTGGATCTACACCTACATCCTTATAAAATCTAGCTCACACAACAACTGAAGCCAGCTGACACTTCACAATGTCGCAGAATCTCCCAATATTGAAAACTAATTTTTTAATTGCTTAAAATAATTTTTTGGACTAAAATACATTTAATTAATTTTTAAAATATTTCGTTTTAAGGGCACATTTTACATTTTTTTTTAGACTAGTAATAGTGAGAATTAGGTGGTTGGGTGCTGTAGCATCTAGGGTTATATGCGGAGGTAAGTGCGAGTGGCTAACAACAGCAACACCCCCACAATAAAAAACTTGAAATGAGAGAAACAGGTAGAGTCTCAGATAATGACCCCCTCAAATGGCAACCAGACCCGGAACGACAACGGACTAAGAATTGAGAGTTTTTACATGGAATGTAAGAACATTCTGCACTTCAGGTGCAACTCAGAAACTTGTATCAGTCCTCACGTAGTATAAGGCAGACATGCAGGAAATACGATGGATAGGATCAGGGAAAATGAAAAGAAAAAATTGCGACATTTATTACAGCTGTCACCAAAGAAAAAAACATATTTGGATGCGGATTCGTCCTGGGAAATCGGCTAAGATCAAAAGTCATGGACTTCAATTAGCGATTGCCTGGCTGTAGTCCGCATCAAGGCCACAACCCATAACATCAGTCTAATATGTGCACCCGCCCCTACCGATGATGCTGATTAGTCTAGCAATGGAGGATTTCTACGACCTCCTGAATAGAGCAAACGAGGCTTGTCCAGAGTACGGCGTCAAAATCGTACTCTGACTCTTCAATGCAAAAATCGGAAATGAAGACATCTTTGGCGGATTAGTTGGAAGGCACAGCCTCCTTGAAGTTACAACAGATAACGGCTTCCGACAAATCGTATTTGCTGCAGCCCGTAAAACGGTGATAAATAGGTTTCCAAGAAGAAAGATCTACACAGCAATCTGGCGATCTGCTATGATGGCGAACTCGGAACGGAAAACAAGATCAGCAAAAAAGAGAAAATGAGAAAACTCTGGGTAGGATGAAAAGAGCATTCGCAGCTTATGAGCTCAAACATATCGAATAGTTACGCACAGAGAACAACATCCGAGAATTCTTAAATAGATCAAATCAGTTAACCTTCTGGTTCCAAAACCGTAGATGTATTCAAGCAATACTTCCAACAGGCAATGAATGCGCATAATGTCGAGCGAGCCAAAGATGAAAGAGAAGCGAGGCCAATCAATGAAGACCAAGTCCCAGCCCCAGCTGGGTAGAAAGAGCCATCCAAAAACAAAAAAAATAACAAGTCCGCCGGGTCGGATGACACACCTGCGGAGCTCTTTAAACATGGAGGAGGTGTTTTGATGAACCGCTTCACCAGGTCATCAACAAAGTGTGGGAGGAAGAATCCATGCCCTCTGACTGGTCGATAAGCTCCATATACCTCATCTGCAAAAAAGGCAATCCTATGTCATGCAAAACTAAAGGCTGTATGAGCGTTCTGCAACACGTGCCAGTGTGGCTTTGGGCCAGGCAGAACAACGATAGACGAAATATTAACACTGAGGAAAATCCTGGAAAAAACAACGAATTTCAAGTCGAAAACATCGATTTCAAAGCTACCACCGGCCGTCAAGAGTTTATGGTGGCATTCTCTGAATTCGGGATCCAGAACAAACGGATCCAGCTTTGCCGCAAAACGCTAAACAAAACGCAGTGCATATTGGCAACACCTCATCTGAGTTCTTTCAAACATGTGGAGGATTTAGACTAGTAGATGCGCTGCCATGTGAATTCTTCAACATAGGAACAGAAAGTGCGTAAAGCCGATGTCTGCACAGAAAACACAATCTTCAACAAATCCACCCAGCTCTAAGGCTATGCGGACAATATAGACATAATCAGTCGCTCCCAAAGTGCTGTGCTTGGTGACTGAGGCCATCACAGCGATTGCAGAACAAAAGAAGCTCGTTGGCCTTGAAGCAATTGAGGACAGAACAAAGTACATGCTATCAACAAAAGTCCAGCCAGCACGCGCCTAGACAAAATTTCACTGTTGGTATCAGCAATTTTGTGTTAGGGAGTTCACCTACTTTGGAACAAACATCAGTCCCACAAACGACAACTAAGTAGAGATGATGAAGAGCAAACTGTAAAACAGTAAAAAAGGAAAAATGATATTGGACACTTTCAAAAGAAAAATTCTTCGACGGTTTTTCAGTCCTGTATGCAACGATAACAAATGAAGAAGAAGGTTCAACCTCGAACTGGATGAAGGCCAGAAATCCAAGAAAAGAAGAAAAGATGACTACATTGGCTCGGCCACATCGAGCGAATGGACAACAATGCTCTACCGAAGAAAGTCTTCTCTTCGTAGCCAACAGGTTCGAGACTACTAGGACCAAGTGACTGTGGATGCCAGATCGCTTGGTTTTCGCGACTGGAGATCGCATTCGTACACGATGGAAGGCTGCAGTATCTCAGGCTGAAATCCTTCATGGATTGGGAGCCGGTTATGTAAGTTAGTATAAGTAAGAGTGGGAATTAACAACTATTGTGTGTGTTGAAAATAAAAATTGAACTCCTAAGCCAAGCCTCAAGCCTTCTTCTCTTAAATTCCCTCTTTCGTACATATTAAGTGTCCTGAAACATGAAAGTGAAATATGTATATCCTTCTATAAAAACTGTAAAGTCATTTAAAAATTCATCATCGGTCTAAATTTCGGGCAAAGTTAATTAAAATGAAATATTATTTTTGTTTTAAGCCTTTAAAGAGGACTACAATTCAATTTTAGAAAGCGCTCTGACTAAACACACACAAACACAAACCAAAAAAATCCCACTCTAATTTCGAAGACACTTCAAAAGCAATTTACAAAATAAACAACGTCAATGATGAACCAAAAATATATATACTCTGCTAAAAAAGGCACGTTTCAAGGGAAAAACCTTTCAAAAAAAAAAAAACATAAAACACTTTTAATCCTTTTTTAGTCCTCCAAAATAATCGAGGCACTTAAAACGAGAATAGTCGTTTGATTTATGAGTTTCATTAATTAGATCCATTTACATTAAATTAGACTAAAAAAAAAGACCAGAGATTTGAGAAGAATTTCGAATGGGGGCCGTAGCAGTTTTATGCTTCTAAGCTTGACACAAAAGTTTTCATTAATCCTTCGACTCTCTGCCAAAACAGTTAGCACCCAATGACTGGCAAAACGATTCGCAATTAAAACAAAATGTGGTGAACTTTTTTTTGTGCTTGTATAGCTATCTCTCTGTTGAATTCCGTTTGAAACATTTTTTTTCGAGATAAGCAGAATAATTTCGTTTTAATGTCTTTTTCATTTGATTCCATTATTCGAAACAGGACAAAAAGTTGGTAATAAAGTCCATTGATGGGTATAAATGAAAAACATCCTTTGTTTGTCCTCGCTCTTTTCCAAGAATATTGGAAAAATTTAAATAAAATCAAACAGCCGATAAACATCAATGAAATAAAATAACACCAGGAGGCATTCGCATTCCAATACGACGCTGAATAAGGATCAAAATGAAGCATTCGCAGGAGTCAAAATCGAATTAATCACAATACCTTCGGCAATAACTAGAAATCAAGTATTGAATGGTAAGGGAAACAACTGTCCTTGTTGTGCTCATTTTCGTTGTAATCAGATGCCAATGCCGAAGGATAATAAAGTCAATCTTCTTAATTATGTGTAGGTATTAGGGAGTGATAAGGAAAAGAACATTTTTCACCATACAACAATGCTTAATAACTTCTTCATGAGGAATCCTCGAATGAAACAAGCGGATTACGCGATGATAATTCCTGGAATATTATGCCGGTAATTCTTTTGCTCTAAGATGCAATCACCTCTTCTGAAGCTGACAGTCGGAGGAAATCCTTACTACCATAAAGGCGATTAAAATTCATTACGAAATTCCCTTTTCAAAGAAAAATAGAAATAAGGAAAAAAAAAATGTTTTCTTTCTACGAAAAAAAAATCAAAAACAATAATAGGATCTTAAGGAAGAGCAAGAGCAGAAAAAATTCCATCACGAAACGACTTGGAGAAATTAAATCCTCTAACCGGGCACAGAAAGGAACAAACGAACAATTATCCTTCTGCCGCAACATTTGAATGCTAAATTGTTCCAATTAAAAGGCACAAGGATAACGATATTCCCTCTGTCTTTGAAGAAAGGAGCCAGAGTGGGGTCCTTTGGTGTGCTACGTGAGTGGGAATAAAAGGAAATTCGCAATCGCTTTGAATATTACGAGGTAATAATCGATTGAGTGTGCCAAAGGTAAAGGATAAAGGAGCAGGAAAGGAATTCTATTATTCGCGCAAAATGTCGATGATGGCGTCTATTTTATCTTGTTCTAGCAGCAACAGCACAGACAGACAGAGCTAGGCTATGATTCTCTCTGTTCCTGTTTCTTTGTTATCGTTTTGTTTTTTTGTATAATCCTTGGGGGAATTGTTCTGGAGCGATTTTTTCTCCCATCATCTACCGGAAGATAGAAGATTTTACTTCTATTCAATAGACAAAAAGGATGAAAACAGGAAGACGAATAAATCATTTCGGATTTCCATTGCAATTAACGAAGCACTTATCCCCTTGGGTCGTAGTCGGTTAGTCGCACGGTCGGTCGATTGCTATTCGATACTTCCAGGACGACCAACGACGACGGACAATCAAGTGAAAGGAGTCGATAGACGTTCAGACGTCATCTTGTTCGAACAGACAGATATATTGATAGAGATGAATGGCCAGCAGGAAAGAAGGAAGGCAGGAAGGTAAAGAAATTAATCTACAAACGAAGGCACGACGACTCCACTATGCCACAACCGGATCAAGGATTCATGATCATAGGATGAGCACACAGGATGCCACTACACAGTATCGATGAAAAAGTCATTGGAGAGCTTTTCGATTAGGAGTGTAATTTCAATTACCTCCATTCTGTGGGTAGAGGTAGCGCATCGGACAAGTGGAGAAAGGGAAATGGAATACTTTGATAGATTTAAGTTAATCTTAAGCATGAAAAAGGTAAGTTTTTACTTTATATTTCTTGTTGAAGTCTGGGGATATGGAGAATATTAATGAGATCGAGGTTGTGTTCCTCTTTTCTGGTTTTGTTCGCTTTTTATAAAATTGCAATTGATTTAGTGTTGGGGATGAAATAAGGGAAAGTTGTTAATGGACTTTAAATTATTGAAAGTTGTTGTCAGCAGCGAGGGTGGTTGAAATCCATTATAAAGTTGTATTTTTGCTGTTTGAATAAAAAAGAATTAATTGCGAAACACTTAAGTGCACGTAGTAAAACTGGGGAGATACATGGTCGTATTTCATCAATTATTTTAGAAATTGTTTGCATGAAAGCTGTTTTCAGAACATTTGATCCATGGAGCCACTTGGAAACCGTGTTAAGATGGTAGACAACTGCATACAAATGTAAGGACACAAGCTTCCACAGGTTCTCCATAAAACCAAACTCTAGTTAGCAATCAGCCTTATTGAAATATTTGACAGGAGTAGACAAATTTCACAGAAATAGTCATTGGTGGCATTTACAGCTCAGGGCTAAGTTAAGTAACCTACTATTCTATGAAGATTTTTCTTGGCAATTTTAATTCTAACAAGAGGAGGAAAACATTAGCGCCACCTCCACCCTCTGATGTCAGATTCAAGTTGATCGACTTCCAGTGTTCGGATATAACCAACATAACCAATGTTCGGCTATGAATAGGGACGAGAAAGACCTCGACTTAAACAAAGATGGTAATTTAAATAAGAAACAGGCATACTGTAAATTAACTGACAGGACGGTAGTATTTTGCTGTACTCTTACGAGTGTCAGCATAAATAATTAGCAATCTCTCGGTACACTATGTAATACTCACCCATGGTTCTCCGGTAAGGGAAAATTGTCTTTGCTGTTAATTAAAATGTAACCATATAAGAATTCTCGAATACCATATGAAAAATCACTCAGCCGTATCAAAAATGTAGCAAAAACAGACAGTGAATTATAAACACCAAAAGTCACTTTCATATGCAATCTGCTTTTGGTTTGCATTGTACCTGTATGCGCATTTGAGTGTCGGTACTGTATAAACAAATATGATACACTGTAGGTATATGCAAACAACTGCAACTCTTTGTGGCTAGAAGGATTGATGCTGCCTTCTTTCGCCTTCAATTGCTGAATTAAGTTGACGTTGTAAGTGAGACCAATTTGTAGAACTCTTGTACATAGCTAGTTCTTCAAACGGTGAACTGTTGAGATCGATGAAGAGTTGATTTGCCTGGATTTAGTTTCATATACTGGGCTGCAGCATGCTTCACTCATGATCACGGCAACGCGGATCACAATTGTTGTGTACAAGCAAACCAGTCTCACGAACTCTCAATTCATTAAATTGGTCCGCATTAGTAAGACCAGAGTTGCATTCACTTCGCTTGTGACAGGGGTTTATATTGTAAGCTTGTCGCACGAAAGAATTTTCCTTTGGTGAACTTCCAGGTGAATTTAACAGTCAACAGTTATATGACAAACTGGAAATGTACTCGTTTAAATCACAAACAAAACGGGTTATCCATTTAACGGTTTCAAAAGTATATGCCCAGCTCATGCAACAACTGAAGCCAGTCGACCATTCACAATGTCGTCGTAGATACGTCGAATGGGGGCTTGAACAACAGGCGGTGGACAGCGATTTTTCGAACAAAATTTTCTTCAACGACGAAGCACATTTCTCACTTGGTGATTGAAGAAAGGCCAAACATGCATAAATAGTCACTGTTTGGTGCGTTCTTTGGCCTGGAGGTGTGATTGGACATTACTTCTTCGAAATCGACGATGGAACGACTGTCACCGTCAATTCGGAGGGTTATGGTCTTATGATAATCGACTTTTCAACATGCCACACAACTTGAGCGAATATGGCTTTATTGCAAGAGACATTTCCTGGCCTCGTCGTGGCGATATATCAACTGGCCACCAAGATCATGCAATTTGACACCGCTGGACTTTTCTTTGTAAAGATACGCGAAAGACCGTGTTTATGCAGATAAACCTTTAACTCTTGCGCACTTAAAAACCAACATTCGTCAAGTTATGGCTGACATACCGCCGTATATGTGTCAAAAAGTGGTTAAAAATTACCTCAAGAGAAGTGATGCTTGCAACAATTCGCATGGTGGTTATTTAAATGATATAGGCGCAAAATTATAGTCAGCCTGTGTTTAGCTCATTAACGTGATACTACTTAGCAAATTGTTAACTCAAAAATTGTTTTCTTATTTTTCTTCAATAGGCGTTTTTCTTTTTTAGTTCGGAGCTCTGAACTCAGAGTCTTCAGAGCTTGCTGAACAGACTATGAACAAAGTCAGCTCTGAACATTTTCTGAACGTTCTGATGTAATTTTGAAATACAATTGAGCACTTAATATTCAGGATTTTTTTTATTTGTATAATTGTATTAATAAATGATATAATAGACTATTATTTATCACAAAATGGATATTCTCTGCCATATCTACTTGTTTCCTTCGCCATTTTAATTATTTTAAACATTTCTTTTCATTTTACCACATCTCATATGCTTGACATTTGTTTGTTCAGGCATTTTGCTCACAATGCTCGGTCTCTTTTTTCCGAGCACGTGGGTCGAGCTCTGAACACTCAGAATCAGTGCTCTGAACGAAAAAAGTAACACAACTTTGATGCTCTGAACACACTGAACTAAAAAAGAAACACAATTGTTAGTTTGGCAGTTCAGGCTCTGTTCAGATGTAAAAAAGAAAAGCGCCTAATAATAGACCTTAGTTCGATGATATCTAGTGTGAAGCTAGTTTTGTTTTTAAAGTAAATATTAAGTGAACACGTCTAAAATTTGACAGTTCTCGAAAAAAAAAACAAAGTCAACACACCTAACATTTGATAGTTCCTTAAAAAAAAAAAAAAAACAAATCAATGTCAACATTTCATTTGATGATTTCATTTGCAAATGGAAAAAGAGGTAAGGAACAAACAAATGTTTAAAAATATGTATAATATGTCAAACAAAAACCAATCGACTACAGCTGTAAATATCGAGAGGAGACCTGCAGCTTGCTGTGAAGATCTTTCGTCTTGGAAACCTAGTGCTACTTATCAGCGTATTACGAGCTGCAGCAAAGTCGATTAGTCGGCAGCTGGTATCTGTTGTAACTTCGTAGATGTTGTGTTTTTTAACAATTTCATTGCGAATTCCATAGTTTCGTCTCAAAGCGAAAGGATGCACAAAACATGGCCCAATGGGCGCTGGAACAAGCCATCAAGAAAAAGAAAATGATAGTGGACAGGCGATTCAATTTTACAACTTAAGCGGGTCTGGATAATGAATAGGACAAGGACAAACTTAAAAAATAATTAACTAACTTATGTGCATAAGAAGAATTATAAATTAAGCTATCATCTTATATTTTTTTGCGTTTTTAGTTTAAAACTTCAAATTGAAAATAAAAGTTTCTGAATTATAGTTAGCTAAAAGTGTGTACCATATTTTCCTGAAAAATTTCAAAAGTTTGTTCGTTGTTTTGGAAAAATATCAAAATCTTCGTCTTCGGACACATTGAACCACAGATAACTTTGCATTAAAAAGATAAAGTAAGGGTTTCATGATTTTAACTTTAATGCAAGTGTTTAACGATAAAACTGTTCCTTAGCTGACTAAAATTGACTGAAATGTCATTTTAAGCTAGTATCACACTAAATTCTCTAAAATTGTTCATTAGCGGACTATAATGTCAACGTTCAAACTTTTTAATAAAAAAAAAAAATATCATGAAAAAAAATACGTGATGTTTTTTATATTTACGTTTACTTTTGAAACCGCAAATAGATAGTGGTGTATCTTCATAACTGAGGAATTTAGAACCAAAAGAGGAACATATCAATACGACATTTTTTCTATATAAACATTGCATTCGCCTGATGCATCTGCCTTTTATATAGCACGACTCCACGCTTACAATAAGTTTGTTATTATTTTATTTGTAGCAAAAAAATGTTTGGCAGGCAGCTTTTATGATAAAAAGTGGCATATAGCCGTCTCATAGGTCTAGGCTACCTCGCCATTTTGAGCCCAATCGGTTGAGCCGTTCTTAGTTATCTTAAAAATGCAAAACAACAATTGCTAGCTCAGCTAGTATGACGGATTTGTCAATCTAGACCATTCAAGACTCACACCAAACGCATACAAAAAGTTGGTCCAGCCGTTAAGGATTAGTTCAGTGACATATAGGTAGTGTCCGTGGTCATGTGCGTTGGATTTTACGCAGAACTTTGCGCCCATAAGATTTTCATTTCATATTTCACGGAAACTGCCTCTGGCAAAGAAATGACAAACATTGCTAGAACATCAATCTTTAGATACTGGAAAAGTGCTTTGTGGCTTGGAATCAACTTTGGTGGCATAAGGACAATAAATCTTCAAATTATGGTTGGAAGGTAATTCAGGTTTAATTAGACCAATTGTACATAATTCTGATTCTTATACATTGTGCTAGGTACCATTTGCACATGAGCATTAATTTATTTTGATAACATAACTTTCTTGCCAATCTTTGCTAAGCTTTAATAATTAACTTCACTTCTGTTTCTGAAAATGCCAATCACGCAGCTTACAGTTACTATATTGTCTATTAAGTCTAAATAATCCGAAGTCACTTAAACTACCATAAGATAACTTCATTTTATTTAACTCCCATTCGACAGCGTTTCAACAATCACTACTGCATTTTCCGTAGCAAACTTATTTATTTTGATTTTGTATTTCCTTTCAGGTAAACTCGATTCAAACTCTCATAATCCTTCTCAGCATTTCAGTATTCTCCATAAATAGACAAACTTTTATTTCTGTTTTATTTTCCAATTGCATCCTTGTCCATATCCCATTTAAACGAATACGTTCATCCTCGAAAGAAAAGTCACAAGAAAAACAATCTTATTTAAAAAGAAAAAAAAAACACTTTTCCTTCATCTCGAAGGATATTCCAAGTCAACGATGTGAAATAGCTTTTGTATGAACCACAAGCCCACAACACATTCGACTCGTCCGGAGATAAGACCAGACCACACAATTTCATTTAGAATGGAAATTTCATTGCCATTCAAATATAAATATACAGAAAAAAGTACCTTTATTTACAATATTTTTCAACCCACTCACAAAAAAGCACACGAGAACGAGCGACCGAGGCAATAATATTAAATTGTCCTTTGAATACTCCCTCACTCAATTTTCTTCCATTATTGTCATTTTAATACTGTTATTGTTGTTTATTCTTTTTTTCTGTATTTATGCGGTATTACATCTGTGCTGTATTTTTTTTTGTCGTCTTTGTCGTATCCCATTTCTCATAATAGTTATGTAAATGTGTGTGTATTTCGCCTTAAACGTTGTGTCATTGTTATTCAAAAGTTCACAAGCTAAGTTATTACGCGACCTTAGGACAACAAGGTTCTATCTGCATTCATACCACTTTCGAGAAAACGAAGATTGAATATTTCGCAGTGTATAACTTTCTCACCTTGATTTTATACCCGAAGTTTTTTGAATTATT
>CAKKXW010000003.1:52976953-52988370 GCA_920937365.1 Sphaerophoria rueppellii
AATTTTTCCAGCTTTCGTTCTTAACATGGATTAACAAGGATTCACTGGTGTCCTTGTCATGCAGTCTCTTGCCAGTTGTCAGGGCGGTTGAACAAGCTGGAAGACTGCATGACATAGCGTAAAACATTCGCCTAGACCGAAGTCTAGTTTCCACCCTGCACCATCTAGGAGGTTGGTTATTCCGCACTTGAGTTTGTAGAAATATGTAGCTACTCGATATTGCAAGCAACACTTTCTAAATAACCCAACACTCTTCGCAGGGCAGATCAGAGATAATACCAACTGTACATGACTACTAATAATGGCTTGCCAGAAGTCTGGCTAGGTGTCAAGTTTGGGACTAAGGGCACGAATAATGGTCGCGGTGCTACATTACTTGATCATTTAATTGATAAAATTGAGTAATCCAAACTTGACTTTTCACGACTCTGAAATGTCCCAAAGGTTGAAAAGAAGACAATGGGTTCACTATAGATTGGCTTTTTTGGTGAGCAATATTCAATTACTGGCCCCACTGGCTGCGATCGAAGGCTTGATTAAGTACGGTTTTCATGAAACAAAAGTCCGTTCCGTATACATAAAAGAGATGACGATTCGATGCACGCAACTCCAATAGAAGCCTTTTCAGCAGAAGGTGCGCTACAAGTAACATGAATATGGAGGTTGAAGTTACACCAAATGTTGAACCATCGACCTTCTACTTAACCGGCTCCCAATCTATAAAGGATCTCAGCCTGAGACACCTCCACTGCCATTAATCTGAGGTGGAAGCTTCTCTTTTGATCGAGGAGACATGGAGACTGAAAACTTTACTCAAGGTATCACTCTGAGAGAGGAAGTCCTGCTTCATTTCTCCTAAACGATAAAGACGGTGATACAACAGCGGTGGAGGTTGATCTAGCTCAATTTAGCAATGCTGCGATTAGAAATATCAATAAACTTCACCCTCCGACTATGCATAGCCAGAGAAGACATGCGTGATGCGTCCTAATAAAGAGCCGAGACTCCTGATTATAAACGATGTATATATCAGAGGAAGGTGAACCAAGGTCATGTATATTAGATAACAAAGAGATAAATGTATTTTAACTCCCCAACGACCGATGAAGCCACTTATTGACTCATTAGGCATATTGGTTCCTACATTTGATAATCACTCAAAGCTAGCTCATGTCCTCTGTTATTTAAAACATTGTTTAGACTACGAGAGCCCTTCCAGATAATATAAAGTTCTTTTTGTTTAAATAAATTCTCCAAAAATATTTAAGATCCTCGGTAGGATGTCTATTCAAACAATACCAAATAATCTTGATTTTCAATAAAGAAAAACGCTTTTGCATAATAACAAGCTCATATTGAGGCAAATCTCATAAATTGTACGTTTCAAGCATTTAATATTTTCGTTGGTTTGGCCACCACTTAATTTCATACAACCCTGCCATGTACCCTATTCAAGAAATTGAGAGCATCATTAAACTGGTACGACTTCAAATTACGCCCATTTTTTAAAATAATTAGAGCAGAAGCAAAATGTGACGGCATACAAAAATAAAATGTGCCTTGAATTTGTGTTCAATAGATAAAAGACAGGTTTTGCGATTCGCTCCAACAAAAGACTTCCACTCAGCCAGAAACAACAATTATACTCCCGTCTCCTCCTTTATTTTTGGCAAACTTCTTTAAACATCTTTCTCTTCATCATTTGTGAAACTCCCTTTTCGAACAAGTTCGCCTTCGCATTCATTTAAAATCCTATAAACGTGTTCTACTTGTTTGCTGTCCAAAATGATATCCCCGCTCCTTTGCCGCTACATAGCTATTTGAAATGCGAGATTTATTAAAAGTCCTTCCAGGACAACCAGCCATTCATACACTAAATACTCAAACAAACATGCTTACATACAAATAAGCTAGTCTTCTACATATAAATAAATTGGAATTGCCATAAGATGAGTTTGATGCTTTTCATTCCATTGAATTGTGAGTCTTCTAGCAGGTTTCAGATGAGATTCTTTGACTGGGCTTTGATTCATTACTGTTTACATAGCTGGAAGACGTCCATTTGAGTAATCTGCAATTGGAATCTCCTGAAAGCTATTCAAATAGAAGTGCTGTTCCTATTTTTTCATTATTTTTTTTTCTTTTCCGTTGGACTTTTTTCTTTCATTCCAAATAAAGAGGGTTGCCGATTGGGGAATGGAATGATGACTGGAGAGAACGTTAGCTTCAGGCTGGTTTAGAAAAAGAACTGATTTTTGTTCGTTCTGGTTGTGCTGTCGATTCTATAAATGGGATGGGAATAGGTCAACAGATGACAGACGATAAGGAAGTGCTGAATTTTTAGATCACAAAAGTATATCTGGCGTGTTGGAAATTTTCATATCTTTCCAAGGAATCTCTATTCAGATGCAATGTGTCAAAATGAAATGATGTTTTTTTTTTCTAATTGAAAATGGGTCTTTTGAAATGGTTTTTCTCTGAGAGCAAAGGCAAAGTGTTTTTAGAGACTTATTCATGAAGGAAAAATGTATAGGTATCTGATGAGTTTTTGTTTGCTGATTACTGAAAACTGATAAGAAAAGTTATTGGACTTCACTTTTCTCTTTGTGCACACGTGTGTGCTTTAAGTAGATTTAAATAAAGATTGCATGAGTGAGTCGTATGAAGTTTTTGAATCAAGGATTTACTTTATCTCGACAGCAAAACTGTAATAAAATCAAGGTTAGGTTAAGGGGTTGACAGTTGATGTCGCTACCGTCACACTAAGATCAATACAGATCAATTGTGATACCCGTGAGTATTGCTATTCAAGCTAATATAAAACTATGTGTTCTGTTAAACAAGCCATATGAAGGCATTGACGAGGTTCAAACCTGGAGTACTAGAGAGTTCTCCTAAGTCCACGAAGAAATAATTTCCGAGCAATTTCTTCCTTTTTCAGTGACATAGAAAATATGAAGTGTCTTCATGTCACCGCATCCTTTGCATAGATCATCTGAATTCTGAACTGATTTTCATCTCTTTCTCGTGATATCGTTACAGATTATGTCCGGTAAACAGAGATCGAAGCGATCTCTAGTGTAGAATTGCATAATTCTTTCTGTTCTTTGTTTGTTAAATTATTCTTGTGGTGCCGCAGGTGTCAAGAAGTTTCCATCTTTCATCGGCCTTAACAATTTTTCTATATTAGTGATTTTCCGTTTTAAATAATATGGTGGGGTGCTGACTAGCCGACCTTGCCTTACGTCAACCGTTGATCCTAATCTTGCTAATTCATTGACTGTGGCCTGAGACCCAGTAGAGTTAAGCTCTTCGCGGAAGCATGAAATAAGCTTTAATTTTACCTCAGCTGCAGTAATCTTTTTGTCTATCAATGTAAACATTGGTATCATCCCGTGGTATCGCCGTCATTACTACCAGTTTAGCAGCTGTTGTCACTACAAGGACCTTCGCTTGGAAGACACTACTGTAGTCTGGAAGCCTAAGCGAGGCAGTTTACCTCCGAAATTCAGCATAGATAATGGTGTACTGGCAGTATCCATCTTAGAGCCATCAGTATAGATAGCTATTGACGACTCACTGGAGTAAGGTATGTTATCTATCCATTAATCTCTGCTCGGGATGGCAGCCTGGAATGGTTTGTGAAAAAGAGTTCGTATATTTTAATAGTCTCTCGTAGTACTATAATCCACAACTTTATGAAGGATCTGAGCATGTCCTATGGAACTGTTTTTCCAGACTTCAGTCCGACTCAAGGCACTTTTAGTTGCAGATTCTTGAACAAAGAGATCAAAGGGTATTAAATTGTGGATAAATTCTAGTCTCTTCTTTATAGTGGACCTCATTGCCCCTGTAATGCCTGGTGCACGCAAGTCTTTGTACTTCTGTCAAAGTTTTGAGGTTCATGCTCTTTCTTAAAGCACTCCACTAAACCAGATGACCCTAGGTAAGTATTGGTCTAATTATTGCTGAATACATCCATCTATCAATTTTAGGGTTTGGTTCCCAGGATTTCCCGAAAATTCTGTTGTAGGAGTAATAGGCGATCGACCACTCTCCTGTTAATAGTATTGCAAGATCACCACCGTAGGGTATTATTTTCGATACCCCTAACGTAGTATCGATGTCGATATAGGTTCTTGAATTAAAAGTGTTTCCGAGATTTGAATGCGTTGTCCACCGTCATAATATTTGTTGAACGTTTGTCTTTTATAATAGTGGATCGCTTAAAAATCGAACATCGGGTGTTGGAACAATAGACAATAAATGCATCGATTTTCGAACAAAATATTCTTTAGCGATGAGGCCCATTTCTCAATCGGTGGGTATATACACAAACAAATTTGAAAAAAAAGGAAACATGCAAGTGATCGAAAAGGTGCCATTTATCCCGGATCGTGCCGTCAAGATAATGTGATTTGACATCGCTAGATTTAGACATGTGTTAAAAAGTGGTTAAAAAATAACTCGAACGAATCGCATGCTTCGAATACTCCTGAGGCGGCCATTTGAGTAGATGCTGCTTCAACCCGACTTCCAGCTGAGCGCCTACTATCTATTCTCGCAATGATTGATTCACAGTTCAAAACTAGTAGAAAATTACTAAAAATAAATGAAATAATTCTTAAGAATTCCAAAAACATGTTTCAAGAAATTTCAAAAGAGAGTTGTAGAAGATTGTTTAAAAACTGCGAATACATTTTGTCTGGGCTTAAGTAGTCGCACGGGTGTCAATCCTATTTCATTAAGTTTTGTTATCGCTTGACCATTAATTTCTTAGCTACAAAACAAAGGTATAAACATTTCACCCTTCCTTACAATAATTATAAAATATTCCACATATCCATTGCATTCTTAAATTTCAAATCAAAAGAATATAGAATTACAAATATTAGAATACCCACCAAAACTACATCGAATTCTTCAACACAACATGCTTCAAACTAAAAACAAAAGAAAAATGTCATAAGAGTGGCCTTCACCAAAAATCAATATTAACCGAAACCGAATGAATGTACAAATTCTTTCGAACTCCTGCGATGACAATAAAAAGCAATCCTCAGTATGGAATTCCATTCTCCAGATTTAAACTACGCACAAAGTTCTCGATGATAATTATTATTTTGCGGTTAACCCAAGGAATTCCTCAATATATCCATCATTCCCTTCAACACATCGAAACCCAACATTTTGTGAATATTTATAGTTTTCTGAGTTAAAGGACAATTTATATTGATTTTGAAAAAAGGGTCAGACACATAAACACTTACCGAAATGACCTTAACATACCACTCAATATCTTTCCGTATAACTTGAAAGTGTCTGAGTTTATATTCACTTAAACTATTACAGACACTCTCATGATATATTCTCGTATTTGTCATTTTTTGGGGCGGATTGTGTTTTCTATTATATCGTTGTGTTTGTGTGTGTGTGCCTTGGACTAATAATAGTTTGTCGAGAGTTCAACTAGAATTCCATAAATCCATAAAACCTCTCTTATGGTCCATGTCATGAGAGACTAAGCTCCGACAGCGCCATTATCTTATCTGAGATGGAGTTGAGAAGGGAAAAAAAAAACAAACAGAAATTCCAACTTTCATTCCGACATGAAACAGATTCACCATTGGGGGTATCCTTCTGCTTTGGCAAATAACCGGAAAACTGGGGACGAAAACGACGACGATACACAAAAGTGCTCTACAGTGTTATGTTTTTAGAATTGGAGAGAAATATTTGGTCAAAGGACCAACACTCTATTCGAGCATCATCCGTTTACTCCAACTCAAACACAAACTATGCCACCAGCACCAATATAAAACCGTATACCCTTCAAATCGCATGGACATATGGTTGTGTGACCAAATCTGTATTCAAAGTCTAGACAAAATGGTTTACAGATTTCGAGTCATTCAGAAACCTTTTATTTCTATTCGTAGTATCATAGACGGAGGAGGGACGTTGCCTCATCGAAAATATTATACCATGAGGAAATCAGTGGAAAATTGTTCAACAGAAAAAGAAAAAACAGCAAAAACTTATGAGGAAGCTTTGGGTCTTGTGACTTGCTTGACTCTCTTGTTAGGAAATATGGGGGGCTGGGAGTAAGTGCGTGTATCCTCCCTCAGGGATTTAATCAGAAAGTTAATATTCGAATGTCTGTCCTTTTTTTTCTCGTCCCTAACTCCATAGTGACTGTTTTTTTGAAACCATTGATTTGCTCTTTCCAATGAAAAAGGAATGAGGGATCAAAAATTTAACCTCCCTAGGGGTTAAATGTCAAAGGAACACCATAACTGTCACATAGAATCAAATTGGATATACAGCTATGAGTTTGGAAATAGAAGACCTCTGTTTTATAAAGTTGGACAGGACACAAGTAAGAAGAGACATTTTCGATGGAGTGTATTGCCCAAACGACGTGGGTTTCGAGACTTTTCATAATATATTGACAAACTGGCAAACAGAACAAAGGAAGGTCTGGTGTGGAAGGTACTATAAATTACAAACTTGGAACGGCTCGCCGTCCCTTTAATCCAGTTTGTTTCTTTTTTTCGTTTTGTTTACTCTTTTCACTGCTAATAAGATATTGATTGTTCATTTTGAGTTTGGGGAGTTTGGGGTTTTCAAACCAACAAATTAGTTTTGATCCGACTGAGGTCCTTTTTAGCTCTTAAATCGTTACTATTTGATTTTAAGGGTTGGTAGTGGAAACGTAGAAACAACTAATTAGATTCAACTCCAATCCTTAGACAGAAGCAAGAACGGGCGATCAAACAAAAAATTAGTTTTGTTTGTTTGTTTTGCTATTGGTCACTTCCGGCGAAGAACTCAAATATTGACTCGATAATCGATAGGGGTTCATTGCCCCACAATGCTCATACTCTCTTGGACAGGATAAAAAATTATCTGGACAAAATAATTTTTGTACTTTAAAATTAGTTTGTTCAACCAACACAAAATAAAATAAGAGCAAAAAATGTGTTAACCACAAGGAATAGCAAAAAACCGCCGCATCATTCTTTTTCTCTGGACTTTGCTCTGTTTCTTGTGTGCGGTCACAATAGTTGTGTTAAGTTGACAGAAATGGCTCCCCTAAAAGATAGCAAAAAAAAAAGTAGGAAATAATGCGTCCGACAGAATTGAAAATTAATGTTGTCATCTAACACAAGTGCCGTCTCTGGATGAACTCATTGAGTCTGACAAATGTTTCGTTTGTCACTTCCTCCCACGGCCACCACCTTAGTTATAGATAGCTAAAAAGGAACTCGGAATCAGTTTTATTTTTTTTTTTCGAGTTCAGCCAACATGCATTAATGTCCTTTGGGAAGAAAAAATAATTACAAACAAGACAAGGACTCGCACTACTCGACATCGACACGAAGGCAGTCATTGCCTTGCGTCGATTTGACATTAAATAATAGAGAATTCCACTGAAAACTCAGATTAATGATGTTGCTTGTCTGCTTGTGTGTGGCTGCGTGTCAGAGTCGTTGTCTAGATGGCTGATTTTTTTGAAGATTTTACTGGATCAAGTATCATTTGCAGCATTGAATTGAAACTGAGAGCAATACCATGGCGCTGGAGATTAATGGCAAACATGGAGTCTATTTATTAACATTAAAAATGGTTTTACGAGCTTAGGAGTGGTAGGGAATATAGCAAATGAGTTGTGAAATGAAGCAATAACAGGAAAAAGAGAAATTTAACAAAATAATATAATTTTGATAAAAACATAGGTACGTATACGCCCGAGTGAATACGGAAATAAATTTTTGGGTGCCGTGTAGCTTTTTTCCGTATGAAATGGAAATAAGAAATAAAATGGAAATACAATCGAATGAGAAAAGTAATCATGTCGAACATCAGAAACTATTAAATATTTCTGGAGATAAAACAGAAATTTATTGGTGATAGATAACTGGATAAGGATAACCTATAAGAAATTGGGAAATAAAGCCAAATATATATCAAAATGCATTTATAAACTTATAAGGAATAAAATTATTGCAGATTAAAGAAGAAAAAAAAAACAAAAATACAGTCTGCATCGGCAGACAGTTCGCGAATTTAACGTTGACCATTTTTTTTAAATGCGCACAAATCGAAAGATTTAATGATAAATACGGTTTTGTTGAGTGGAAATTGGGTATATCACTGACGGACGTTCGACGTTATTTAAATTTCAGTGGAAATAAAGTCAAATTTTCACGGCACCAAATTTTTGATGGTATCGTAAATGGGTGATGTATTAATATTGGGTATTTGAATGAAAAATTTTGTGGCAGCAATTGCGAAGATGTGAGCCGTTGAGTTATAAGCATGACATGAACATGGAATGGACACTGTTTTCTTAGCCAAATGGGGTCTTTTTTGCAATTCTCAAAATTTTCAATATGGATTACACTTATGAATGTTAGAAAACGGTAACGCCGTTCACCTTCCGGGACAATAACGATGAGATAATCTTCGCTTTCTTCAGAGGAAGTTTTAAAAACCTTTTTTTCGAAAATTTGTTGGTCTCTGAAGTGTACCAGTGAATCCATATTTAATCGACGCTCTCAAAAACTCATGCCCAAAATTTTTAAGTATTTTATTTACTCAGCAATAAAGACGGCCGTTTTTTTTCCAGGATGCCGTTCCAATAATAGGTACCATGTCAGACAGCACACATCCATAGAAACTTGTGATATCTTCTGTCTTGGCTATGCGACGTAAATTGACCTGCTCGCTGTTCAGTTTACACGAATTTCATCACAGTTTGGCAGCCAACACATATAAAAACTCGAATATAATTGAAATTTATGACCACAGGATAGAGTTGAAATGATTTTCAAGGTGAACAATTAAGGCACAGACAAATAGACGTACAAAAATAAAAAAAAAAAGTTAAATGAAAAGAAAACAAATAAAAATAAAAATGTGCACTACTGGGTCGAACGAACTTACTACTTTATTCCAAACTAGCTGACCCTGCAGACTTCGTACTGCCTCAATCGAAAATCGATAAGGATAACCCTCTACCACACTACCCAACCCACTACACCCTTGTGCTACCCAGTACCTCTACCAATATCAATACCAATACCAATTATTTCTACACGCTTACCGTTACACCATTAGTCAGAAACTTACTATTTATTACCCGCAACCAACTTTTTTTTGCATTTCAATTTTTCCCATTTTTGTTTTTACTTTTACTTGTTTACCAGTTCCCCATCACAAATTTTCCAGTTTCCCTTTGCAAAACTCCCTGGTTTTCCGAGTTCCTTTCTAAAACCCATTTTTAAATTTTCCAGTTTTTCATTTGAAAGCTACTGTACCTAATGTTACATGGAATTTTCCCTTTGAAAACCAATGAGTTTTCCGAGTTTCATTCGAAAACCCATTTTGAAATTATCCACTTTTCCATTTGAAATTTTCCAAACAAATGCATCCACAATTTTATGCAATTTTCCCTTTGAAAACCAATGAGTTTTCTGAGTTCAATTGAAAAACCCATTTTAAAATTTTCCAGTTTTCTATTTAAAAACCAATGCATCCATAATTTCATGAAACTTTTAATTTGAAAACCAATGAGTTTTTCGAGTTTTATATCAAAAACTTTCTATTTTTCCATTCGAAAACCTATTTTGAACCAAAAAATTCCAAGCAAAAAAATCTAATTTCCGACCTTTGTTTGGTTTTTCCAGTTTTCCCACTCTACCATGAGGTTTTTCCAATTCTTTTTTCACAGAAATCATCACTCAATACATTAGTATCAACCATGAAAATTTCACAAATATCTGTTGGGCCATTTCGGAGTCTATAAGAGACATACAAACAAACACACATCCATTTTTATATATATATATAAATATATAAATATATATAATATATATATATATGGAAGGTTTTAACTCATAAAAACATAACAATGAAATAAAAAAAATATAAATTGAAATATGTAACTCAAAAATATATCAAAAAATTGTTAATAAATTTTTCTTTTCCTAGGAACGGTTTTTTTTAAATTAATTTTTAAGATTTTAAAGATTTATCGAAAATGTCTTAAAATTAATTTGGGTATACTAAATCAAGAATACATAAATATACATTTTATAAGTGAATTTCGATTTTTAATATTGATTCGTTTTTGAGATATAGAATTTTGAAAAAATATTTTTCAAATACTAAAAAAAACAAACTTTTATTTGGGCTATGAATACGTACTCTCAGAAAAAAAAATACGCTGATCGGACTTTTATTTTTCGAGAAAATCTTTTTTTATATAAAATACATCAGTGTGTTTTAAGCAAAAAATTTGGAGGAAGTTTAAAAAAAAATAGTACGACCGTTTATTAGAAAAATGAAACTTGGTTTTTGGCCAAAACAAAAAATATATGGTGGCTAAATTTTGGTTTAAAAAAAAAAAAAAAATTACGCAGGCATTTTTGCTCAAACTTCTAATTTTCAAATTTGATGTCAATCGGACCAGTGGTTAAGGCGCTGTAGGTGCGTTTACAGACTGACAGACAGACAGGCGGAATCGCCGGACCCACTTTTTTCGACTTCTCTATCATCGTAATTCGTAGTCATATCTCATCAAAATCTCAATTCAATATGTGCCATTATATCCTAGTAAAAAGCAGATTTTTTTTTGTATAGAGAAAAATATGAATGTTTGTAAATGGTAGTATTTGTGTAAGTTCAGGTTCAGTTGCTTCCTTTCTTTTTTATGAACAGGAGATCATGAATAAAATTGAATTTAATTTTTTTTTTTTATTTTATTTTATTTTAGTTCTGGTTTGCATGTGGGATTATGGTCAGCGAGAATGTGCATATTTGTGTTTTTTTTTTTCTCAGAATTTTTTGTTCTCAGTTATGAAAGGATATAAGTGGTCTGTTTTTTTTTTTTTGTTTGTTATTTGTTAAATAAATTCATAAGCCCTCATGAAGTGTTTTGGAAAGGAATGAATTCAAATACCTTTTGTGTTCGAAAAAAAGAATGCCCATTAATTTTAGAGGTGGTGCATTTTTTTGTCATTCGCAGACATTTTCCCTTTTATTTTCTCTGCAATACAATTTTAAATTAATTATTCTTCTTACTGCAAGAAAGTATTGAAATGCGGTTTATAGGAGGTGAACAATGGCTCTAAAAGAAACAGCGTTAATATTGTTTACTTGTTTAGTAAGATTGTGGAAGAAAACTGCAAAAATAATGATTGTAGAGGTTTCCAAAAATTATATTCACCCGTTTGAGTGTTTAACACAATCCTTCAAAGCGTAAACATACCTGAAAAGAAAGAGAGAATGACAAAAATTAGTCATGTAGCTAATTACAATTTCACAAAGTGTCACAAAAAAAAAAAAAAAAGAATTCAAATCTAATTTGGCGTAAAGTTATGAAAGAACGTCATTCTTCTTATTAATTAAAT
>CAKKXW010000003.1:53009858-53045535 GCA_920937365.1 Sphaerophoria rueppellii
CACGACTACTGTTAGGTAGATATAGAACGTAAGGACCATTCGTAAAAAATTATATACATGTAAATAATCTGAAGTAGATTTTAATGGCGACTCCCACAGAAAAACCACCTATACAGAAAATCTTTTAGATGAAGTCTAATAAATGTACATATATTAAAAAATGCTTACCAGGAATGCAAGATATAGATGGATTGTCATCAGCACTTAAAAGTTCCTTAAAAATAACTTCCCATTCTTTAAGCTTAATGGGTTTATTTCCAGTCTTTTTAAGGTCTGTCTTTTTCTTTACATCAGTTTTGAAATTATTAATTCTTTTCCTGACTTGTTCCTCGTTTAGTGTCGCCCCAGTTTCAGATTTGTATTCATTAATAAATATTTTTATAGCCTCCGCCTTAGCTTTTTTTATAGATGGTTGCTGTGACTTACTCATAAGTACATTATGCACTTTTAAAATTCGCACAAAAGCTAAGTGCATTTGGCTTATTGACAAACCTTTCGTATTGTTACTCATCTCTGCTGCTGATTTACTTTTAACTCACAAAATAGCACAAACAGATGTCCACAAACTCAAATTTAGAAACAGTAAATTTATAATGGATTAAACTGTAAAACTTCCAAAACAATTTATTTGTAAACACCAAACGAATACAAATAATCAAAAAAAAAAGTATTTACTATCATTTTTGGGTGAATTCTAGTATTTACTTGGATGAATTCAGTATATACTAAAAGTATTTGCCTGCTAGCAGGTACTTTTTTTTATGCATACGAAATTAAGTATATACTATGAATTTTACCTTTTACTAGAATTTATAGTATTTACTTTCGGCTTTTACTTTAAGTAAGTTCTACGTTTTTATGCATATCACCCAATGTCTTGTTTAACAATACAAGAAATCTGACTTGGTGATTTTTTGCCCTGTTAATTTGAACAAGAACAAGAGCAAGACACAAGTCGCGAGTTCTTCAAGCCGCATAAAAACTTACGACTGGGTTGAAAGAGGCCAAAGACTTAGAGGATTGGGTCTCGTGGAGCGAATGGATAATATGGTGCACTCCAGAACTAACTCGGATGGTGAACCATCTAGCAAGAACAGAGCTGGCTGGGGTGCACTGGACGCCAAAATGTACTATCTAACTTATAGCTGAGGCAGGCTCATGGGTGACCAAGATCCATCCCAAAGAATGCAAATTAAACTTGGGTGAAAAGTTCCAAGCTCCAAAGACTAGGAAATCAACGGTGAGCGATCTCCGGGCTAAATACTCTTAGCAGAAGGCAACCACAGAATAAACGGTGTCTTGCCTCTTGCCTCTAACAAAAGTGTAGAGAATAATCGGTCAGCGGTCAAAATGTTCCAGTTAAGAAGCTGTTAACACATACTAAGTACAGCAGTTTGCCTCCCGTTTGCGTTTCTCACTTCTTTGTTGTACACTGAATTGGTACTCGGCAACGGAGAAGTAAAAAACTTGATTTTACCTCGAAAGTTCACTTCGCCTTATGAGTTTTTATGCAGTGACTCAATGCGAATTGTAAGGAAGCGAATGAAATAATTGAATGAATTTCTCAACGGTCGGTCGGAGAATGTGGTTTAGCTTGACGAATTGTTCAGATAATGAAATTGGAACGGCTAACGACTAATGCAGTAAGAGTTTTTGTAGCACTTCGTTATACAATTAATGAAGATATCATCGGATTACCATTATGAAATGAAACATCATTTTCGAGACCATCGAAACCATTTTCACTATGGCGTATTTATGTTTGGCAATACTCAACATAAGCCTATTGCACTTTTAATTTTAGTTTTTGACAAGAAAGAATGTTCAGTGAAACGAAGCACCGACATTTAAAGATCTCTTTAAAGATTACATTTTTTGATTCATTCAACATTTTTTCTTTAATGTTAAAGAGCTCTCCCAGACACCATCAAAGCTCCATGTTATTTTGATTTCAAGTAAATCTGATAAATGTTTTTGTTTATTGTCTGTTAACCTGAAATTTTTTCTTGGATTGGATTATCTGCCCCCCTAATGCCTTCCCACCATTTTATGCAAATGTGGGTCAACAACTTATAGCTTATAGATTCTTCAGAAGGAAAAGAATTCGAGTTTGTGTAGGCAGCAGTGAGCCGGGATTAGAGAACGTAGACGTACCATCAAAAATACACAATTATATTCGTCTCTGTTGTTGTTTGTTTCCACTTCAAAGTTCACAGCAACGTTTTCTTGTAAATAAAAGGTTACCACCAACGCAGAGATATTGAAGCTCAAGTAGAATGGGTGCATTGACGGTCTATGTCGAGTATATCCAAGCAACGGAAAACACAATGCCAGAGCTTCATGTAACAGACCACAATAATTTGTCAAGTGAACTTTTGTTGACTTTCTTGTAGCTAACTGCGGTGCCTTGGTGTATTATATATCAATATCATATATATATTTTTTTTTTTCAAAACAAATTCAAGTCGTAGAAAAACAGAAAAGTAGTGGAGTAACTCTTTTATGTAGCTATTACGTGATCAACAAAGGTAAAATTTGTCTTCAGATGGATTGAAAGACGTCTCATTATTGTCATCATCACAGTCACTCCTTGATTCCTTGACATATGATTTTTTGTTTGTCGTATTCCTTTCAAATTACAATTACCTTGACATTTCCCTTAGTTACTTAGTTATGCGATTAATTTTTAATTTTCTACGTGTCTATTTTCAAAGGCAGGCAATTAAAACTCTTGAGGTACCCTCATTTGTTAAAAAGACAAAAAACTTGTTCGTATGCCTTTGCCAGACATTCAGGTGTGCAGCTTACCTTAAAGTAAAACATGAATTACAAAACACTCGAAGTACACCAACAGATACAAATGGAATAAAGGCATGGTGAAGAGAGACGAACAAAAAAAAAATCACATAAAGGCCATAGAGCATAGAGTAATAGGAGAGTCGGGAAAGGTTGCCTTCTTTGAGTCATGTGGAAAAGAAACTCGCTGCTCGCTGCTGGTGCTTAATGTGGCTTTGTCATTTTAATACCTTTTTTTCTATCATTGTTTTTGGCACAAAAAACGAAGGTGAACGTAGCAAAAAGAAGAGAAACAACCTCAAAAAAGCTCAATTCGATTATAATGTTTGAAATCAATGACGAATCGGTGTTTATGTGTCTATGTATAGGTTTATTCGCCGCCGCTAAAGTCGTTAAGTCTGTCTTTGACTTTGTAGACGGGAGATGCTTCACACAAAATTTTTAATGGCTCCGCTTTAAAGTTAATAGAAATTGGTGGATATTTGTGTATTCTGTTAGCACCCCCATGTTATTATTTTTATTTGGTTTTGAATATAAATTTGGTACTCAGAAATATGCGAGGCTTTAACATGGATTGGGTTTTTTTATCTGTCGATATTTTGTTAGTCAAATGTGCCAAATTTATTCAGCTTTGATTAATATGTACAAATCATATAGATATTACATTTTTATTGTGAATTTTCGTATGTGTGTTGGAACAGTGCTAGCGGATCCTGAAGATGGTTTTGTTTTGAAAATCGGCTCAGGGAAATAAATAATTTGGATTTGGATGATTTAAGTATCGAATAAATAATAAGACCATTTTTGAATGATACTTAGCGTAAAATTCATGGGTTACAAGGAATTCAAATGATATAAATTGGTGCTTATGAAAAGCAAAGCTTATTGAGAATGTAAAGCCTTTTTGAAATTGATTTAATAAATACAGTAAATATGGTAGCAGGAATCTATAGTCGGAATTTCGTATTTAATAAATGGAGAAAATGTTCTAGTTATAAAAACAATCTTTAAGCATGAGAGAAGTGACCATTGTCGATAAGGTCAGACCGAATATTTATATACAAAACTAGCTGACCCTGCGAACTTCGTCTCGCCACCCTTCAAAGCAACTCCAAAATAATTATAATTAACCCATGTATTGTTAAAACGCAACGTGATTTGCTTGAATCCAATTGAAATTTTTCAAGCTTAACAGCTATAATAAAAATGAGAATTTCGTAGAAAAACTCAACAAATTCTTGTTCTTTCGGTGTTTTTACTATTAAAAAAAATCAGAATTCCATAGAGCTTTTGATTGTCCCCCTTATTTGCTAACTTTCCCGTAAGTTTTACTAAGAAATTTGTCTTTAATAAGCCTATATCTATAGTGAAAATTTAATAAAACTGTATTGAGGATTGAAAGGATTAAGAGTCCCTACCTACCGAGTTTTTCATCAAGAACTTTCTATTTTCCATTCGAAAACCCATTTTGAAATTTTCCAATTTACCATTTCCAAACCAATGCACCTACAATTACATGCATTCGTAAAAATCGATGAATATTCGATCATTCGTTGGTCGTTGTTCGTGCCCCTTTGCGCAGTCCTTTACTTTACTTTTGGTTTTGACCGAAAAAAAAATTGAACGATTGTGTAGGACGAATCAACCGCGAACGACGTATGTCTAATTTTGACCAAGACAAAATGAACCTAATATTCATAATGCGAAATGTACATGCACAGAGATTGAAAACCAAAATCCATGCTTTTTTGAGTATCTATTAAAAAAAAAAAAATCACAAAAATCGTGCGCACGAATTCGCGTTTAAATATTGTCTTGGTCAAACAGCTTAAGTAGGAGGTCAGCCTTAAAATATAATTAAGAAGAATGAATAGCAAATGAAATGAAAAATAGAGAGACATTTCAAAAAATTGATGTCGACTGTCAGTTTGCTGAATTTGAAAACAAAATTTCGGGTATAAGTGAATTAAAATCATTGTTTTTTGCCATTAATAATTACTTATTTAACCGACAAACAAACAAAAGTCTTACTTTATATATTAGTATAGATAAACAAAGAGTTGCTTAAATTAAATAGCTAAAAAGATAACCTGACGATACTCTGCTTAGTTAAGATGAGAACTAATTTGAAGGGTTAAGTGAGCACTTTTTACCGTTTTTCAAGCGAGTGATCGACAATAGTCTGCTTTGTTGCCTTTCCAGTATGATATGAGAATATTGTGACTGTCCCGCTCACACACAGCTTTTAAAAACCAGCGAAAGTCACACTAAACTAACTCATTCATTGATATAGCCAGTTAATTTTAATTTTTAATTTTATTCAAACTTGATACAAGTCCATCCTTAGTTTATTCCTAAATCTATTCAAAATCTAGTTAACAGTCATAAGAATAAAATGATATGAAGATTATAATTAATGAGAGTGGGATGGTAGGTAGGATTAGAATAATTTTTCAGCTCAATTTTTGAAAGGTTAAGAACGAAAGAGCTGTTGTTGTTTACGTTTAGTCATTGATGTGATTGGTTCGTTTCGGCCGTAGTCTGTTCGGTGGTAGGTGATTCTTAGTAAGGGATAAGATCGTTGTCAACGTCGTCGTCGTAGGTTGGTATAAAATAATATTTTTGCAATATTATTATTATTTAATAAGCTGATGAAAAAACAACGCGTTCCAACGCTTTGGTAAGGACTGCTCCCAAGTTATTTCAAGCAATCCTCGAAAGGGGAAAGCTTTAAAGGGTCATCCCAGCCTGACCCACCTAGAGCGAACAACTAAATCTACATTTTGCTGCATTTAATTTGAATCTGGTAATATGGGCACCAAACCTGGCAGTAATATTCAAGAATTCGTCGAATAAAAGTTGTATACAAGGATTTAGTACCGTACGGCTCTTCATTTTTTTAGACCAACGCTTCATATATCTTAGTGTAGAGCTATCCTTGTTTATGACGTTGTCGATGTGAGAATCAAGTTGGTTATCATATGCCCATCAAGTTAGCACTACCACTTTAGAATTTTGGGCATATGTAGAATCTCAAAATGGCGCATCGAAGAGACTTTGGCTATGGGTTCATTACTAAAAAAATATGTACATACTTTGGGGCAAGCATAGGCGCTTCTATAATAGGCTATTGCACGTCAACATTTATAGTTGAATTAGTCTTTTAAAAGATTCCCCTACAGGCTCTGATACGCTTAAAACGATATTAGGAATTATGGAAATATTGCAAAAGCTTTCTTTTATTTCCAAACTCTTTGAAAGTATCACTTATGAGTTCATGTTTCCTTATTCCAAACAAATCTTTTATCCTAGGCAACATGGGTTCTTTAAGGGTAGCTCTGCAACCACAAGTCTTATTGATTTTGTCGCGATCGCCACTAATTTCATGAGGGATTTCGACAAAATATCGCACATCTTAATCCTGTTTAACCTTGAGAAACTAGATTGTCCACTTTACTTTATCTCTTGGCCCCAATCTTATCTAACCAATCGTAACTATAAAGTCATTTTCCGATCGTGTATACCTTATTGTATTAGAGCTTTTTCCTGGTGTACCTCAGGGTAGTCACTTTGGCCCTATTATTTTTGTAGCTAAATGACGTCGAGCGAATTTTTTTCACATTCAAAGCTTCTTATTAAGGTACGAAGATGATATGAAAAGCAACAATTAGATAACGTGCTCCAAGGATGCTGAACTAGTTCAAATTGAATTACATATATGGAACTTAAAGTTAGAAAATGTCAAGCATAAGCGACAATTCATGTTATAAAAAAAGGTTGCATCAATCACGGAATTGCAAGAAGCAAAGGCTGTACCAAAAAAATTCAGCGCAAAGGTTGTATTAGTAATAGAAGTAGTAGATGATTTATCATTCAACTTTAAAAGTGAAAGATAACCACTCCTTTTTTTTGCTATATTAACAAACTCATAAGCTGTTTTTTGATAAACTGAAAGCTTATCCAAAAAATTAGAAAATACCATATCGTGAATTCCACAAAAAAGGAGATTTCAAATTGGAGTCAGGTAGGGCTCTACTTTCGTTTTCTCATTATATGCGAAAGCGATGCAGATTACTTGATGCATCAAGGAATGTGGAGCTAGACTTCCAAGTGTAAAAAACTGAAAAGTCAAAACACTCGAGAAGGAATGGGCGTCACTGAGAAAAAGTTGGAGGAAACTGAAAAACATTTATCAAAATTGTAAAGTTGTTAGCTTAGAATCCAAGTAACAGTGTAACTTCAATTTCAAATGACTGAAAGTTTAAAATCTAAGTCTAAAGGCTGAACTACATCGGAACGCAAAGTGCCAAAAAGTACAAAACAGTGGAAATTATGTGCTGTATTGCTTCTACAAATACTGTTTCTACAAATGCATAGCTCCCTCTCATTTTTTTTAAGTGAGCGTGAACAAGAGCTTGACCATGACCGAGCTTTCGCTGTGCATAAAGTTCTCAAAACGAATACACTCACAACAATTCTTTTCAAGACCTTCATGTCTAGAGTACCGGGAAATTACACAACATTTTCGTCACCACGGATAATGATCAACTAGAAAGAGTGCTTAAAATATCAAATCACTTTCCATAATATTACAGCGAGTCACTATCCAACTTCCTAAGGCTCAATCGTTTTTATGAGGAATAGTGTTTCATATCACTTTCGAGCCTCAATTCGGATTTTTAATAGGAGTTGAACTTGACACAAGAGCGGAATTCCATAGAAGTCCACTCACGAGAACAGAGTTTGTGGGGTTCATTTAAACCATACACGCGTAGGATTGAAATGATGCGGTGAAGCGGGTGAAACCACTTATATAGTTGTTGCAATCTGCACTTGAAAATTTATGGTAAGAGTGCTAGCGGTGAGCTTATAGATATTTCAGGTTTCTATTGTCAAATTCACACAGCCTAAGTCAACATACGAACTGAAACATTGATCGCATCCCAACCCAATGTTATATTAACTCGTAAGCTTTTAAAACCTAAGTGCCAGAAATCCATTTTTTATTGAAATGAAATGAATACTTATACGAAATTTCCCAAATTTACTTTTTTCAAAAATTACCACATTCGTTATAATTGTACGCAAGTTTATTCCGACACAGGACGGGAAGCCAGAAAAATCTCTACTTCTCTTATGGCTGCCGGCTTTTTCACTATGGTGATCAAAATTATGTTAACAAGATTTGTTTTCCGGTAAATTCATTATTCCACTCAAAAACTTTCCTCAACAAACCAATTAAGGGTAAACACAAGTTTTGCTGTATTTTAGAAACAATATTCCGTTACACTTTTCGAAGTTAAATTTTAATAAATCCTTTTTTCTAGAAAACAACTAACAACAGATGATCTGGAGATTGTTAATTTATGTACGGTTTGCTGTTTTCAGAAAAAGAGAAATTGTTGTGTTCCTTTATTTTTTTTCTTCTTCTACATTCTCAGTCTTATGGTGTACATAAGACAAATGGCGGCTAAACAAAAAACTTCAAATGTGCAAACGAAAGAATTTCCCAGACAAAGTTGTGATGTTGATTTTTTGTTGTTCTGTTGTTTAGTGTTTTTTGTTTTTTATTGTTTTTTGTTTTAGATAAGACTTCCGGATATTAACGCCAAAAGGAAAACAAGGAAATAGAAGAATTATCAGATAGAGTGAATGTTCACTTCTTGTATGGTAACAAAAGGCGCAAATATTCATTTCAGTAGGTACAATGTTTACCTTTCGTTTTTTTAGTTTTGTTTCAAAATTTTGTTCGTGTTTGGTTATAGCTATTGAGAAAGCAGGTTGCTGCCTGTTGGTCACTGTTATCAATCTTTGTTTCTTGTAATTTCGTTCCAATGAGTGATTCGAGTTGTTGGGGAACGAGTAACGACTTATGCGGTGGACAACGAAGCCAAGGTTGATGTCTTGGTTCGGTAGATTGCAGTCTTATTTTTAAGATTTAAAACTATTTTTCTCAGAGCAGTAAATTTTAAACTATCACTTTTTGTTTTTTTGAAAGAACCGTGAAAAAATCGAGTTCCTTGAAAAAAACCTTCGAATTTTGTTTTTAATCTTAACAAAAACAATTCCAAATGTTTAAGGCTGTAAAAGACTCGCGGTCAGGTGCCAGCCAAGTAGAATCAATACCTTCTCGTATTGGGAGCCTCTACGAGGATGGAAACTTAAACGGATCCTGATGATCCGAGTTATGAACGCTCTAAGGTTGAAGTACTTGCTATTTTTCTTTATCATAGATGCAACCCTTAGGTAAATTTTTTGACGTTTTATGTAACTATTGGCATTTCAATTAAATTTGACAGGTAGAGTGAGTTGGAGTATTTTATTCGCACTTGAATACTGAAAAAAAAAAAACGCTGATGGTATAGCGTTCAACCCAAAGTACGAAGGTGGATGGCGGGCGTCCGTCGGTCGGTCAAGGATCTGGAAAGGTAGAAGAACTTGTTGACGGAGGCCGAATGTGAAGAATTCGATGGCAAAAGTCCCAGCAGTAGTACAGTTACAAAAAAGTCTATGAGACCATCTCATGGGAAAAGTAAATAAAAGACTCAAAAATTCCATAATCAAAACACATTCTTCCTATTTTTGTTTGTCTGTTCAACAAGAACAACAACAAATATACCAAACGAAACCAAGAGTGTCCAACGAGAAAGTAAACAAAACAAAAAAACACGAAATTTAATATGTCTGTGGGGAACAAAATAGACCTGCGGTATTTCTAACGACTCTATAACTTGCCTGCATTTCCATTCCTCGTGCGGACATGTCCCGTAGATAAAAAAAAAAAAACAACAAAGACAAACAAACAAAACAAAAACTACAGGATGCGACACGGTGTCTCTTTTGTAGCTCTATGTGTACCTGTATCAAAATCTAATAGATCTCTTGGGTTTCAAACATCGTTGTCTTTTTTTTCGATTATTTTTTTTTTCACGTTCTGTTTGAACAGGGATCAGGTGTTAGAAAAGGAGATTTTCCTTTGTTTATTCTAATACCCATTCATCTCATCCATATCCCATTGTGGTGGCGGAGGTCGGTCTTTATGAGACTAGACCCGTTGTCCACTTTTCTTTATCAATCTAGATTCTATCTGGAAAATGATGATGATGTTGTGAAAAACAAATTAATTATCGGATACGATTACACCGTTCAATGGCTTTTGATCCTATAACGATGATGATGTTGTTGAAAAGGATTTGTATAATATTTTTCTCTTTTTTTGTTCTACGAAAACAAAAAAAAAAAAAAAAACAGTAGAAAATAATGTTTTTACGATACGGTGAACGTGGCTGGGATATCATTATTGATTTTTATTTTGTGGGTTTTTCTTTTGTTAGATTTTTTTGGAACAAGGTTGTCTGTCTGGCTGGATGGGCTATTTTTGTTTTGTAATCGTCTTGGGTGGCGATTTAGATTATGTCGGACGGTTTAAGGACTTAATTTGGAGGATACTAATGGGACAGGTTAGGGGATTTTCATTTAATCTGTGTTGTTTTGATGTTTGTGTCTTTCATTGCTTGGAGACAAGTGATGGAGAACAAATATTGGTAGGTTATGTTGTTTATGTTTATTTCCCTTAATATTTACTTGGAATGCACGTGCGGGGGTATAAAAATAAAAATAAAAAAGAAGACTAGCTACGTTTACCACCAGTGACCCGTACTTGTCAGTAATAGAAGAAGTCTCATTCAAATCACCAGTTGTTGAATGAATATTGAAAACGGAATTATTTTACAAATTCTTCGGAAATCTGGAGTAGATATCTAGATAATCAGTCACTAAGTCGGCAAACACGACGGAAAAGAACAATTGATATGGCACAAAATATTGTAAGAGCAGCCGTTTTCGAAACATCGAAGTTTTCGCAATGTGGACTGCTATGTACTTATAGAACAGCGTAGTTTGGCATTGATCGGCAGTCTTTTCTGAAAATTTTAATTAAATACTTGCTACAAAGCTAGTAGCCTTCTCTAGAGCCATCGGACTCTTCTCTTCTCTTTTGTTGTCGTTAGCAGCAGGGTAGCTGAAATATTTCCGAATAATAGAATACAGTATTAAGTCTTGATGACTTAAGTTTATTCGATACCATGTGATGTACTTTTGTTCTGAGGCTTAGGTAAGCTTATCGGTCTTTCCCAACGTTTTGGGGCCCAATTATAATTGCCTAAGTGAACTTAAGCTTATTTCAAAAAACCGGACGAACATTTCCATAAGGAAGCAAAGGAAGTATAAGTTTGACTTTCTCTTCTTCAAATTGTCAAATTCACTTAAGCAACGAGCGAATGAAACATAGCTTAAGTACATTATGGTTTGCCCATAGGGTTCGTGTGCATTCGCTGATTCACTTAAGCTTGCTCGCGTGAGAAAAATTGCATTAAAGTTCAGTCATTGGAATTGAAGAGTACCAGAAACTTTTAGCGCTCTCTCTTTTAGCTTTTAGCGGTCTCTTTTACTGCATTTAAAGGTCGTAAAATGGCTGCAAATGTGCGAATGCAGATAATCGATGGAACAAATCACGAGGTCGTGGTTAATATATGTAACAAAACTGTTAAGTCTATATATGACCGATTAGCATAAGATCACGGACGAGTCCAGTTAGTCACGGACAGATTCAGTAGATGTAGATAACGGAAAAATCCGATAAATTGCGGTTGAATCTGGTAAATCGAGGACGAATACGATAAATCACGGATGAATTCAATCAATCTTCAGAACAAATTCTAGCTTCTGGGATAATATGTGTGACAAGACGCCTTACCATGGTGGGGGGAAGTCTATGTCCGGTTAGTATGGTTGAAACTTACCGCTCCGAAGCGTACGTCTGCTCACTTTGAGTGTCTGGATTCATTTGTTTTTAATGAGGCTGTTAGTTGGTTGTTCGGCGCGGCGCACGGTCGATTTGCAACTATTGATGTTTGCAGGAGTCCGGTTAGCAACTGGTTTGATTCGGTTAGCAATTGGTTTATTTCTGGTTCGTTGCGGCTAGTAACTAAAATTTGTTTAATGATGTTTACCTGGTGTACTGGTAGGTGAATAGGCGGAGACTGTCTGTCTGAGGTCGGTCGGCAACTGATGATTATTGCAATTTATGGGGTCCACGAATGGAAGGCACATCGTTTGACTAATACAGGAACTTACAATGAGTCATTACAAGCAATGCTTTCAATTCATTTGTTCTTGCATGAACCCTCTACTGCAACTTTTGTCCAAATATAACGTTGTCAAGTTGTGTTCCGTTGAAGCTCTATCGTTTTTGACGAAATTTTGTGTGTGTTTGCGTTGATTTAAAAAGGGTTTGACTTTGAATGAAACGCGACTAGGAAACCTGACAGACTTTGTCGATTAAACATGCCTTAGAAAAAATATTGAGAGAGGCAAACAAAATAAAGAATGAAGGCTACAACTTGAAGAGAATAAGGAAGCACTTCGTCTAGAAAACATCTTTAGTATAAAAATTAGAATTTAATTAATTGTTTGTTATAAAGTCAATACACGACCTACGTATTATTTATTGTCAGGTTACATACAAAGAACGAACCTTCTTCTTCTTTTGCCCTTGTTCTTACTACATATTTGTAATGGTTAAGCGTCTTAACGATCAACAATAAATGACAGCCTCGACCTGAGCATTTGTCAATTTTTATTTCAATTTGTTCAATTTCCAAACATCGAAGTTTTAAACTCTCCCTATATTTACACTCCGTGCGCGGATTAAAAAAAAAAAAATTGTTTCGATACATTGGAAATTTATACACCTGCCTTTCCTTCGTGTTATTTTTTGACAAGCCACTTTTCATCCTGACGTTTAACCAGAAACAAAGAAAAAGTATTCCCTATTCCGAAGTTTTGACAGCACGAACACCACACATGCCACTTACTCGTCTTAACGTTAGCATAAGACACTTAAAAGTACACGTACGTTAGCCAAACAACAACTTTTCTTCCAAAGAAACAAATCGAACGCATGTCACTTGAACACACCAAAAATACCTTAATCCCCTTACTTTTTAAAAGCAGCCGGATACAAGAGACCAAATTTCTTGGATTAACCTACCTCACTTCCTGTACTGTACACCAAGTTGTTTCAAACATATCAAACCAAGGCAAAACCCGCTACTAAATCAACAGCCCCTCAAGTCATCAAATATAAAATTTTATTCTCAAATTCGTTTTTGAAATCTGTATTTCAAACTAAAATACTTTTTATTCATAGCACTTCTTTCAAGGGTCGTATTTACGCTGAATGTTTGCATTCACCGATTAAATGGGGCGGGTGGTGGGGGGTGAAAATTAAATTAGAAATAAAGAGATTGAAGAAAAAACAACAAAAAATAAAAATAAAACTCAGAGATGAGTAACGATGTGAAAGCCTCAACTTATGTGCCTACAGAACCATGATAAGCGACAACTTTAGTCAGGGCACCTACGTGTTTTATGAACACACGCGCACGTACACACACCATTTACATAAATGCACGCTTCCGTTTCCAAAGATAAAGTAAATTCGAAAAATTCTCATGTCCTTATGAAATGCCGTTTCTCCCTTCGAAACCTCTCAATCATGAGGTGTCCCCCTATAAGGGTGTAAAGAGAGCGTAATGCATGAGTTATGGTACGATATGTGGAAGGGGGTGGAGGGCGACTGAAAAAAAAACTTTAGAAGAGCGAAAAAACTCAAATATAAATAATAATTTCGAATTATTTAACTTTGAGGAAGCGTGAAGTTTTGTGATGTTGGAATCGGTGTTCCTGACTTATGGGCTCATGGGCCTTAGTTCACAAAAAAAAAACACAACTTTGTTCATAGAGCGAAAAACTTCGCCTGACATCGGTGTCGAGCTGGGCCCGGAGCGCCGTTGAATGAACTTAATTGGCAGTTAGAAAAGTCATTTTTTTGTTAGTTTTTCTTTCATGTATAGAGTTTAATCCTTTCTTCCCTCCCGAGCCCCCAGCAACCCCCTTGAAGCGACGACGCGACGTTTAACTCTCTTTCATCAAAAATGTTGACGTGGAAAAAGTTTCCTGATTCATGCTCCTTCTAAAGCTTCGCAGACGGCAAAAACTCAAAAATTTAACTTTTATTTCGCCACAGAATATGACTATGTATGAGAGGGAGGGAAATGGAATAGAAGTACATATTTTGTGTCTGAAAGGTAGTCACGAGAAGGTATACCTATACCTACTTAACTTGGTTTGATGGTAACATCACTGTATCACAATCTTTCTAGCTGCTGGGTTTTGTGCTAAGGTAGGTGGAGTGTTAAATCAAACAGATTGCAATGAATTTATAAATTTTGTGGCAGACATTATGGTACACACATTGAAAGGCATTATAATAAAGTGTAGAGACGAATGAAGGAAATATATCTACTGTGGTGGTGTGGTAACAAAGGAAACGACATTTCCTCTTGGTCGTTGCAGAGAGTGTGGTGGCTGCGAAGGCGCCGCAAGGAGCTTTGTACCTCATTGTGGGTGATGTCAAGTTAATTTGAGATTGGAATTTCAAATAGTTAAGGTAATTTATGAAAACCTTAGTGAGGCTGTCTTTTTTTTTGACAAAATTAACTCAAAACTGATACCTCTTTTGCTTCGAGTGCTTAGTCTATTCAAGAGAGAGTGTTAATCATTTTCGACGGGGGCTTCACTCAAAACTTGCTTTGCAAAGTAACTATTTTGCCAAAGGTGTTTTGACAAATGATAAATTCAGAGATAGTGAACCACGAATAAATTTTCATGAAGCAGCTAGAATCATGAATGTCAACTTAACAATTTGAAACTTTAATCAGCAATTGTTTTGTAATTTATTGGTTTTAATTTTTGTCGAAATATGAATTTATTTTGATGAACATTGAGTCATTTCCGTTACTCTAACATTGTGTTTCATCCCTCAACTTATTTAACTGATATTTTTACGGTATATGCTCTAGAGAAATAGCCAGTTGTGTTCCTCCCCTAAAGATATTCAATCGTAATACCCGCGCCTCCACGTATGCTCATCAGTTCACACTAGAGACCAACTTGGGTCGTACTTTCAAGTTTAAAGTATTTCAGCCGTACTACACGAATGTGGAACTGTTTACCTCTTTCTGTCTTTCCAGGTCATTCAGGAATTCAAACAACGGGCTCTCGCTCCATTTTACTGAAACTTTATGATTTCACGTTCCATATTGTGGAATTGAGTGAGCAAAAAGTCGTCTTGGACAACTAACTATACCTGACCAGAATGCATGCCCTCTAACTGTTCTATTAGCTCCATATAACTCTTCTACAATCCGATCCCATATTATGCACATCCCTGATTAATTTTGCATTCAAAATCCTGTCCAACGTACTGTCTGAGCGCCTTAAACCGTTCTGCAACACTATAATCGCCACGTAACAGTGTGGCTTTAGGCCAGGCAGAACAACGATAGCCCAAATATTTACAGTGGGGCAAGTCCCGGAAAAGACCAACGAATTTCAAGTCGAAACCCAACGTCTTTTCATCGACTTCAAAGCTGTTTATGATAGCATAAGTTGCCAAGAGCTTATGATGGCGTTCTCTGAATAAGGGATGCCGAACAAATGGATCCAGCTTTGCCACATGACGCTAAACAATACGCAGTGCATTATGCAAACATGCTTAGCGTTTATACTAGGAGATGCGCTGTCATGCGAATTTTTCAACAGATAGCGCTCAAGGCTGGTGTCAGCACAAAAAACTATACCTTCAACAAATCCACCTAACGGCTTTTCTATTTGAACGACATACATAGACATAATCGGTCGCTCCCAAAGTGCTTCACAGCGATTGCAAAAAAAAGAAGATCGTTGGTCTTGAAGTAATTGAGGACAGAACAAAGTACATGCTGTCAACAAAAGTCCAGCGCCTAGGACAAAATGTCACTTTTGGTAGCAGTAATTTCGAGGCAGTTGGGGAGTTCACCTACCTTGGAACAAACATCAGTCCCACAAACGACAACTTAGTTGAGATGATGAAGAGTTACCCTAACAAACTGATGCTAATTCGGTTTGGCCAAACAAATGGGTTCAAAACTCGTCACTCGAAAGACAAATTGTACAAGACTTTGATTTTACCAGTCCTACTCCACGGCGCCGAGTGTTGGACGATAAGTAAAAGAGGAGAAATGATATTGGGCACTTTCGAAAGAAACATTTTTCCACGGATTTTCGGTCCTGTATGCGATGATAACGAATGGAGAAGAAGGTTCAACCGCGAGCTGCACCAAGATGTGGATGTAGTACAGAAAGCCAAGAAAAGATGACTTCATTGGCTCAGCCACATCGAGCGAATGGTCGACAATGCTCCAGCCCCCAGGTTCGAGACGACAAGGAACCTCCGTTACAGAGCGCTTGGTTTTGGCGACTGTCGAGTGAATGCGAGAGACCGTTCCCGATGGAAGGCCACTGTGTCTCAGGCTGAGATCGTTCATGGATTGGGAGGAGGATAGGTGAGTAAGTAGTTGCAAGGACGGTTCCTATTCAGTTCTGCAGTAGAACACCTTGTGGTATTTTGTCTTAGTACACAAGAAATGCCAACGGTTTCCTTTGCTTCGCCATTTCATTTCTCAGGCACGCACATAATGTCCACTCGCATTCTGTTCATATCTTACATTTGTGCACTCTAAACACAAAATGTTGGCTTATGATTTCGAAAAAAAAGCAAGCGAGGATGAAAAAACTTTTTCAATACCGCATTAGAGTAATATTTTGTGAGCTAAGCGATTTAAATCTTTTTTAATTGTTCGAAATGTTGCCAATTTCGAACTATTTTCCTCGAAAACTTCAACACTTAAAGATCACAAAATCAAAGTAGTAAAAACAAAAATGATTTCTTATTGCCCCTAAACTTGATGTTTTTTCTCGTTTTACAAATTTTATGACGTGTCTCACTTTGGCAGCTATAAAGCTTTCCGTCCATAAAATAAAGTCCTATATCCCTGCCTAATTACATTCCGATAGACTTCGATTGGTGACTTAAATGGTTATAAAAAAGAAAGCCATAACATTACCATCGTCATCGCCAGCCTATTCTGCAGTCATTCCATATTATAAACCATTAAAATCCCAGCTATATTTTATCATAGAAAACTCAGTAAATAAAACTTGTAAAGGTTCTGTCCCTATAACTTTTCCTCCAGTAAGCAAGCTCTTTAGCTGTGGAATACAAACAAAACTCTGCCAATATAAATAAATCATAAAAGACCAGAAAAAAATACATAACATTAGACCTGTCTTCGCCCTTGTGAGGTTATTTCCTGCGTTTCAATTTTTTTTTTTTTTTTTGTTATTTCTTCGCCGGTTATGGGGAACGCTCCTATATTTCAAAGGCTCCTTCCGTGCCCTTGCATTTTACGAGCATTCATACTGGACACACTTTTTACAATAAGAAGAAAAACTGTTAAATGTAAGTATTTATGACCACTGCAAACGCAACATTGTTTGGGAAAATAGCTTATAGAGTTTTCCGCACACACCACACATCTACCAACAACGGAAACATAAATAGGAGTAGAAAGAACGGAATAGGTCTTTTTTATACTCCTATGGCCACTTAAAGGATTAGAGAAACACTTAAACGGTAGCGGCGGCGGCGATCGTATTACACTTTTATCCTCTATATCGCTAACCCTTTTCATTCATAAGAAATGAATTGCGATTTATGAGTTAAGTTGAATTTCTTATTATACGGCTTTCTTTAAGGGCTATGGAAGTTGGTGTTTACCGAATGGATAGCAATTTACCTTGTGCCAGCAATTTTACGGTTAAGGGGCTTCCTTGTGGAAATGGAGAGGGAAGAAAGAACAAGGCCAACAACAATAACTGAGGAAATAATGATTTAATGGCCGACTTTGGGAGCACCACGAAGCGGAAATAATAAAATTCGCAATAGGGATGCCAACCTGTTTTCTTAGTGCATGTCAGTGAAAATTTATGATCTTTGAAGGGAACAAAGTTTAGTTGGTTTGCTAATTTGATTTTTATCATTGTCTTGCATATGTTATGCTTAAAAAGCAGCTGGAGACAGAAAAATTAAGTTCCCAATCGATGAAGGTTCTCAGCTTGACATGCTGCTAGCAATCCATAGTGAACGGTGACTCAAGTGTTTACTCCAGTCTATACAACAGGCACGTCGTTGTCAATTACTAACCGGTTTCTGCTGACACAATGCAGACGAAGTTGCTAGTACTAAGTACTTGATTGCTTTGTGCTTTTGAATTTTGAAGTGTCAAGATTTGCTCCTAATTTCTCCTAATCGAGCTCTTTGAGGATGATCCCAGGTGCATGACCTCGGAACATCATACCAACAACACTGGCTTCTTATCTATTTTTCCCTCCTGTCATTCAATGTTGAACATGCATTCAACCATATAAGCTAGATAAACTGCCGGCTGCCTCGAGAATTTTATTTTTAACTAAGTCACATGCTTTTTCAATTGATAATATTTTCCCTTTCGGAATTGAACTTTATTTATTCAATTCACATTCACTCCTTTCGGAAAATATTATAAGTAGACTAGCACGATTGTACTAAAATCGTCTCTTCTACTATTACTACTACCGAATGATACTGTAGTAACGATTTGTAATATTAGTCAAAGTAAGCCTGAAATAGTCCGACCATTTCATAAACGGAACTTCCCATACCAGCGCGTGTTAAGGGGTTTCGTTCTCAAAGTTTTTTCGTCCGTTTTGATATTAACCAAGGGCTTTGGTACCTGCTGATCCACTGTTAGAAGAGCTATGGTCATCCACTTTATTTGCCACAAGGAACCTGCCGATCCGTGCCACAAGTGGCATCGTACCCGACTACCGCTCCATAAAGATTATGTCCAAGAACCTGTCCAGCATACCGGCAGGCAGCTAACTATACCAAAAAAACTTTCCAGTTTAAGTTTACAGTTTGACAGTCAAAAGGAACTGAACGAGCGGCAACACCATATACCACCGCCGGATGCCGAGTCAGGACAAACGCAGCTGTGTGCATGTGCTGTGTAAAGTGCATGCTCTAGCAATGTTAGGTAACCATTGCCTTGCTTTAGTTTAACTCTTGCGAATTGCGAAAATGAAAATGAACACCGCACAACCGTACCGAAAAAGAAAGCAAGAAAAACAATAAAAGAAAATAGAAGACAAAACTGCATGACGCGTCATTCATCATTGTGTTGGCAAGTTTATCCAACCAAGAACCATCTTAACCAAACCAACAATAAATATAATATACCTACACAACGAAACTTACACTGTGCAGCCTTAACAACCAACGTGGAGCGGAGCCTAACACACATTTTCCCGCCAAAAGTAGCAGGGTGCTGTGTTGTGCGTTCTTCGTCGTCGTCGTCGTCGTTGCCGCTGTCGTTGTCTTGTGGTGGTAAGAAAGTCGTAAAAGAAAAATACAAAACAAAACGAAAATAGTGGTTGTTTTTATTTCAGTTTAATTTCATTTTTGCCATTAAGGATAACGACATGACGGAAATCCTTAAGTGTTTGCTTATACTTCCAGTTCCTAGAGTGAATATCCGTTTTGTTTGTTTTTGTTGCTAAATTTTATTTCGTTTTGTTTTCTTGTGACTCCCGAATATTGTGCTTGGTATCTGGCCAACACTTTTTAATTAAGCTCTCTTACTTTTCCACTTGAGTTTCAAGTCTCACTGTTGATTCAGAGGCAAAAGCGGTTTAAAACAAAGTAGGTATATTTAAATTGCATATGCAAAGCATCCAATTTATATTTTCACACCATGCTGGCTCTGGGGTCTGTACTTTTTAACTTTATGTGTGTGTCTGTGCCTGAAATAATTGTTTAGTCGGTTTGGATGATGAAAAATGTCTTTGATGAAACGTTCTGGAAAACAGGGAAAACACTTTTTGGGAGTTAATGGTTGGCTGCACAAGTGACAGACATGAGGATAGGGTGCCTTAATTAATTTTGTTATAATCAAGGACATAATTCCAGAAGTTGGCATTGCAGGAAGTTGCTTTCAATTTGACGACCGCATTAAAATAATGTTCGTGATGTGCGGCTGGGGCCTGGGATTTCCTTGTTTCCTACCTCTTCCTACGGGAATGTTTTTAATGGCTTGAAAAACGTTTCTTTTAAATTTATTAGTAGCAAACGTTTTGAGTTGGGTATTGAAGCAAGTGGAATTTGATTTCATTATTTTTACTTTTTAATGAGGTTCTTTGATCCTTCATACAGAATTTATCACTTACGTAAGAGGCTATATCTAACTATTTTGACATTCGTGATTTAAACAGGATACGGGTGATTTACATCATTTGTAATTATTTTCTCAGCTCGAAAATAACTGCGTTTTAATCAGCAGTTTATTGAGCTTGCTCAATCCTTTTCTACGGGACTAAGTGCGATTAAAACCAATCAGATCGTTGAAGTATACTCCATGGCTCGACTGGTGGGTCCATTTGGAAACTTAAGAAAAAAATTCGACAAGCTATCACCGATCTAGAGGGCTTCTGTTGAAAAGTGTTCTTCTGAAGAATACTTTCCCCATGCCCATTCGGTGTAGAACTGCTTGAATCTGCTTATGTGCTTCAAATTCTTGGGCTGCTGTTATTGGTGACTATTTTACTAAACGCCTGATTTGTTTTATTTTAGCTATTAAAATCTCAGCGTATGCACCTATATAAATACTCTTCTGCCGATATGGCGTTATTGTATAACAATTACATTACATGCAGGAGCCTTTCGTTAGCCTGCCTTTACTCAGGCCTGGAGTACAACGGTATGACAACGCCAATCACAGCATGAGCACGAATTCTGGAACTCCCTTGCCACAACTTTACACTATTGTTAGTGTGTGCAAGATCTTCCACAGCAGTCGTGGTCATACAGTTTCACATTTCAGGCTTGAAACGTGCCCTATTAACTAGATTGCCAATCAAAGTGTATTCAAAATACCTTAGAAAATCTCGTTGTTAATCAGTGTCACCGAAAATTTCTCTCAAGAAAGCACCAATAGGCAGAAGCATAGAGCAATAAAATTCCTCAAGGCCACATGATAGGTGTGGTGCCTGGTGTACGGCTTACTCATCTCCAACTTTTGGATTTTGCTTCGCACCGCTTACGCGAAATAGAAATAGCAACCCTGAATCCTTGCAGTAGGAAAATTTGAATGCAGAGCGTTAACTTCCGCTTTCTCAAAATCGATGAGCGCAGCGGTGCGAATGAGCTCCAAAGATTGCATGTAATTGTTTTCAATCTTGTTGAGGAGAAAGAAGTACAGGCAGGGAAGTGCCTTGTTGCTGATGAACTCGTGAAATACCCATAACTGGTAATACATTTATGAACAGACTTTGAACGTATCCAAAAGCTAGACACTGCTTCTGGCCAACATTCTTCGTTCTGATGGCGAACTGAATATTATACATATTTCGGTCTGCATCATCCCTACCAGTGTCAACAAGGAAAATGTTTTCTGCAACTGACGTTCTGGTATGAAAGGTCTGTCGAAAATGTAATTTCGGCTCTAGTATGAGGGATCGCGCTTTGTCACTAAGGTTAACTCTACTCCGCGTTCTTCATCGACTCCAAGGCTGGCAATCGGGCCAAAGATTGTTCTGAACCACCTTCTTAAGCCGTCAAGCTCAGAGTTCAGGCCCTTGAGGCATATAGGCTTCTTCAGCACATTCTATTAATATCGGGAAAGGGTCATTGTTGTGAACGATCGTCACAACGACTTTCGTTGACACGATGACCACTCTTTCCCGAAATTTTAAGGAGTTGTATTTTCCACACCTCCTTGTTGTCTGGATGGAAGTTTTTCTGAGCTCGAAATAGACATACCCATTTTAAGACAAGAAAATACAAACAAATATAGTTAATTGAAAAGGGAGGAAGTAATGGAATTTCGAATATCTCTGAAACCGTTGTTCAAAATAAGCTCAAATTTGAACAGGAGTTTGGTTTAGGTCCATGGAAGCTACCTATTTTTTTTCCGTTGATGAAAATCATCAAGACGTTCTATAATTGAATTATTAGTGTGCTTATTTACATTTATTTATTTCATAAAGAAACTAGGTCACCCGTTTCTTTGAGAAACAATCAATGCTTTATTTAATCGGTTCTACGTGCTTAGAACGTGCCTGCCCTTTTCGCTGAATGATAGATACAGAATGCGGTTATGTCGAGTTAAACATGCAATAATGATTGTTTTTGCAGATTTTAGTGATATCCCGAGACCTTTTTATTGGTACAGATTTGAGTCTTAAAGACAGATTTGATAAGAGTCTCAAAAAAGTCTCATAATAATTGTGCTCAAAAAGCATTATTTTGCTGAGATAAGAAAATAAGTTCAAGTATCTAACAAAAACCCATCCGGATGGTCTATTTCATTGAATTGAGATTTCTTCACATGTTCAAAAATCTTAAACAATCTAAAAATTTTGTTTTCCTACAAATTTTAAACAAACCACATGATGTGCACCTTATGTGTATCATCTATACACACGTGTTACAAATTAATATAAAAACCCACACGGAACCCATTGTGGTACATAAATGATGTGAGAACTCACAAATTCGCAACAATAACAGCTCGTTTGAAAATGGTCATTCAACTAAACAAAAACTTATACATTCATATTCTGAAAATCTGCTTGTTAATCTTTAAGTAGATATATTTATTGCGTGTCTAACTGTGTATTTGTTGAAATTCGTGTGATATTGAAAGACTATCTCGTCGTTTGAGATAGTCTCGGAATTTTGTCTCGGTGACTCATGTTTTAGGAAAATTACGCATTTCATTTTTTTCCTTTCAAGATAACTGTTTGAATGCCAGGATGAAAACAAAGAAAAAAGTAATTTAACAGAAAAAGAAGGACTCTAAGTCTAAGAGATGAATTTGGCTCAAAGCAATACTTAAAACCCAAATCCCATTTTGTATACGTTCAGATTTACTAATCAATCAAGATTTTCCATTTTCTATTAAAATAATTAATTCTGCCAAATAAGAGTATAGAAATGTCTGCTTTCGTTTTCTTTTCTAATTAAATAAATTGTCCCCTCTCTTGTTTATTTAGAGTCCCATTCAGAACGTTAATAATCCATTGGTAGCAGACGCGTTCAATAACTGCGACTTCATGATTTATTTTGCTGAGATTAAGTTGTTTCCTAGACCATTAAAGAGTCATCATTTTTGGCAGTCAACAAAAAATAGAAATTTAATATTTCAGTTCTTTCCGGAAAAGTGCTTACTATCGCCGTTCTCACGGAAAGTAATTTGACAATTTAATATCATTTTTTGTTTCGTGTGGCATTTGGAGAAGTACAAGGGCATACAAACCTATTATAACAGGTGGTTGGAAGAAAAAGAACAGCTAACCTCAACATTATAAGCGAAGTCAAAGTCACAACACAGACAGCACCTGAATCGAATTCAAACTGTTGTTTACTTTTCTCAAGTTCTGTCAGATAAGCTTAATGTTAATAGCTTAATGTGATTCATTTTCAAACCACACCGCCATTGGAAACTTGAACTTGTAAATAATTGTAATGTACATTTGTTCAGCAAAAAATGGTCAACAAAACAGAAAACATGATATTCTTCTATCAGACTTTGTGCACTGACGTTCATATTTGTCGATAGTCTTTGACCTCCTTATCTATGTGTTTTTTCCTCTTATTTATGAAAATGTGAAATACTCTTGCTTAGATTTTAATTTTTCGTAATTTATTCGCACTTAAGAAAAAAGTGTGAATTTGTTTATTTTTTAAAACAATAACAAAATTAATAATTTCCAATTTTTGAATCGAACAATTTTCGGTGATTTTTGATATCAATTTGGGAAGGAGCTTAGGAGATTCTGAGGAGACGTCAAAGTGTATTTTTAATATAGAACTGCATTCAGACATTCATCAGTTAGTTATTACGTTTGTAAATATTCATGAGGTTTTCTGAGCAAAGTTCTAAATCAATTTGCAATGCAAATGTTGAAAATTCTTAAATTTATTGGAAATCTACAACACAGAACAACACTTGCACTTGCACCTAGCTGGGTTGATACAAGCCGAATAGTGTTTGTATTTCACAAGTCTGCCAAGTAGTTGGCACTCCTATAAGAAGCTATGCGTTCTCAAATAGTATTTGTACTATAATTGGATGGGGATGGGGTTTTCCATGAAAGATAAGAATCGATCTTGGAAACAATTTAATTGCAATTATTTTCTCGTGGCTTGTTCAAAAGAGCGAATAAACGGTTTATCATACGTAACCTGGCAAAAAAGATTCTGTTTTCAAGAAATATCAAACGTCGACTTTCATTCAATTAAACGAAATAAGGTTTTGGTGTAATTAATGAGCGAATGAATATTGCACAATAGGTTAGTAGAAAAAGCCTAAGCCTAATACCTCTCGACATCTTGTTCAAAACGGTGACAACCATTTCATGCGTGAGGCTTAGAACCACCTCTCAATGCATCAATAATAAAACTGGCCAGTGGCCATACTACTACTTTAGATAGTTTCAGATACATATATCCCAGGTCACTTAGAATATCACTTATAATCACTTCAGGATTTCCATCCCTTTGGGAAGATTGTTTTGGGAAGAAGGTGATCAGTGTAGTGTGTGCCATGCAGAAGATATGGGTGATAGCAGAGGCAACATCCGTATTTTCTTGGACAGTTAGGTCGCTCTCAAATCTCTCGCATCTGTCTCCATAGACTCTATAAAAGTCTGACATTCTGAAAAATTGCAAAGCTGATGAGCTCGACAAAAAAGGGACACTTCTGTCTGCTGTAAGAAATAGGCACAACATTGGAACACCACTATGCTCTAGAAATATCAAATGCTAGATGGTCACATCCTTGCAACAAGATAAAGCATAAGCTCCACAATTGGAGTCATAACAGGACAATCATAGGAAGACATGCATGCCATAAGGCTGGGGTCTATACCTGAATATACCATCTAGAATTTGGTATATTTAAGGCATTTTCTTAACGCATGAATTTAGATGAAGCCAGGGATACCTAGCGTTTTGGTGCGATAGGTACTACAGTCCTATTTTTTAGCGAGTTTATCAGCTCTTTAATTTCCACAAGAGATAATTAATCGAAGGCCGTTTGAGAGTTAGTCGAGATGAGACACCGTCGAGAGATTTTATTGCAGCCTGACTATGAGAGAAGGTGTGGATATCAGAAGGTGATATCACGATTTCTCTTAGCCAGAAGCAACAAAGATTTGAGGGGAATAAGAGCCTTATATTAAGCTTTTCTGAGTAAGCACACCACTACCAACATCATCATTTGTTTTGTGTTAAATTTCTATAAAACTGAATATTCTGGTCTTACAGCAATTTCTTGTCTTCCCATTCGGCTCTGGAGTGAATGTATAGACCCAGAAGTTTTTGCGAAATTTGGTTTTGGAACGATGTGTTCTATGTACTTTGGTATAGAACCGAAGAGTTGAGAATAATGGAATTACCAACATTATTGTTGATCCATTGAAGTTTTGAATCTTAACGATGTGGCGCGTATGCAAAGACCGGCACTGCGCTGGACTCTGGCCCTTACATCACTAGAAGCAGCCATGAATTCAGATTTGAAGCTTGTGTTGGTCCTTTAAACTTCGAAAGAAGCATTCTATGAAGACTTTGTTTGGGATTTGTTGTTGGTCTTACATTTTGCCTTGTAAAGTCTACAAAACCTTTAATTGGGAGAGAATACCTACATACCTATATACCCTTATCAAATATTCAATTTCAGAAGTAGGTTTACATTTTTCATCAAGGCGGCGCGGCGGTGCAATATCACATATCTAAGTAAATTATCTATACAAAAGCCTAGACGACTTCAGTAAAGATGGTTAATTTTTGGCATGTACCACCGTTACGGGTCTGGTTAAGCCTTATGAACGTTTGATGTTTGCACGCACTTTGTCTTGAATGTTCAACTCAAAAAATTAATATTTTTTCTTCATCTATTCTTTCAAAGCAAAGGACGAAAGGCTATTATTAATTTGTTTTTGTCAGATAGTCTACGCCGCCGCATCAAAAGCTAAAAGTACATCGTACGTTTTGCACGTGCATAAATTCACCGCTCGTGAATACAAAATCTCCTCTTTCTCTCGCCGACATGGCCCAGCAGATTCATGGGTGAACAAAAATTAAAATTTATGTGGATTCAACCCCAAGTTGAAAACAAACGGGTTATCCATTTTGCTGTTTCAAAAGTATAGAAATCGACATCCGTCAAACTAATTTTTTGAGCCAAGTTTTTTTTCCAGTTGAAAGTCTGACATTTACCAAAATGGATCGCTTAACTACGCACAACGCATACAAATTTTTAAAACCCAGGAGATTATGGTCTTCATAAACGTCCAAATACGCAAGTAATTGGCAAAATTGTGAAGAATTTTGAAGAGACTGGATTGGTTACAGATATTTTAAGGCCTGTGCATCATCGTTTCGCTCGTACCACTGAAAATATTGCTGCTTTAAGTGAAAGTGTTGCCCAAGGCCCAAATGTGCCGATTCCTCGTCATTCTCAGGAATTAGGACTGTCTTACGGCAAAGTATGGCATATTTTCCATTTGGATCACACCTACATCCATATAAAGTCCAGCTCACACAACAACTGAAGCCAGCTGTACATTCACAACGTCGTAGATACGTCAAATGGGTGCTTGAACAACAGGCGGTGGACGGCGAATTTTCGAACAAAATTTTCTTTAGCGACGAAGCACATTTCTCACTCGGTGAGTATGTTAATAAACAAAATTGTCGTATTTGGGGTTCTGAGAATCCTCAAGTAATTGAAGAAAAGCCATTACATCGACAAAAAATCACTGTTTGGTGCGCAGAATACGACTTGGAGACACACGGTGCCACATGCCACACGACTTGACCGAGTATGGCTTTATTGCAATAGACATTTCCTGGCCGCGTATTTTATTTTCGCGGCGATATCAATTTGACATCGCTGGACAACTGTCACACAGAAACTTGCATCTTTGGCCAGCTTATATCGAAGAATTAGCAAGCCAATCGTTAGTTATGCCGCAGCAAAAAAAAAGGGTAAAAATACAACTGTTAATGACCCGGTGTTTAATTATAAAACTTCTCTCTAAGCAGAAATTAAATGAAATATTTTATATAGCTACCTGCATATTTGCCCAACTGCAATTATAAATTTATATCTACTTCAAAGAGAGAGTCAGAGAAAATAATAACTTCAATAAAAATTAGATGACTAACTTACCTGTTTCAATAGAACGCTGAAATCTAAAGCTTCTTAAGACGTCTAAAAGCAAAATCTCCGTCTTTAATCAAGTGATTATCCAAACAACAAAACAATTCGATTATTCCTACTTGTTTTCAAATCAGCAAACTCTATTTATTATATTTTTTGTTATTTTTAACACTCACACACTTAAAAATAACCCACCAACCGCGGTTATTTAAGTAATCGAAAAGCACGTTACAAAACGAAACGATTGCACAAACACGTTTTTTCGTATTTCTAAATGGGTATGGGTGAAATGTTGAGCTTTCTTACAGTTGTGTATTGTTGTTTTTGTTTTTTTTATTTATATGGTACGAATTTTGTTTATTTTGTTATAACAAAGAAACGTCTGTTTTATATGGTTTTTCCAGCCAGATTGTGTCAATAATCCAAAATTTTGATTCGGATTTTGTATTTCTACAAATTGTGGTTCTTTTTATATTTTGCAAAACAAATATACAAAACTCTCGGAAATGAATCTATTTTAGGTTATCTTCTTTTTTTTTTTTTTTAAATAGGATTAAAATAAAATAGCGCGAAATGAACACGCACTTTGAACACACAAAATTGCATATTTCCAACTGACATTTGTTTTTATGTTTAACTTTCACGTATTTAAAATTTCGAGAAAATAGTTAAAGTAATTTTTTTAACTATTACTTTGCCGTTATTAGTGTGCAAATGAGTATAATAAAAGCACAGTATAATATATGTATGCGAAGCGAGCAACAGGCTAAGTTTAATACTAAGCCGACACTTATCAGTTGCTATAGGAAAAAAAACTCGAGCGAGAACAGTGACTTTAATTCCTAAACATGTATTTAATGACGATACACGGTTCAGTGACGTATATTCACTAGAAATGTTATTCAATTTGAGTTTTATATTTTTTGCAGGTTGATTTATTTATTTTTTTAGAAGAAAGAGATTCCCATTGGACTACAGACACAGAGTATTAAAATAAAACACGCCAAACCGGTTAATGAGATTCAAAAAGTTTGAAAAATACCGTCTCGTACGCTAACACATTTACTCTCAGCGACGCACCGAAAACAACTGAAAACACTGATGCAACTTATTTCTCAATCTTGGTCTCATGAGCTCTTGTGAGCTCGGTGGCGGATGAGTGCGAGGTGCGACGCAGACGACGAGTGTAAATTGATGATTTTTCTGTAGAATTCCAGCGGACGAACAGTGGGAACACCAGAAACGAGAGACTCTGGCATCAAATTCAGACTTCAGAATCAGAAATGCCAGTGCCAGCAGTGTGTTAGAGGCTTGTAACTTGTAACGTAAGTAAACGAAAACAAAATAAACGATAAGAGAACTTAGTTTCATTGAATTGTAGCATGAGATAATTTTCAAAATGTTGTTGTATGACATTTTCCACCCTCACTATTTGTTCAGATTCAGACTGAGTTTAAGTCTCTCTTAAAACATGAAACTCGCTGACATTTCCGTTTGTCATGCGCTTTTCTTTCATTTTTTAATACAAATACAGGGCTGGCAAGGTTTGCAGTTTACTTGAAGAAAAATACTGCTTTGAACTTTAAAATATAACTGCCATCATCTGAATTGTTATAATATTAGTCGAATGTTTGCCATTTACGATAGTGGACCATTCACAACGCCGTAGATACGCTTCTGAGGTGGTGTTGGAGCAACAATAAACACCGATTTTCTGAAGAACACTTCTTCAAGTAACCATGGTCAGGTTGCTAAGCAGAACGTCGTGGGTTCGACTTCTACTCGTGCCCATAAAGTTTTTATATCATCATTCACGAATATTGCCTCTCGCGAATAAGTGACAAAACTTCCAAGAGTCAATCTGTCATAAAAAAAAGTGCTTCTCAACTTCGGCATTAAATTGTAGGTCCCTCAATTCTTCGCACAGACACTCAGAGAATTGTTGATGAGAGTAAGCCACTCAGGCGTATGCCTTGGCTCTTAAAGAGTTGTCGCTAGACGCTTCACTATATTTATTTATTGTTTTTATTTTGAAATATTGTCATCGCATGGGAAATTAATCAATTTTGAAGTTAATTTTAAAAATTAAAATAGCGCAATTCTGTTCAGTGGGAACATTAGTATTATTTTCGAAACCAAAAAAATGAATGACCCTCTATTTGGCAATTCGAAATTATTTTTCTATTCCATGTGCGAATTAAATCCTTTTTTGATTCTGAAGCATCTGCGAATGCATAAGTCATAAGAAATACCTACAATTCAGAACACACATATATTAATCAATATTTAAAAATTCCAAGAGTTCTTCGGGCTTTGATTTTGACACTGAATTCTCATCTTTTCAGAATCAGATCAGAACCAAACCACAGATTGCTCCGTTTCGTTAATTTTCGTTCAGTTTCGCTTACGGACTTTAACTGCACTCCCTTTTTACTTTTTACGGACGAAGATTTGACAGCTATCTGGTTTCATTGATTTTTCTGAAGAAGAATTCGAATTTTTGTTGATTTGAAACAAAGTTTTTGAAATTGCTTGTTTGTTGCATGGCAACTGAAATTTATAAATTATTGGAAATAAAAAACGTATATTTTACTATTTGTAAAAAAAGAGGAAAAGGGGAACTCTTGACGCGTTTTAGAGAAAAGACAGACAGACGAATTAATCAGACCCGAACTTTTTTCGACATCTCTATAGTGCTAATGTCAATTCAAATCATATGAATGCAAACTTGCCGTAGGTACCTCCTTTGAAAAATCTTATCAGGTTATTTAAAAAAAAAATGAAAACAAGTACATAAGTCATTTTAATATAAAATTCAAATTGAGGCGCTGTTGTCTTTTTTTTTTTTAACTATGTAACAACTCTGAAATCAATTGTTGCTTTTCTTTAACTGAAAAATACAGACACATATACACTGTGACACTGTGTCAAAACGAAATGTCAGTTGAAGGTACATTGACAATCAAGTTGAAGTACGTACACGTTTATTTCTTGTGCATTGCTAGTTTGTTTTGTTTACCTTATTCTCTTTCGCAGACGAAACAAAAGACTACGTTTTCTTACATTAAATTCCTAAGCTGAATATAAGACAATAAAAAGAAGAGAATCCATTGGTTTTTATATTCTGCGATATGACTTTTAGTACTGAGATGAGGGTGATGGCTAATAAGAAAATGATTAACTCACTGTTCCAACAAAATCCTCTTCATACAAAAAGAGAAACAATAATTTTTCTCTGAAATAAAACTCCCAATCCCAAGTCTCAACTCGCATGCGATTGAATGAATACATTCGTACCTTTTTAATGGTTGCCAATCGCACGATATTTAAAGAGAGGTGTTATTTTGAATAGCCTGCTATTTCGGTAGCTGTCGCTTTTGATGCTGTCATTTATTGACATTTGACAAGTAGAAACTACGCCCATTAGTAAAAATGGAACCATACACGCTTCAACAAAGCATTGAAATTATTAAAATTCACTACAAAAACGATGAAAAAATAAACCACAAGCAATGAAACCATCGACCGGTGTTATCTTTCGAAGAGGTGATCACAATTGGCCACCGAGATTTTGTGATTCATCACCTTGCGACTTCTTCCTTTGGGGCCACGTGAAAGATAAGGTCTATGTCAACAGCCCAGCGTCGATTCAAGATCTCAAAGATGGAATTCAAGAGACTATCGAGGACATAGGGCAGCCACTTTGCGATTTAGTTATGGAAAATTTCATGAAAAGGATATGGTCCTGTAAACGTGGTCGTGGCGGCCATTTGGCTGATGTATTGTTTTATTAATGGCATACTTTCCTCTTTATTATGAAATAAACATTCGATCATTTATCTCAAAAAATGCCATTTTTCTTTGAACATCAAAGTAACAACTCTTATTGGAAAATCCTTTATTATTGATAAGAGCTGTTTGTGTGTAGTGTCCGTAGCTTAGTGGTTAGGTGCGTTGTATTCTAAACAGAACGTTGTGAGTTCGAGTCCTACTCGTGCCCATAGTTTTTATTTCATCTTTCACGAGCACTGCCTCTTGCAAAGAACTGACAAAACTTCCAAGAGTACCTATCAATCTGTCATGAAAAAACTTCTCAACTTTGCCGTTCGGGATCGGCGTTAAATTGTAGGTTCCGTGGGGACTCCCCACGCCGCACCCAGAGAATTGTTGATGGGAGTAAGCCACGTATGCCTTGGCTCTTGAAGAGCTGTCACGCCACTCTATAAGAGCTGTTTGCATGTTTCACATCTTTCTCGGCAAATTCTTTGTTGATTTCGATAAAATTTTATGAAAGCCATTCCTTAATTGTTCCCTTAAAATAGGTACAAAAAGTTACAAGATTCATAACCTTGAATACGATTCCGAATGATTTCAATGAAAATGCATTACTTATTTTTTATTGACAAGTAAATGGATTTCGGATTTTGATATCCTTTCATTTTTAAATTTGATAATGAACATTTGTTAAATTGACACTGAGTGCCTTCAAAATTGAACAAACACTCCCAAAGTGAGTTCAAAGTTTTCACATTTTGTCTAAGCACCATCATCTAGCAGTATCATTTCCATCTCTTTCTCAGCCAATCTTTTTGCTCCCTTGAACAATCAGTAAAGTTGCTAAAGAGTTAAATTTTATTTTGTCATTCTCATTAGAAAATTCAACTCTCATTTGGGAATTTACCCAACGACTGAGTTCTGAGCACCAACTCGTTGGAAAAATTTTACCCAAAGCATGTGAGTGAGGCAAAAATGACTTTTACTTTAACGATACAACAAATATGTTCAGAATGAATTAAAAAACAAACGAAAAAATCAAAACAAACTTTTGTTTCGGGTTTTTTTTTTTTTTTTTTTGAGAAAAAATTTTGTAATCCTTGGAGTTTTTGCTTTGAACTTCCCGCAGTGTTATATTGTTCTCCGAGTTTCGTATGTACTGATTCTGCCACCATCATCGTTCGTCTTTTTATTCTCGGCTAATTCAAAGAATAAAAACAAACAGAATGACAGTCAAACAGAAAAAAATATCTTTTCGAAACTTTTTTCACCATATTTGCGATTTTTTGTATGTGTCCTTACCAAAATATTGTCTGGTTTGTTGTTCTACGGGGTCCTTCCCATTGTTTCATCTGAAAACTTCCCGCAAACAAAATAAAACAAAAACAAAAAAAAAAAAGGCAACGGAAAAGTTTTTGCCAACTTTCCGGATATTTAGCTCCTGACAGGATTTAATTTTGCTCCACGAAATCAATAAATTTAGTTTCAATGCAACCGTCATCATTTTATCTTTTTTTTCTTGAAGTTGGGTGAGGGTGAGGCCGTGAGGGGCGATTCTTAGTGCAGTTTTTATTATTTAGTCCCTAGCTTGAGGCTTAAGGTGGACAAAAAAATACAATAAGATAGGAGGAAGTTTCGTCAAAAATTTATTTTTTCTGTTGTATCTAATGGATTGATGTGGAGACTTGGAGTTTTTCTTCGGATCTGTTGAGTGAAAAAGTGTTATCGAGCAGGAAGGAAGGACATCCTGAAAAAAGTCGAAAACTTTGCTGTTTCCATAAGGTCGGTCTTCTTCTTCCGGCTAATGTCTTCCGATTTCCGTTGACAATAATTTAATAAAAAATAAAAATGATACCTCGAACGTGGCAAATGGCAATGCAGTTTCTTCTTTATATCCTATCAAAGGGTGGTTTAATATAGATAGAAATAATTCTATTCGCTAGTTTTGAGGCTTGTGAAAAATATCATTGGCAAAAAGACACCGGAAAACGTGGCATTCAAATTTAAACGAACTGTAAAATGCCTTAAAAAATATTGTTGTGCCTATTTCCAACGCACTGATATAAATAGAAACCTAACATTGCCGGTAAATTAAAAAGAAAAATAAAGAAGACCCATCTAAGTAGAAGGAATTGTATGAATACAAAAAGTTAGATGATCAACTTATTGATTGAATCCGGTGATGAAACTTTTTCACGATAACATTTCAACAAACAAATGAATATCAACTTAAGCCAATGATTAAAGTTGTTTTATTCTTTCTTACTTTTATTTAACTCAACTTATACCTATCAGCTCTCAGACAGAAGCAGCAAGCAAACTGGAACTCGGTAAAAGTTTGTTTTTGCAGACTTAATAGAGTTCATGTTAACTTATCTTCCTCAAGGGAGATCAGAATAAAATCAAATTTATACTTATAGCAACAAAGTAAGCAAATAATGATTTAAGTTGAATTACTTTTACCGAACCTGCATACTATTAAAATAGTAAGAAAGAAGCAACGTTCATACTTTAGGTGTGTTTTCTTTTATGATCTTTAGCTATATTATGTAAATTTTAATAACTATTCCAATACAGGCCACTACATATAAAAACTCAAAAACTGTTGTCGAAATATGTATAATAGTCAAACAAGAAGTTAATTTAACTTAGATACTTACTTTTCTTAAGGTGGCGCTACATTTCGTTGTGGACCTTCTGGCTAGGTCCGTGTCATGGAAGCCCAAAGGTGTTTCTTCTCGAAATAGCCTAACGAATATTCTGTCGATACAACAGGATTAGGATGCTGAAGGTATTGTATGGTCTTACTTTATAGATTATCGAAAGAGAGCTTTATCAATCAATTGTTTAGCAAGAGTGAGTGTTCGTCTAGGTAGATAAACTATTCTACTACAGCTTCTGTCTCAATTCTCACAAGGGACACGCTGTGTTCTTGCCAATGTCAATATTATTGGCATACGCGAGAAGTTGAACAGACTCTTGGAAAATAATGCCTCTGGTGTTGACATGACAGTGGAATCTTGCATTGTCTTCTTAAGCACTATTAAAGAAATCGTACAACAGTGCATCGCCATCGGTCTTGTCGGAGCAGTCTGAGTTCTGCAACATAATTTGGCACAAGCGAATAAGAATGAGTTTTGATACCAAAACTGAACATCATTTTTATAGTTCGTCTAATTCTGATGATGCTGTCATACGAGGCCTTAAAATCGATGAAAACGTTCCCAGGGTCTGCCGCAAAGTAAAAATTTGGTCGATGGTTTACTTTACTGGTGTGAAGTTACATTGATGAGGACTAACCAGACAGTTGACGAAAGGCTTCAGATGTTCACATATTACCGCAGATAGCATCTTGTAGGCAATGTCAAGTAGGCTTTGTAGTTGTCGCTGTTTAGAAGATCTCCTTTCTTTAGGACCGAGCAAAAAATGCTGAGGTTCCATTCATCAGGCATGCATTATTCCGACTCTATCTTACAGATGATTTGGTGCATACTCCCATCCTCGACAGCAAGACCAACTTTTCTAGGGCTTTGTTAGGTTTCAGCCGTCATATATTGCCGTTTTCAATTCTTATAAGTCGGGTTCACCGAATTGTTGGCTATCATCTTGTTGATTGAATGCCTCCTGCCTGACAGCGGGATTTTGTTCGTCTTCGACGTTATATACTGTCTACAGAAGTGGTCTTTCAATATCCTCAGCATTGACTGCGATTCTACTATGATGTTCATTTGCTCTTGCTCGCTTCTGCAGGTATCGCTTCTGCTTTCATGACCTTGAGCCAGCTGTGTAACTTTCCGGTAAAACTTAGGAGCTTTATACCCGCTGTTGGCTCAATACCAACTCCTTCTTTTTTCCTCCGAGAAGCCGGTATTCCTCTTTCCTCTTCCCTCTTCTGCCCGTACTTACAGAACTTACAATCAGCAGTCGTTCTTCCATGCAACGCCCTTATGAATGCTTCCTGATTGGCTTCTTTGTCAAATCAAGGATTTTTCCCTGGTGGCTGTGTGAACTTGGACGTTGGCGGTATTGGACTTCTTGTCCCGCGATCGGTAAAGAATCTGGCGTTCTCTTGCAATTGTAGCAGACCGACCGTCGTCGAATTTTCTTGCAGTACCTACTTCCTTGTCTTAGTTTCTGTCGGGATATTCGCGACAGTACCTTGACTACGACGGGGTAGTTCAGAATCAGAGAGTTCGGACACCTAGAATGCTCGACAAGAGCCTTCCGTCGTCTAACTGGATGTTGAGATGTTAGAACCATGTGTTTGCTTCCACATAATTTCGCCCTGCAACAATATCAATCAGCCTGCATTCGTTGTCGGAAGTGGTGTCATACAAGCTCTGCTTACCGACTGTTCGACCAAACATGTCCTCTTTTCGACACTTTGCAATAAAATCCGCCAAGGAAAATTATAATGTCAGTCAACGCTATGACAAGTACCCACCGTTGAATGAATGATGCCAGAAAACCACTATACAAATTTGTAAAATATGAACAAATGGTTTAAAATTGTAATTGCTTAATTGATCAATAGTATGAAGCTTCACAACAACAAGTTAAACCAACTACCATTAACTATTCCAGCGTACAAACATCGATCCCTGAGTTCATTTACCCTTCTTCGTGCCATATTCAATAAATGAAATGTAATCACAATTGGGTTACCATTAACACCGTCTATATGTGTGTGTTACCATCAACTTCCCAATTTGGTCTATTCATGGTCTTGTATTGGTTTCGACTAGCACAGTGGATATGATTGAAATTCTTAAGCGAACGCAAATTAATGGTTTTCCAAGTACGTGAGTAAGGTGCCAATGAATTGTTTAGACTTGACAATTTTACCCGCCACAAATTTAATATCAAATCAAAAACAAAAAAAAAAACAATAATATGAAATT
>CAKKXW010000003.1:53071777-53082817 GCA_920937365.1 Sphaerophoria rueppellii
TAAAAAAAAAAAAAAAAACAAAACAAAAAACAAAAAAAAAAAAAAAACAAATGAATAGGTACTGAGAATTTGGGAAAGTATTTTTAGTGACGTATGGACAACGAGACGAAACTGAACAAAAAAAAATCTCAAAATAGAACCAAACATCTATCTTCAATTTTGTTGTCCCAAAAGACAAATAATTCCATAAAAAATACATTTAACCAAATACAAATTGAATATCTTCGATCGTTCTACATACGTATTCCGATTTCTGACAAAAAAAAAAATAAATAAAAACAAACACGTGTTTTTATATTATGCATTGATTTCTCGGCAGAAGGATTCTTTCTTGATGCTCGTCATATGTTACTTTATTATAGTTTTGTTTAGAAGTAAAAAGATTCCTGCTTGTACTTCAGTGAGTCTGGCCTCAGGCCTCCCCGGAGTACCAGCACTAGTATTTCTTGGAAGAAATTCTCCGGGGAAATTTTCAGACTTCTCTGCAGAAAACTAGGTTTATTATGTCCATAACACGAGGTTGCAAGTTCATTTTCTTCTTTTTGTTTAGAATCGTCTTATCAATGTAATTTTCTACATGCAGAACTAAAATAAAAAAAAAAAAAACGAGGATATTGTTTAAATTGAATTCCACTTGAAATGATGTCCTTTTTTATATGCCGGTTTGAATAAGGTATGTACGTTGAATCTGGGTTTGATTTCTGTTTGACTGTGTCATTCTCATTACATGAATTAGGATTAAGATGGCCTCTATTTGACGGAATAAGGGAAGTTCATTTGTCTTATGTTCTGCTTAGTCACTTTGTTTATTGATAATAATCGTTTATTTTGGTTTGAACAGAAATAAATCATATCAAGTGAGCGTCTCCAAGTGGAAATTTTAAGAGAATATTTGTTTGTATAAGTGAAGCGACCTCAAAACTTAGTTCTTGAATGAGTTTTGATATGTAAAAATTATTGGGTTTTTCTCCGTCTTACGTTTAAAAATAAATGGCTCTTTTCCTTTAATTTGGCTTATAAGCTGGTAAATAAATTCCGGGAAAAAAATGAAAGCTGTTTAGATTAAATATGCACTAAAATTATTTTTTAATTGAACTATCTACTTGAGAAACACATTTTAGTGGAATAAGGTAAGTAAAATTCCAACTACGGCCACCCAAATTACTTTTAAATATTAATAACTTAATAAACTGTTTTACAACTAGTTTGCGATCGATTTTCGACTTCTATCCGCACACGACTACGACCGAGTTGTGACCAGTTGATAGATGTTTGAGAAGGACCTAGGACGTGTGTTTTAATTTTGTTTTTTTCACAATATTTTATAAGTATTCAACATGTCAAACAGTAGTACTGATGAAGAGGATTTAATGGACTATTATCAGTACTGTAGACAAAGAAAACTTGTACGAAGAGACCACTGGACCCATCCATATAGACAGACAAATTTGAAATACAGACTTTTTATGGCAGCAAAACATTTAAATGAAACGGATGCCAAATTCATTGCATTTTACAGGATGTCAAAAGATACTTTCTTTGAATTCGTAAAGTTGGTTGCTCGAAACATTCAAAAGATGGACACAGATATGAGAGAATGTTATGTCTATAGGTATATTCAGTCTCAATAAATTCTTAAAGAGCAAACCAGCTATCACAGGTGTTTTCCTATATTTCTAACTATCTGACTCTGCCAACTTCGTCTCGCCGTCCTGCAGAGCACATCCATTTTGAAATTTTCCAGTTTTCCATTTGGAAATCAATACACCTTCAATAACATGCAATTTTCTCTTTGAAAACCAATGAGTTTTCGCAGTTTTTCATCAGAACAACTTTCTATTTTCCATTCCAGCGATGCTTTGTGTGAGCAGGGCCTTAATGTAATCATTAAAAACATGCAAAATATCGAACAATGAAAACACTTTGCTGTGGGACTTTTGAATTCTTATTAAAGGTGATTTAAAAATTAAATTGGTTCATGAGAAAGGTATATACATATAAAAAAAAAATAGAATAAGGACCTACACGAATCGGACAATGGATGCTTATAATATTTTTTGAATTTGGTGAATCTATTTGTTCATGCATGATTTTGTAGTAAAATAGCTCATCTCTACGTTGAGATAAGGACATCATTTCAAATAACTTTAATCTTTAACTATAATCCGATTGGTTCCTGTACATGTAATATTGTAAAATTCTTGTGAAAACGAAAATATTTTCCAGTTTTAAAAATAAAACCCATTGTTGATGATGAACATCAAATAAAAGCTTGGAATCAAATATAAATCCAAGATCATTTTGCTCGGTATAACGCTTTAGCTCAGTTTCACGTAAGCAATAGCAAAACATTGTTGGTTGTCTTTGACGTGAAAAAGAGATTACACTACTAATTTGACTGCTTTTAATTATGTACTGGGTATGTACATTACAGGGCTAAGGGGTTAAAAATGGTGATGAGCATAATCGAATGATTTCAATAATCTAGAAAATACTATTTGAATGATCCCATCACTGGTACCAAGTCAAACTTTGTATGGTTCTTGATAAAGCTAGAAATTGAAAGGTATGTTTATGGATTCTCATTAAATATAAATAAATGGGAAATTGAAAGTTTAAAAAATAAAAGCTTTAGTGGGTGAAAATAGGGTATGAAAGTTTTTGAGTTGATATTTTATAAACACATTGCACAAGGAAGAATCAACCTGGAATAATTTTATGCTCTTCAATTTTTGTTAGATACTTTTACTATAACGGTACCTCAAACATTGTTAACATTCTAACATAAATTTGCTTAAATTGCTTATGAAATTTACTATTCTTTAATCTATATGCAATAACGGTGATTTTGATACCGCATTTGTTAGGTTGCGTCTCTTGTCACCATCGCAATCTCGATTTTAAAGTAAATAAAATTGCACACAAACGACCTGCTTGGTGCATTCCAAATGACACATCACCGTACAAGATTAAGGCCTCTTAAGAAGCGTAACTCCTTGGACATTCACCAAGAAAACGATTCCAAATATAATGCCCAAAAAATGCATATGTGGTTAATTTGCATCACCCCACCTATTACCGCCCCCTTCCAAAAGCCTTAACTTGAACCCAATTGAGCATTTGTGCGATGCACTCGGAAAATTTGAGCCAGTGTCATTTGCAACAGCACGCAGACAATAAAATAATGGCAGAATATTGCACAGGCTTGCAGTGAAAACTAAGTCAATGCAATGAAAAATTAAAGATAAGTAATGTTCCAGCCATTAGAAAAAATTAAGTTTAGTTTTTCTCTTTTTTAAATAAAATATCTAGAAAACTCGTCGCTGAAAAAATAGACAAACTAACAAGAGAGGAATTTCTAACATTAAATAGAGACACTAATAGCTGGTGCCGCTGTTACTTATATGCTGGAAGTTGGCTCATGTAATCAACTCAGATTTAAGTCTTTGCTCGTAGGTTAATAAGCAGATTCAATTAAACAAACAAATACGAATATTCTTTTGAATTTTCTTCATACTTAAATCAAATTTCAAGAACCACATCTTTCTAGTCAAATAAAGTTGTTGTGAAAATAGAGATTTTCGATTTGTTTGGTTGGGTTGTACCTAAACATTTTTCAAGAAAGCATAGCATGAGATACCTATACTTTTAGTTCTTAGGCAGAAAGACGACAAATGAAACTACATATGTCCCAATTTTATTTTCGATTTCTTTCCCATCTTAACTTCTCTAGGGCGAATTTCGAAAAATTATCAATATAGTACCCCATATTGCTATAGTTGCAAAAACGAGAGTAATTAGTTATATGCAATCATATTATGTATGCATTTAAAATTTCGTGTATAATTCAATTTTGGTTAGAACGTCTAACAAGGTATATGAATAGAAAACGCTTACGCTAGATTTACATTTTTGTGCACAAAAATCCCAAATTAACTGAACGTGTAACGGTAGGAATGTAAAAAGTACCTACATACAACCCAAGAACACGCTATCCTTTAGTGTAAGTATTATCTAGAATTTTCGAGTGAATAAAGCAGACCACCATCAAGAAAAATATCAGAAGTCCCACCAAAAATCCACCACCAGCCAGCAGTCAGGATTCTCTACAAGCAAAAATTTACGACTTCATAAAAAATATTTGGCTCGCGTGCCACTACTGGTAATGGTTATGCGATGTAGTACAAACCAGAAACCCTTCTGGGAGAAGACAGGAATTAGGGCTTAACCAGTAGCTGAGCCCGCAACATCACATTACTTGCACCAAGAATGTGAACTCGAGAAAGAAAATAATTGTGGCTCCTGTTCCACAGAAATTCCTTTTTTAAGAACACCTAAGCAAGGAGGCAAAAAAAAAGTAAATTCAACCTGCTTTCTCTCTGGGTCTGGATGGAAAGAATTACGCTCTAAAAATGTAAACCTCCCGAGGTTAAACTTTCCTGTCTCTTATTTCACTTTCCTCTTGGGGCAGCCAAGGATAGAGGATGCAGAAGATGAACTACAGCTAGCTGCATAATACTCCCCCACCACAGGCAGGCTTAATTCCTGACAATCAGAAAGATATTAAACATTATCCTCAATATGACCATGCTAGCAAAAAAAAAAAAACAAAATCAAGCGAAAAAGATGGAATAGAACTATTTTTCACCAAATGTTTGGAAATTCTTCGAAGATTGCAGCTCAGTTGAAACCTTCTTTTGTGCCCTTAATTGAATCACGTCATAGAATCGCATTCCGAAGCACAACTTATTATTATAGTAGTTATACCTATTCTTCTGCCAAGTCATGTGAGAAAATTTTTTTCGCGTGGTGCAAACTGGAAACGCGAGGGCAAGGCAGAGAAGATTCAAGTTATCTTACGCTTTTACTCATGTACTAAGGATAATGAGACAGATTAATGGATAATCGTCTTCTGATCCTTTAAGGGTGATTTCGCCATTGTGACATCTGCATTTCATTCCACAGTATACTTAGTTTTCAAGGGATGGCAACTAACCTCAGTCCTTGCCCTAGCATTTATTATAACCTTAAACCTTGTTATGGATAACTGAAGAAGCAAAAATCATGTACAAGCTCAAGAAAAACTACCATAAACTTAAGTTCAAACAATCTCATTTTTAAAATTCACCTTATCAACAGTTTACGCTGTTGAATGTTTCAGCGACACATTCGACAGCGAACTAGTTAAAGAGTGAAATTCTTTAACTACTTCTATACCACCCTCTTTTCATCCCTAGAGGGAGGATGAGTAATTTAGCCAGAAACTTTTTTCATTATAAAATCAAAAGTGCTACGAGGTCGGATGACGCAAGGGTCTTTACTTTAATTAAAGGTAACGAAGGCTGTGAAGCATGCGGCATGTTTTATTTCACTGCACCTCAGGGCTGATGTGTCATTTTAAATTAGAATCGAATTAAGGAGGAAAACGAGCAAACTTCTATATTCAAAACGTCAGTAATGGATTAATTTGTTTGAATTTTCAATGTAAAAACTAAGCATCTGGAATTGACATTGAACGTGAACGACACATGGTGAAGGAGATGTGTGTAGTGTGTCAGGACTCAAGACAGACACTGGGTTGTATGATTTAAGTGGATTTTGACTTGTTTCCTTCAGAAGATATGAATATAAAAATTCAAGGTGCTTGAGTATGAGAAGGCATCATCGTTCAAATAGGAAAATACTTATCCAGAATGATAGAAAGTGAAAGTGTATTTTTAGAACTGCCCCCCTTTTCATGATGTGTACTCTTTTGGATAGGTTGATACAATCATCATTACAAATGACTTTAAGTGGTATTAAATGGTAAAATTGAAGTGGAAGAGGGAACTTAAAATTGATATTATAATACCTCAACATAGATTAAAAAGAATCTGTCGGTTTGCGCTATACATTAGGGGACGAACTGAATTTATTTTACACTCTACTGGAAATGCTTCTGTTAAAAGAAGAATACCTACATTTTTATCGGAACAAATTATGCAATTACTTTAAAAGCAAGAAAAGAGGCTTAATAATTTTGGATAAATGGAGCAAATGATCATCGTAAATAGTCATAAGCTTTAAGTTGAGAGGATAGGGGTGATTCATTCGAAAATAAATGGAAGATCTCTTTGGATTGATTTGTTCATAACAGATATAACTTTTGAAGTGTTTATATATATGTATTACTTCGAAGTACCTACCTTCTTCCGAAGGTAGAAGTGATGAAGTAAGGCTCTGTTTTCCAGATCGTGATTTGGGTGAATGCTAGCATTCACCTTATACACTTGCTGAAAAGCAGCTCCCACTGTCTCCACTTTCTCCTGCGGGTCTTCGATAATAAAGAAGTCATCCAATTTTCGCATGTCTCCATGTTTCGATGTCACTAGAATCCGAATCAAGCGTTTTTGTTGTTGGCGTTTTTCTTTTTTAGCTCTAAGCAGGGTGCCTGAGCACATCGAGCTCGGTCTGAGCAGAGTAAGCTCAGACCTTTATGAGCTAATAAAGAAACAAACCTGAGCAGGGAACTATCACATAAAAATAAAAATTTAAAATCTGACAAAAATAATTTATTATTTACCTTTCATTCGGAAAATAGCTTGCTTCGCCCGCCATTTACACCGTTTTTATTTTTGTTTTCGCGTCATCTCAATCATGATATGAACAAAATAAATGAAGTTGGCCGCGCGTTACTTTTTACTCCATCTACTCCATCAATTTTAACCGAGCTCGTAGATCGCGCTCTGACCACGGTCTGATCGAAAAAATAAACAAAAGTTGAGCGCTAAGATATGTCTGAGCTAAAAAAGAAATACGGGTTTTTTTTGACAGCTCCATACCCTGTCCTAAAAAAGAAAAACGCCTATTATTAGTATCTTTACTAGTTATAAAATAACTTTAAACTTACAATAGTAAATCATATTCATTAAGAAATTAGTTAGCAAATAAGTTGTTCGGTTTTTATAAGTTCTGTTACATGTTTTTTAACAGTATCTATAAAATTTGATTTATTTTTTATATTTGATGGTAAGTTATTAAAAAGTTGTAATCCACGGTACATCACTGAGTTTTAAGTTCTTGTAAGGTTGTGTATCTTTCTAGTCTAAAATTGGTTGCTGTTCTCAAATTGTAGGGCTACACTTTATTAACAAATTATACATTTTCCGTCAAGTATATCGGGAATCTATTGTATTTCACCTGGAAAATAAAAATTTAAACTCTTAAACAAAGACGTTATCTTACATTTAACCATTGTAATGCTTCCAACATAAATGCAGTCCTTGTGTAGATATTGCACCTGAGCACAGATCGCATAGTATGGTTTTGTAAATATTGTCGATATTAATTTTTAACTTGTTCATACAAAACCACTTTTATAAACTATCTAGATCTTCTTGTAAATTATTTTGTAATTCAGGTTAATTTGTTCCTTCAATATATAACAAGGTATCATCCGCAAAGTGTAGTGTCCGTAGCTTAGTGGTTAGGTGCGTTGGCTGCTAAGCCGAACGTCGTGGGTTCGAATCCTACTCGGGCCCAAAGTTTTTATTTCATCTTTCACGGACACTGCCTCTTGCGAAGAACTGACAAAACTTCCAAGAGTATCATCTGTCATGAAAAAGTGCTTCTCAACTTTGCCGTTCGGAATCGGCGTAAAATTGTAGGTCCCCTCAATTCTTCACACGCACCTAGAGAATTGTTGATGAGAGTAAGCCACTTAGGCCTTGGCTCTTCAAGAGCTGTTGCGCCACTCTATTTATTTTTTTATCATCCGCAAATAAACCAACTTTACACCACTTTAATACTTTCACAATGTCATGTATATGAATTAGAAAAAGTTCTACCCCCAAATTTGATCCTTGCGGAACACCAAGATTGACATTTGTAGTTGAAGATTCATTATTAATTATTCTAGTTTTTTGTAATCTGCATGTTAAGTACAACTTAAACCATGTTAGTTCTGTTCCAGTGACACCATATGCTTCCAGCTTTGTTAGCAAAATGTCTCTACAAATCGTCTCAAATGCCCTCTTAAAATCCAGAAATACTGCTATGATACAGTTCCTATTATCTACTCGTTGTGCTATTTCGCACGAAAAGCCCTTTCTGAATCCTGATTGCTCCTTTATCATCAGCTTGTTTTGGCTCAAATTGTGCACTAGTTGTTGACTCACTACTTTCTCTATTATCTTCTCCAGTATCGGCAGTGTGTTTATAGGTCTAAAGTCTTTTGGTTGATTTGTATTAAGAACTTTAGGAATTGGCACAATTATTGATACTTTCCATATATCAGGAAAAATCCCGTTGCTTAGCGACCCATTGATTATTTCAAGTATTTCACTTGCAATTATATCATAATTATCAAGAATAATGTTTGTACGTCGTTTGTTTGTGCGTCTTTTTAATTGTTTAATGATTTTATAATGCTTTTAAGTTCTATTATATTTAAATATTTAAATCGGAATATTGTTTCAACCCTTTGGACTATTAATACGAATGGAACATACGGTATTGACTGGTTAATTTCAACTATACTTTCAACGAAATAAAGTTAACTATTGCACATTTTCGCTCAATTGCACCATTTATCACAATTTCTTTAGTATCCAACTCTTTTATTGCATTCCATAACCCCACTTGATCACCGATTTTAGTATTTAACGTATTGATTTTTGGCTTTGTTTATCTCAGTCTTATAAATATTGCGTAAAGTCTTATAATTATTTCAGTCTCCAATGTCATTACTTATTAGTTATCACAGTTCTTTGGCATATAATCACTTTTGTTTTTTTTTTTTTCATTTTCATTAAATTGTTGTTGAACCACGGAGTTTGGTTTTCATATTTGATGTTTTTTTTGTAACTTAATTGATTCATTATATCTTTTACCTTATTATGGAGTAACTCTGCACTTAAGTTCATATTAACTGGATAGCTTTGTACGTTCTCTGACCACAGGCGCCTAAAGGATTCTTGTGTGTACCTTGATTTTTTAATTATTTTCATAGAATTTCGTCTTAGTTTTTACATTTTATTATTATTCTTATTCCATCATGATCAGTTTAATTTATTGATTTATCCACCTTTTACCTGTTGGTTAATTTTATTAGTGATAACATAATCAATCAGTATTTTGTGAATTGTTTGTGTTTCTTGTAGGTTCAGTAACTTTTTGTATGAAAGATCTATCTTTTAAAAATTTACATATTTTTATTTAATCAGTTGATGTAAGTAAATAATCAATATTAAAATCTCCAACAAAAAGGAAATTATCATATTCGTTTACATTTTCATCAAACCATGAACTTGGTGACCTGTACATTACAATGAGTTTCCACGAACTCCATTTATCGATGTTTTGATTGCAATAAGGCACAACACATAGCCTACACTTAATTTTCCTACATATTCAATTTGATTTTGTTTTTGTAAATAAATTAAAGCACCACCTGTATGTCTGGAGTTAGATTCACTTTGAATTATGTTATAGTTCTTTAAGAGATACTCACTAGCCTCTATTTCTTTAGTTATTCGTGTTTCACTTAAGAATAATATGTCAGGTTTTTCTCTCATGACTATTTCTTCAATATCAGGGAAATAACTTAAAACACTTTAAGGATTAATATATAATCAATTTTAATTACGATAATTTGAGGGTGAGGAAGATTCGCCTCTTTATAATTGGCTGGACAAATACTGTTTTCCAACTACTCGGAACGAGCACTTTTAACTGTCACCAACGATTCATAGCTTCGGAGCCAGCTTATGCAACAGAGCTTCCGATTGCCGTGCATAACATGTTGAGTACGGTGAGGAACGTAGAGCTTTCGGAAATAACCAAGCTTCATAAAGAGAGTCTTTGTCTTTCAAATTGTAAAATAAATCACACTTTAGTATCAGTAAAAGGTAAAAAAAAAGACATATGCCCAACTGCTGATATAAACAAATATTATTTAACACTAGCTGACCCTGCAGACTTCGTACTGCCTCAATCGATAATCGATAAGGATAACTACCACTACCCAACTCTACCCAACCCACTACCTCCTTGTGCTACCTAGTACGTCTACCCATATCCGCTACCCCGTTACGACACTACTCTGTTACGCTACCAATTTTTTCTACACGCTTACCGTTACACCATTAGACAGAAACCCACTTCTCATTAACGCACAACCAATTTTTTTTTGCATTTCAATTTTTCCATTTTTTCATTTTTTTTTTTTTACTTTTTCTTGCTTACCAGTTCCCCATCACAAATTTTTCAGTTTCCCTTTGAAAACCAGTGAGTTTTCCGAGTTCCTTTCTAAAACCCATTTTTAAATTTTCCAGTTTTCCACTTGAAAACCAATGCATCCACAATTTCATACAATTTTCCATTTAAAAACCAATGGGTTTTCCGAGTTTTTCATCAAGAACTTTCTATTTTTCCATTCTAAAACCCATTTTGATCCAAAAAATTCCAACCAAAAAAATCTAATTTCCGACTTTTGTTTGGTTTTTCCAGTTTTTCCACTCTCCCATGAGGTTTTTCCATTTTTTTTTTTTTTTTCACAGAAATCATCACTGAATACAACAGTATCAACCATGAAAATTTCACAAACATCTGTTGGGCCATTTCGGAGTCTATAAGAGACATACAAACAACCACACATCCATTTTTATATATATAGAGATTGACAAATTGATTTCGGTGTAAAATTTTCTCTCAAAGTTGAAAAAAAAAATCATATAGCTCTACTGACTTCGATTGGTTTCCAATAAATAATAAATTGTTAAGCCTATAAATTGCAAAATTGAGTCAATTGTCAATTTTCCTATTGAAACAGGTAATAAGAAAGTTGTGGCTTCTACCCAACCCATTAGTTTTTAATAAAAAGTATTTCTTCAGATTTGATGTCCTTCCTATAGATAAATATTTAATCTTGGAACAACATAAAAGAAAGATTCGGTCCAGTTGTCAAAAACCAAAAGCCATAAAATTTTATAAAAAGCAATCACACAAATTCTTGTGACAAATTTGTCTCTTAAAAATCCATCAACCGTTCAGCAAACTCAC
>CAKKXW010000003.1:53104145-53121159 GCA_920937365.1 Sphaerophoria rueppellii
TTGCTAAAAGGAGTGTTAAAATAAGAGATATACAAAAAAGACATATATAAAAATAATTAGAATTTATTAAAAAAATAAAAATTTGAAAATGTACCTCGTAAATACATTTAATTCCGAAAATTTAAATGCCAAACAAATTTAAACCTTATTCTTGATTTATTTAATTTTTTTGTTGAAAATCGTCGGAGCCGTTTTTTTTTAATTATTTTTTTATATATAAAATTTTTCAAAAATGTCTTAAAATTAATTTGGGTATGTAGTTTTTAAGACCATGTAAATATACATATTATACTTCAATTTTGGTTTTTAAAATTGATTCGTTTTTGAGATAAAGAATTTTGAAAAAAAAAGTTAAAAATATTTTTTTTAATCCAAATTTTTTTTTTGAATACAAAATATTATTTGAACGATATATACGTACTTTCAGAAAAAAATTTACGTTGATCAGACTTTCATTTTTCGAGAAAATCTAATAACAAAAAAACGGTTCTATGGAAGGTACCGTTATGGAGCAATACAAATTTTTTTTTTACATAAAAAAAATAACTGTTTAAAAAAATAAAACTCGAGGAAGTTTAAAATAAATCGTAGGAGCCGTTTTGGCGAAAATTGAAATTATTGGTTTTTGGCCAAAAAATCGTATGGTGGCTACCCTAAATTTTGATCTTAAAACAAAAATAAAAAAAACTGGGATATGAGTTTTTGCTCAAACCTCTAATTTTCAAATTTGAAGTCAATCGGACCAGTAGTTAAGGCTGTAGATGCCTGTAAACTTCCCGACAGACAGACAGACGGAATCGCCGGACCCACTTTTTTCGACTTCTCCATCATCGAAATGTCATATCTCATCCTCATCTCAAACTATTTTTTTTTTGCGAATTCAATACTTGCCATATCCTTATTCTATATGTCGAAAGTAAAAAATGAAAGTATGTATGTCAAAAAAATAAAAAAAAAATTATTTGTGTAAACCACCCTTAACACTTAGGGGTGTAAAAATTAGTAATAAACATAAACCTATTATTTTACCTAGTGAATATTCATATGGAATTTAATCAAAATCGGTTATGTCGTTTCGGAGGAGTATAAACACTAACACTGTGACACAAGAATTCTATATATAAAATATATAAACAAACAGAATTGGAGTATATAGGGCTGGAAAAACCCGGCGATTGAAGATCATGACATGGACGGTATGTGGTTCCAACAAGTTGGGGGAACAAGCACACTCAATTATTGCTATATTGCAAGGGAGGTTAAATGATTTGTTAATTTTCAATTTTGAAGTCAATCCGACCACTGGTTAAGGCTGTAAGTGTGTTACACACAGACAGGCAGACGGACGGAATCGACGGGCCTACTTCTTTCTCTACTCCATATTTGAACAAATTCTCAACTTCTTTTTTTTACTCAATACTTGCTTATTCTCAAGTAAAAAGTCGCAAGTAAAAATGCTTACTTAAATGTTTCTTGCGATTGAAGTTACAGCCCTATTATGACTATCAATTTGATAGTCGATAGCTTCTATCAAATAGTTGATAGTTTCGTATTATGAGTATCAACTTGTTTATTTTATTTTCATTTTATTGTTTGATGTTTGAAATTTGAAATAAAGATTTTTCAAATAAGGACTTCACAACTTTCTTCTTAAATTAAACGGAAACCATTTAAGCTATTTCAAAAATGTTGTTACAGACTTGAAGAACAATAAATGCAGTTATGAGAGGAACTGTAAATCTTTATTCTCTTTGACTTTTTCCCCTTTAAAAATACGGAATATTCAGCCTTATCACGAATAAATTTTCCCTGGAGTTTTTTCCCAAATTGGGAACTTTGCTATCATGAATAATTTTCGAGAATGGGAAAAAGCTTAATTTCGAAAAATTCGTATCGCCAATAATTTTTTCCAGGGAACTTTTTCCTTATTTGGAACAGAATTTTCCCCAAGTAAGTTGTGTGGGAAAAACTTGCTGTGCATCACCATGAACTGAAATAGAAGACTATTTCTTTTTTTTTTTCTTTGGTGAAGAGAGGGGCAGAAGTCGTGGGGCTAAAGATCAACTCGAAAAAACTTAATGGATGATCTGTTAAACTTAATCATCAATCCAAGTAAATATTTCTGGACAACTCTTTTAGATTAAGGACCAAGCCCTGATTGTAATGCTCCAATGTTGAATCCCTGCTGCTTTACGGGAAGTAGCACTTGGGAAGTGACAGACGCTGCCACAAGAATGTTTCAAACGTTCGTTAGTTGATGTCTCAGAAATATTTTGAGTATTTTTTAGCCCTACCGTATCTCAAATGCTGTCAGGAACCCATAGACTTAAGCATACGAAGACGAAAGTAGCTGTGGATTGGCCACACGCTTCGAAAAGGCGACTGTCATGGAACCCGCTCACACGAGAAAGCAGAAGTGGGCAGGCAGGCAATGGACTTGGCGATGAAAGGGAATCAGCACGACCCAATGGCTCATAGTAGAAGAGACCCTATGCCCCGTAAAGGAAACATCACCGACGTTATGGGTCAATAGCTTAGGTAAAATGCGTTTAAACAACAAGAAGCAGTCTTACTTGCATGTTTATTTCGGAAGTCGGAATCAAAAATGAATGCAAATTAACTTTTATTACAGGTAAAGATCACGAATTTCCCAGATATGCAAAAGCAAATGATACGCGAAAATAAGTATCAACAAGCCATCTATCAGCCACTGAGAACCAAAAATATCTGCAAAGCCTGGTTACCGAGGTATGATGTCACTTCCATTCCTCCTGGTTTTAGTTCTAAGCTTCTTGTAATCCCATATAAAGTATGCACATACATATGCACCTATGTAAGTACATATGTATATGTTCTGGTGCAAATTCCTCGGTAACCAGGGCTAGGAAATGAGTTTGGCTTTCAAAAATAGGCTCAGGATAATAATTACTATTAAATATGTCCGTAAAATTTAGCGATATTGATTTTGTCTTGATGAGAAATCCCACAATTTCATTATTTGAATTTGACACAAACAAAATATTTTATTTAAATTTGAAGCTTTCAAAATAAGTTCGAAAATCATTAAAATATTTTAAGGTTGGTATAATTTCTTTCCGGGGAAATAAAATTTCTTGGGAGATTCTCGATGGGAAACTTCTGTTCCGGGGTAATTTTTATTTCCCTGGGAAAAAAGTTCCCATAAAATTGGCGATAGGGGTGAATATGTTTGTTTCTTAACGTTTCTATGAGGAATTTTTAGTTGATAGACAAATTGATTTGTATCAAATTTGGTGATATCCGTGATACCGTGTCTATCAAAAAAAAAATCATTCACAAAAATGATAAATTCTAATAAAATTCAAAGTCGATACAAAAATGTTGACAGTTGATAGTCATAATACGAATTCATTAAATTTGTCGATATAGCTATATCAACTATCAAGTCGATAGTTGCTAGTCATAATAGGGCTGTTAGTTTAATTCTGTGCTCAAAATGCCTAAGCAGGCCTTTTTCCTAAGATATCACAATGGTACCTAGAATAATTTTGGGAAAACAATTCAAAGAAGTTTTTACTTTGAAAGTTAACTTAAATTAATGCATTCCTTTTAAAAAGAAAGTTCAAACTGCATTTCAAACACAAACACAAAACTTAACAGATTTTTATAGATATAAAATAGACCGAACTTGAAAACATCTTTACACCCTCATTGTGAGGTATCATGCAAATAACCAATGATCGATATCTAAGTGATTTCTTTATCAATTCAAGACACCCGGACCATATCGTAATTTTTTTCTTTTTTTGCATAATGCATCCATAAACGTAAGATTGAAGTTACCTTTGTATTACAGAAAAATGGGAAAAAAACCTTGATATCGCTTCCAATTGAGAGTTCTATGTATTCCCTTTTTCATCTCATGCGGTGAATAAAATTATATAGGGTCGACGTAATCACTTTCAATTGAAAAGAAAAAAAAAATACACACACACACACAAAAACTCAAGAATGTGTGCATTTTATTCACAAAAGGATACAATTTAAATGCAAATTTAAAACCCTTTTAAACCCCAAAAGAATTTCCTTCAATGCCTTTGCCTTTGGATGGATCCTTAGGATTCTAAAAAGAATATTCACACTTGCCGATGATAAGAGAAGGTGAAAGATACAGATAAAGAGTTTTAGATATACAAACTCATTCAGAAAAATTGGCCCCCGATGCGATGGCTTTGGAGGTTTTTGAATTTATGTAAAAGAAAAAAAAAATCAATCTAAACGATCCCAGCGACCGACATGACTCGAAGGTCGATAGAGGCGTTGAGTTTTTGCAAAAGTGGTTTGCCTTCCGTTTTAATTCATTTTTTTGCACACACCTGTGCCTACAGCAAAGATTGCCTTTTTTCGTTAGACCATTAAATTTTATTATCTGGAAGGTCTTGGGAAAAGTCGGTCCCATCTTAAGGTTTATCTATTCCAATTAATTTTGAAACCGATAGAGACAAATTGAAACGATTCATTCAATCATCGCTTATTGGCAGCGTACACCATGTTTTATGTTATCAGGACAGCCTTGTTTGTGATAGTGCAAGTTGGCTTGTGTAACAAAAAAAAAAAAAAAAAATAATAATAATAATAAAAAAAAGGTGAACGTAATTACTGCTGTTTGTAGTTTTGTTATCTTTGAGGTTTTGAAGTGCTTGAAGAGAAAAAAAAGGTTTGCTCTGGTTGACACTGAATTTGAAAACTTAACGAGAACAAGGTAACTTGAGCTGAAAAGTAACCGGCATTTATGACACATGCTTAACAACTTCTACCTTATTCGACTATATTTAAGTTTAATAAAATTAAAGCAGCTGTCTTCTCGAAGTTCCTTCACCAAGGAGATGCAAAGGATTTGCCATATTTATAAACCTCTACTTATCTACTTTCCATTACATTACAACTTGCTTTTGTCATGTTTTTTGAGTTAAATTGAAATCCAGAAAACCTTCAAACATGTATTTATGTGCTGATGATTATTTTGGCTTCGCAAACTCATCCAAGACCCAACTCAAGAGTGTCGATGCCGAGGCACTCTGTTCTACAAACTGTTAGCCGAAAGGTGTCTACCATTTTCACTTCTTACCTCTTGAGCCGGGTTTGCATAGCTGGATAGATTCTACAAACTGTTCACCTTATAGGTGACCGCGTTGCAAATGAGTGCTTAACTTCCTCTTTCAACAGTACAAAGCCAAAGTAGAACACTTCAAGGAAACTTACCAGTTGCCACACAAACACAGCCATTTGCAAACGAACATTACGTTCGTTGCAAACGTTCAGCATAACTACAAACAACCAACAAACGAACACAAAACCAAGCGGATTTTCTCAAGTTTCTAAAGGATTTATGCACGGCTCCGTTTCTGGGCCTGGCATGAAGCATTGAACCCCAACCTGAAACATTTCGTATTCAACGGTTTTGAATATTTTTCTTTTCATCTTCGATTTATTTTGTTTTGTGCAAGAAATCGATTCTGTCATAGAAATGTATATTGCACATCTCTCTACGGTCTGTGGTCCTGGCTGGGCTGGGCTGGCAAGGATTTACGAGTTTTTCTCGAGAAGAATGAATTATTATTTAACTTAAAAGGAATTTGGAACTAGTTCAATGGTTGGGGATTATTTGTATTTCACAATTTGTAAGGCATGGGTTTTTTACTTTCCATGTTTTGCATTATTATTGAAGTGGTTTTATAGCATAAAGTCTAGTTAGATGCAGTTGACATTTTTTGACGTTGACATTTTGAATAAAACGTTGACTAGAGTAAATATTTTCGCCTTAAAAAGGGGTTTTCTGTGTACAGCTATAAGAACTGTCAGTTAAAAATAGTCGATACTTAAGAAATTTCGTTCATCAACTGATCGTTATTTCACCCTGTCTTCTCCCTAGCCAATTTCATTTGGGACAAGTTATAAATGATAATAATCTATTTGAAAAGAATATGGTTCTCCCTTGTCTGTGGAGTCGGTCGAGCATGAACTTGATAAAGCAAATAAATAAAACTTCTTGACCTGAATCTTAAAGGAAAACATGCTTCTCTCCCAACCAAGAGTTTAATTAAAAGAACTGCAGAAAGACAAAAGCAATAAAAGTTTGTTTTTGATAAGTTTTTTTTTTTTGTTGAGAGATGCTCTGGAGAGACTCCAACAAAATTGAAAGGAAAATTTTGGTAATAGAATTGAATTTAATGACAATTTGTGTGTGCCTTTCGAGCCGAGAGCAATAGTTAAATTCAATTTAATATTGCCTTGCCATGGAGAAGTTCATCACGATAGTGATTTGCCAGAAGCGTTTGGGAACTTACTAATGAAATGACATTTGATGAGGGACTTCATTGTTGCTTCCTTTTTGCAAAATATAGATATATAAAAACAAGTCATTTTTAAGATTCCTTTTTAGTTTGAAAATTTGTAAATAAGGTATGGAGTTTATTATTGTCCGATTGTGCCTTACTTTTCCAAGTAGTTTCAAATTTAGGGTAAGTTAAGTGGCGCGGAATATAAATATCTTGTGATGCACATAGCTTATTCATTGTTATTGTTACCAAGCTTGTCAGAAATGAGCTCCATAGGTAGAGGCAATTTGTTTTACGAATAATCGGGGTAAGTTTCTAAAGCTTCACCTCCAGTTGAATTTTGTATACTTACGAATGAAAATTTGCCAAGTTGTAATCCACAAACGACAAAGTTCTTGAAAGCCTCTTATTTACTTAATTACTTTTGGTGGCGCTACAGTCCAGGTTAGAACAGAGCCTCATCCAACAAGGAGCGTCTCCAGTCAGCTCGGTTCCTAGCTAGCTGTCTCCAGTTTTGCACGCCAAATGGGTTTAGGTCCTATACCACCTGTGTGCTCCACTTGAGTCATGGCGTTTCTTCTTCTGTGACGTTCTTCCAGCTTGGATTCGAAGACTCTACATGCCGAAATATTATTTTTCATTCGCTCTACATATGTCCCAACCATCTAAGTCGTTCGACTTAGCTAAGTCAGTGTCGCTGAACAGTTCGTACAGTACTTGATTGAATCTTCGTCTTCATTTTCCATTTATGCAGACAGGTGACCAAAAATCTCTCGAAGAATTTGTCTCTCGAGGCAGCCCAAAGCGTTTTCATTGGACCTGGCACTGCAGGTTGGAGGTCGTGCGTCGGGGTGACTGCAGAGCCACATTAAGAAGAGATAGTTCCGAACCACCAACAAGCCTCGGATACGGGCTGAATTAATGATGATGACTAGAGGACAACGAATAAGTCCCTTTGCAGACCACGTGCAGTGCAGGGTTCAGCCTAACAATTAGGGGAAGACCTTGACTGCTATAAAGCAGATATAACCGCAATCCAACAAATGCGATGGAATTGTCCGGACCTAGAAAAAATGAAGAATTGTGACATCTACTACGGCAACTGCTACCGGGAACAAAATCAGAGTTTATTTAGATGTTAATTTGTAGTTGAAACTCGGCTTAGGAGGATGGTCTTGAGTTTCAACTCAGTGAATGATCGTATCACGACAATCCGCATCAAGGCTAAATTCAGCAACATAAGCTTCATCTGCGCTCACGCTCCCACTGAGGAAAAGGCATAGATACCAAAGACAGGTTCTACGACTTCCTCGACAAGACCTATAAGCAATGCCCTGCTATGACATTAAAATTATCCTTAGAAATTTTGATGCTAAGCTTGGCAGAGAAGAAATCTTTGGTGGAATAATCAGACGACATGGCCTACATGGCACCACCTCCGAAAACGGATTTAGGCTAATCGACTTCGCTGCGGGGCGAGACGTTATGGTAGCAAGCGCGATTCCCACATCTCGATATCCACAAGGGGACATGGAAACCTCCTGATCAATCAACCGTCAACCAGATTGATCACATTGCTATCGACACACTACACTTCTCTAACATGTAAGATGAACGCAGATTCCGAGGTGCCGAGGTGTTGTCCACTGGGACAACTACATTAGCCAAAGTGCGGATATCTCGATTGAGGCTAACAATAGCTAGGAAAAAATTCGGCGTCAAACGGCTACAATCACAAGAGATTGCTAGATCCTTTTCCGATCGTGTCTCCGAAAATCTCCTCAGAAGTCCTTTGCCGACAGCACAAAATGTAGAGAACCAACATAATGAAACCCCCGGTTTGATTATGAGTGCCGGCGGGCACATGCAGCTAATCAAGAGGCATACAAAGCGGCACTGCAAGGAAGGACACGACCAGTTCGTGAGCTCTACGAACAGAAAAGTAGAGGGGAGCACAAACTTCTAAAATAGAGTGGCGCGACAGCTCTTGAAGAGCCAAGGCCTAAGTGGCTTACTCTCATCAAAAATTCTCTGGGTGCGTGTGAAGAATTGAGGGGACCTACAATTTAACGCCGATTCCGAACGGCAAAGTTGAGAAGCACTTTTTCATGACAGATGATACTCTTGGAAGTTTTGTCAGTTCTTCGCAAGAGGCAGTGTCCGTGAAAGATGAAATAATAACTGGGCACGAGTAGGATTCGAACCCACGACGTTCTGCTTAGCATGCCAACGCACCTAACCACTAAGCTACGGACACTACACAGCACAAACTTCTAAAAAAGAAAAAAAGGGGGCATGAGAAGCGCGCAATTGAGGAAATTCAGAAAGTCCTTAAAAAAACCACAGAAGCCTGTAGAGACATCATAGAACATCGTAGTGGAATCAGAGTCAGTGCTGAAGACATGGATATACAAACATTTAACTTGGGTGAAGCAGACCACCGATTCCACCGAACCGACATTAACGAAGTGAAGATAGCGATATCTAAACTAAAGTCGAACAAAACCGGTGGAGCAGACGGTCACCATCAATCAAATATTCACTCTACGGCAGACTCTACGGAGAAGACCCATGATCTTCAAATCGATACCTAGGACCTTTTTATTGATTTCAAGGCCGTGTATGACATCATCTATAGAGAACAATTATATAGAGCAATGTATAGTCTTGGCATCCCAGAAAAACTCGTCTGTCTGTGTAAGATGACAATGGAAAACTCATGCTGTTCCATCATGGTCGGAAAAAAACCTAACGGACGCCTTTGATGTCAAAAAAGGTTTTACACAAGGCGATGCGTTGTCATGCGATTTCTTCAACATCATTCTTCAAAAGATTGTGCAAAACTCCAACGTCAACACCAGAGGCATAATCTTTCAAAAGAAATGAAATAAAATGTCAGTGGAGCGTTCATGAGTCTCGTGGATGGTCGGGATCTTAAAAACTCTGTCATGGGCAACGTTTATTATAAACATTATGACTTAGATTCATTTTCGTCGTTTGGCACCATACGGATACGAAGTATGTCACTAGGCCAGTTCCACCTAACAACATGTCATTGAGATTGAGACAGCTGAGATCTGAGTTTTTTTCTTAGATCTCAGAGATGACATTATTTTGGATTCGATTTCTCCCTCAGCTATTTTGACGTGAATGAATTGATTTTTATCTGAATAAGATCTGAGAATTATGTTCCACCAAATGGTTTTGACTCAGTCAAAGTGAAATTGAGATCTCAGTGAGATATTTTTGGTGGAACTGGCCTTGAACGAAATTTTGAACACGCTTGACGCAAGTTATTTGCAATAACGCGTTCAAAAATATTACCCTAAACATTTCTTAGCTTTATTTAACGTCAAATGTGCCGATATTGTCCAACCGAAGTTTAACTTTCAGCCGAAGTCGAAGTTTAAATTTAAATTTTATTAAATTAATGTAAATAGGTTTTTAGAATTTAAATTTTTTTTTTTCTTTTTATTTATTTTGTTAGTCGACTTATCAGGGTAGAAATTTCTGATCATTAAAACTAACTATTATTTACCCTAAAAAATGATTTAAAAACGTATTTGCAAGCACGTCATTGAAATAGTCATTCAATATAAAAAAAAGCAATAAATAAATGTTTTTGAGAACAGATGCTTTAAGGAACCACCCAGTTGCTCCATTCAAGAAGACATCGTTCAAATTACCTCTTGCAGCCCCCAACATAAAATTATTCAAAACATCTTGACGAACAAAATCCTCTCTAAGCCCTAATATCATAAGGTTTTAACCTTTCCTATGGAATACAAGACTTATAACACAAACAGAAAGACTTCTCAAGTTGCCCGTTGGCTGAGAAATTCCAAGGAAAAAATCTTTCATGTGCCAGCTTGCTAACAACCAATTTTCTACATACACACAGGTAGACTCTCTATCTCCAACAGACAACAAACCAAACAAAAATAATGACGAAAACTTTGAATTTGAAATTTGATTTCTGAATAAAATTTTATTGAATTGCTTGTAGAAGCGCGCGTGAAACAAATGCTCGAAGCTATTTTTTTTTACATTTTGTAAAACAATCTCTTCGAGAATTATTGCATGGAATTGAAATGGTTATGGATAAGACGGAATAAAAAAATGAAAAACATTTCCATGAGAGGAAAACTTTTCTACGACCTTCAAGGACGTTGCCGACGGTGATGTAGATGTTGGTAGGTATTCATGTTGCAATCCTTCGTGGCAACCACCTGCGTCTTGTTATATCAAAATGAAAATCAACACCATCATGGGGCGTATATACAAATGTATTTGTAAAAAGGATGGAAAGATAAGAAAAAGCTATCGATTCAAATTTGAATGAGGCAATTCGCGTGGATCCTGGCTTAACATTTGTTTGAAGTGGGATAACTATATGATATTCACACATGTGTTGAAAACGAAAGATGACATGAACAAGGATGTTTTAAACCATAGAATAAGCAAAGTCAACTTCCGATGTGGGTAAATAAACAATTGCACAGGATTTCCAAGCCGAAGAAATAGGCTGGGTGAACCTTAAACTGACTGCTTCTTTGGCGGTATTGAAAAAAAACACTTTTATCAATTTTTCGTTTATTTAAATCAAACAACCAGTTAAATTTCTCCACATGTCCCATTCAAAGCATCCGAGGTAGTTGTTCTTCGAATAGAATGCCTTTCCTTTTGGACATTTAACTTGGACTGCACTCGAGTTTGATTTAAGGCAGAGTAAATAATATTCCGGATCGATAGTTGGATGAAGGCGTTTATAATTGTATTCATTGCAGGTTACGTTAACTGGACTTGTTTTATTGACGCAATCGTCACTCCAATCTTTCCACGGTATACATCCTGAAGCAGTCTCGTTCCTTATAAATCCAGAGCCAGGAGGACATGATCCCATAGCTGTGCGATTCATTCTTGTGTCACAGTATTTAAATAATTTCGGACTCGAATCAGCAGACCACAACTGATCTTGGAACAGGCAGTCCTCACAAATAGTCATTGTTGCCCATAGAGCAATTAGAGTTGATACCAAAAGTTGAACTGAAAAACCAATGTTTATTTATTTTTCTTAATTTAACTGCCTTAATTGAAATTTTAATAAAAACAAGGACGTCTATATTTAAAGCTACAACTTACACCTGAACATTTTTAAACTTTGCTTCAGATATTCAGCTACCAATGTGAAACCGAATTTTAGCTAGGTCTTGGATTTTATATAAGCGAGAATCTTGAAAATTACTTGATACACTATCTTTTGCTCAACTGGCAATCAAAATTACTTGCCATGATTTACTTTGAGGAAGGTAATTGTGATAATTGAAATATAAGGAACGTGTACTCGATTTTTTGATCATGAAGAACAAGATTTGACGACAAAATTTACAATTGTTCGCTGAACTGAGATAAATTCTTGTACAACACGTTAGGTTAGGTTGGAGTGGCTGTCTGGATGTAATTGACTCACTTAGACCTCAAGGGTCCATTGTGGTACCACTAATGAGGTTACTCATGGGAGAGTAATGAAATTAAACAAACCATTTTGTACTTTTAATGAAGTTAGAAAGACATTTTGTGTCTATCGTTGCCAGTTCACTGGTATTATCGAAGAAGGGATTACCGAGATAATTATTCCTTCTATTGGAGAGTGCCGGACATGTATACAGAAGGTGTTGGATTGTTTCCTCCTGCAGCTTCTACAGAAGTCGTTTGCGTAGACCCCAAGCCTCAAGGCATGTCTGCCTATGCGGTAGTATCCTGTTATGACTCCAGTAGTAGAGCTTATATTTTGTCTGCTCAGGGAAATCAGACCTTTTGACCGTTTCAGGTCTATGCTTGGCCATATTTGTTTGGTTGCTAGGCAGGTGGTACCCTGTGACCATCTAGCATTTGCTGATTCTAGAGCATATTATGTACAACACGTTATGGAGTTGTCGAAATGAAATCTACTCGAAATCTACTTCAACCAGGTCTCTCGCACTAATACCATCTCGTTTTAAATATCTTAATACTCAACGCCAGTTTTTTATTCATGTTATACGCCTCTGGAACTCCCTGCCAATCGCTTTGAGAGGAATAAGAGCCACAGGAAGATTTAGATGTTTACTTTTCACTTATTTGGCAAACCATTGAAAATTTATTTTAAATTCTGTTTCACATGTAGTAAAATAATTTTAATTAAATTTCAATTATCTATATAAATCAAATTAAACCTATTCTTGTAATAAATTAATGTAATAATTTAAAGGCTTGTAACATTTTATAAGACAATTGTCTTAAGTTGTAAGTGATTATTGTTTTCAAATAAATAAATAAATAAATAAAATCTACATTGGAGATTTTTTGATTAAGATGATTAACAACAAATGTTGAGAATAAGGTAATAGTTCTGCTATATTGGGTTAACAGCTGTTGCGTTCTCAGTTTATACATAGGTACATTTTAAGCACTGCTATTTGGGAGTAGAAAATTATTCAACGACAATCGTAACATCTACAGCGCCAGCTAGTGCAAACTGGGGTACATTTGACATCGGGGCATACATGTGGCTTTCCGACGTTTGGTATGAACTTAGAGAAAAAGTTGAAAACAGGGCTCGTTGGGTGAAATTGATGAAAGCATCTCTTCTGCGAAACGAAAAAATCCAACGGTTTTATTTCTGATGAAATTTCCGGATGGAAAGAACAGAGCTTTTTGAATACAAGTTCCTTACATCAAGTAATATTCAATTTCATCGTTTTGAAAAATATTTCTTTTTATTGAAAAAATAAATCGTTCTTTTCTAGAACAGTCAATGCATCTCATATAAAAACAAAAACACTCAAATTCGTTAATAATTTTCGATAATACAGACCTTTAGAACTGAAGTATCAAATGTGCCTATCACCGTATGAGGGTCACATTCCGAAAACATGATCATAGGGACATGTACTGTCCTTAGCTTGGTGGTACGTTGGTTGGGTGCTCAGCAGAACGTCATGGGTTCGCGTCCTATTCGTGTCCATAGTTTTTATTTCATCTTTCTTGGGCACTGCTTGTTGCACAGAGCTGATAAAGCTTCCAAGAATATACCATCTGTCATAAAAATTGGTTCTCAACTTTGCCGTTCGGAATCGGCTATACTTAATTTGTTTTTGTGTTATTTAACACTGCAGTTAGGCTGCGTCCGTCAATTCAAAATAACACAAAAACAAATTACAGTGAAACTTCAATTAACGGACACTTCTCTAAGGCGGACATTTTTTTTTTCGACGGAACTTGCTCCATATAAGTTACACATAAAACAATTTCTCTTGGACGGACATTCTCTTAGACGGACACGGACAGCAAAAACAAGAAAACTTGAAAAATTTGTTTCTCTTGGCCGGACAATAGAGTGAGAAATGTTTGCAACGGAATCAATTTCCTTATAGAAACAACATTTCAGAGATGTTTTACATTTAAGTACTTTGATAAAATAAGTTTATACGAATAAAACAATGCGTATGCGCAATTCATTGTTTTTTTTTCTCATTCATTTGGTGCTACCGGTTTCAGACGGTTATGAAAATGCTCTTGCTCGTTTTTGTTTTGATTTTATTCAAAATTTTGAAAAGCAATTGTTTTTGTAACAACTTATTTTCACGTTATTAAGTTTTCTTTTTTTTCTAATATTCGATTTCCGTAATTTTTGAGAAATGGTTATTCAATTTTTTTTTTCAAAATTTTGACTTTGAAAATTAATTTTTCGAAAACAATTCATACGAACAACTTGATTTTAACTTTGGCCTTTTCAAATGCTATAGGTTGCATGACTGAATTACCGTTATTTTTAATTTTTTGTTTTGTTTTTTAAATTGCCTTCCCGGCTTAAGGGAGGAGTAGACACCCTTCCATACGATTTTTTCCTAGTCTCGATCCGACCTACACGTTTTTTGGCACAACATTCGTGCATACATATATTTAAAAACATATTCCTTTACTTCAAATATACTTCCCTTGAACGGACATTTCTCTTGGGCGGACAAAAAATTTTGCACCGTGGCTGTCCGGATAAGAAAAGATTCACTGTATAACAAAATGAACTGAACAAAATGAAATGTCATAAACTTTCAATAATCTAACCCTCTGTGTGTACAACAAAACCGTTGTCACACAAAGATAGGAAATTAGGAAAAATGAAAACGGATTAAGATAGCATACTTAGAGGAGCTTGTAAAAATGCATGTCTATTCATTGCAATTGATAAACAATAAAAAGTCTGCAATGGGAAACCAAAATTTCAGTGGAGTTGTTAGCGCAGTGCGTAGTGCATCGGCTTCCCAACTGGCTAGTCCTAGGTTCAAATCCCATATGTGAACTCAAAATTTTTTCGATTAAAATGAAAAAAACAACTAGACAGCACCGCTAATAAAGGAGTCTGATGATCGGCTTGGCACCCGTGAAATAGCTTTAACTCCAGCCAAATAAAGGAATTGATGGAAAAAGCCATTGGTGGAAGCACCTCTAAGTTGCTATCGTTGTTCAAACACATAAATGGAATTGACGGACGCAGCCTAACTGAAGGGTTAAATAACACAAAAACAAATTATATATATATGTATATAATTACATCTATTACTGTCATTTCCATAAATATATAGCAATACCCACATATTCACTTGAAATTCTCCCAAATATACAACAACTTTTTGAGTTAAAATTAAATACGATATGTTTATATGTTTTTATAAAGAAAGTCAATGCACCCAGAATCTGATAAAGTAATTGTTTACCTTATTACTCTGCTTTTTCCCTAAAATTACTTCCTGGCTATGGCCTTGAAAGCATTATCTCTTTGTTTTTTTTATCATCCTTGCTTATCTTTTTATAACGTTCTTGTTTGTACATTTGGAAATAGATCCATGTATTAAATTAATTAGTTATTTAAGGCTTAAGTGACCACAGCCAAACAATTTGTTGACTTTGTACACACAAAAGCCAAAGTACCTATCATGTGTGTTGTGTACACAACTTTATTCTTCTTCAACAACATAGATCCCATGCATGAAAGAAACAGCAACATTACCCACGGTATAGAACTGGCAGGGCAACCAACAGCAAGAAGAGACAGTCGAAGGGTGTTGTGTACTAAATACTCTTGTTGATACCATTTAGTGCTTCAAATCTTAACCAACAAACGAAAGAGGACTTGAATCTCTGAGTAGAATCTCGTCCAGCATTTTGGCTTCGGGATGCTACTTTGCCTACATAATTGATGAGTCTTGTTGTGAATTATGTATTTTGTATCCGGCACAAATAAATATCCTTAAATTTAGTGTGCTATCTTCGTTGAACACAACAGCTTCCGAGAGCTGAGAACACAAAAGCTGAACTAAATGTAGGATTAGACTTCGAATGATAATACGACAACATGTTGCTATATCTAAAATAAAGCTTATAGGGGGCAAGTTGTACGGTTCCTATATGGTTACACGTGTTCCTGTCAAAAATAGGCCGGATGTGAACTTCATGAATATTTATTTACTTTCGTCCAAGTCCCAACAGTCGGCAGCCTAGGAAGGAAATTGGCATTTGATTGAAATATTAAGATCTTTCTTGATAAGGATTGTATTTTGTGATTGATGACTTGACATTGTGTCTTGATATGTTTCGTTGCGTCAGAGATTGATTAATTTATAATTCCATTAATTATTTGTTTCAGTAGAAAGATTTTGACCAAATGTTCCAAAGTGTCATCCGAAGAGATTTATTAATATATCCAAAGTAGATGTATTATTCGAAATCACGTTTCGTTATACTAACATATAAACACTACCGTTTGTTTGCTGCTCAGAATTCTTCCTTGAATCATTGTTTATGTTCTTCCTTCAGCAAAGCCCATGCTCTACGATTCTTTCTTCGTATGTACAGCTCACAAGGAGAGATGTTCTTAAGAGTGATGTTTAATGAGCAGTGATAACTTTGAGCAGTTTACAAAAAGAGCAGTTTAAAGTAGCAGCTATTTGATCACTCTTAAATGAGCTGTTTATGTTGAAAAAGGACCGACAAATGTACATATTCTTACAAAAATTTGTTTACTATCAGATATAACTGCATACATTTTTTCATTACATAAGGAAAGTTATGGTAAAATTATAAAGGTACTGCGAAAGCCCCCAAGCTCAAGTGCTCACTGGTCACTGCCTCTTGCGAGAACAAGAGCTTTCCGCTCACTGCTTTTCTGCTCATTTGTCATTGCTTATTTTCTAACAGCTTTTCTGGTCTATTTTCTACTCTTATAAATGAGCAGTGAGTAGATGAGCAGAAAAGAATTGAGCAGAAAAACAGTGAGCAGAATAGCAATGAGCAGAAAAGCAGTGAGCTGAATAGCAATGAACAGATAAGCAGTGAGCAAAAAAGCAGTGAGCATTGAGCAAAATAGCAATAATAATGAACAGAAAAGTAATGAGCAGGGTGGCAGTGCGACGTTGAGTAATGAAATAATATGAGTACACATTCGGTATTGGTTTTAAGTGAAGGGAAAAGTGAAGATTTTCTCAAAAAAAAAAATAGACAAGTAACGATAAGTCGAGTGACGAAAAGACGAGTAACGATAAGACGAGTGACAAAAAGACGAGTTAAGAAAAGACGAGTAGATGAGTGACGAGTAAATATTCTCATCTTTTATCTGGTCTTTTCGACAATCTTTTATTCGTTACTGTTTACTCGTCTTT